>VZSV01000200.1:450416-490098 GCA_013398735.1 Nothocercus julius
TGCGCGGCGCTGGCCCTGTGCTCGGCTCTCCCACCAGCCGTGCCCCTGCCGGCGGTGTCACCCGCTCAGCCGTGCGCCCCCGCAGCAGTGGCATTGCGCGGCGCTGGCCCTGTGCTCGGCTCTCCCACCAGCCGTGCCCCTGCCGGCGGTGTCGCCCGTGCGCCCGCCACGTCCCGCACAGGGCTGGGGTCGCCCCCCGGCCAAGCCCCCGGGCAGCCACCGTCGCCCAGCGCCGAGTCGCTGGCCGTGGCCTTGTGTCTGCCCGTGCTGGCACCACTGCCTGTCACACAGCCCCATGCTGGTTAATGGATTAGCCACCAAGTCGCCCCGAGGCAGACACAGGTGGCCTTCCTTCCCAGGGAAGCGCAGGAGCGTTGGGCTCTTCGTTGCTGCATCCCCAAGCTCCAGATTTCATCCTTGCCGGGTCTGTGCGGTGCTGGGGGCTCCAGGCTTGTGTCCCTGCACTGCTAAGAGGTGAGAAACCCCCGAGTCCAAGGGAGCTCTGCACCAGAGCTCATAATGCAGGGGCACCGCAGGTAACGACATGGTGAGTGCCCGCTCTGCAGGTAGCAATGCGAACGTGCGTCGCATTGCATTACATCCTGCATTGCATTAAATCTTAAATAGCAAGGTATACCTGTATTATCCTGACCCCCATGGGTAAACGTGCACAGTGTGGAGCGAGGGGCGAGTCTAAGCCTTGCGCTTAGGTTCAAGCGACTGCTTCTCCAACACGGAGCTGCCATGGAGCTGCATCGCTTCAGTCCTCTGCGCTCCTCTCCTCCTCCTAAATGCTGTGAATCCTGTGCACACTGGCAGAAATTCAATCAGATTTTTTTTTTTTCTTCACCAGGACACTCAAGCACCGGGAGAGGGGTCTGAAGTGCCTTCAGGGTCACTATCCTTGGAGAAACCTAAAGCTCAGCTGGACAAGAGGCTGAGTGAGCTGCTCTCCCTGCAGTGGGAGGCAGCAGCAAGAGGGACTGGCTTCATTTTGGGCTCCTCTGATCTTAGAGAAAGCAGCTGCCCACATAGGTACCTACCACAGTGGACCCGTTCTCAGCTTAGCCCTGATTTTCCATGCGCTAGGAATGCCACACCGAGCCAGGCGGCCCCAACGGTGCTGCCCTGGCACTTCTCTGCAGAGCATCATCCTCCTGAGGGAGCTTCGGCTCCCCGCGAGGAGCCGCTCACCCTGCCCCGCGGGCGATCCAGCCTGTATTTTGGGCTTGGGCCAAGGAACGCTCGAAAGATGAAGTCCATAACCTTGAACTTGCCCAGCGGTGTACGGGCCCGGGAGCAGGGCCTGGGGTCAGTGACCAAGTACGGTATATTGCTGGATCACTGGTGTTTTCTGGGGTTTCAGGCACTCCCAGGGAGCACCGCATCACTGCACACCATAGGAAACACCAGGCACTGGAGAGCACCAAGGCCAGGTTGCTCCTACCTGGTCAGAGGTGGTAGGTGGCTTTACAGACAAATCCTGCCCTGTGCCGTCTTGCCACCGCCACGTAAAAATCACAAGGAGGAATAGATTTGATGTGCAGGGACTACATCTCTCCTAGCAAGTGGCTGGAGGTGAAAATCCCCTATCCACAATGCTGGGAGCTGTGTCAGCTAAGCCGAAAAAAGCATTTACCGGTATTGCCCGTTTTTCAACTACCTTAACTGGAAAGTGCTCTGATCCTCATCATCCGTCGCCTGCAAAGGGAGACAAACCCATCACTCTGAAGTGCTTCAGAAGCCACCTCGCACTGAGCTTTTTTCATTACAAGTTTCATCAGCTTCAGTCTGGAGGGTTTATCATTTGCAAGCAGGGCTCCTTAGCTCCCTAGGGAACCTCCTGGGTTCCCTGTCCCTTGCTCCTGGGACAGGCCCGTCATGCTCTCCTCGCCACGGCAAGGGTGCTCCTTGTGCCGAGGTGCTGGGAGGCACCCGCCGCTCTCTTTCTCATTGGCCTTTTGCTTTCAGCGCTTTGTCCAGCTTGAATTCTTCTCCAGCCTCAGTGACGAGATGATTTCTCCAAGACAAGTGTTGCCTGCGGTGGGCAGGACACCCCGAGCAATGAGGCTGGGGCAGCGCCCCAGGCCTCCTGTCTCCAGCACTGCCCACGATGGGCTGCCATGGCCATGGGCAGGGGATTTGGTGCTGCAGATGTGCCCAGCTGTGAGCGAGGAGGCAATTGCCTCATCTCGCACACAGCACCTATGAGGAGGAAGACTCAGGATGACCCTGGGCTGAAGCGCTCTCAGCTCCCGCAGGAGCTTGAGAGCTGTCCAGGCACCCCGTGGACGGGGCTGGGGACCGCACAGATGGTCCCCGCGGCACAGCGTGGCCGTGCTTTGCTCCCCCTCGTCCTCCTGCCCCACAGCATTTTGCCTCTAGCCAGGGGACTAAGCTGGAAGGGAGCGCGTGGGTCACCTGGGTGCCCCAGGACGAGCCCAGCGCTCAGCTCCCCTCCAGGCTCCCCAGGCAGCCTCCGAAAAACAGTTTCACTTCGGGCCTCTCATTTCCTCTTCCCGGAAAGGCCACGTGGAGAGGACACATTGCTGCACCTGAAGGTCCTCCGCAAAAGCCAGGGGAGGAAACGATGTTGGCCTGAGTGGTGCCTTGCGCACGTTATCTGCTTGGAGTGCTCTGGGAACAGCAACGCCAAGCGGAGTAACCTTCAGTGCAGGATGCTCCTCTGCACGTTGCCTCCCATGCAAAGCCTCCGTCTGAGCTGCTGGGTCTGGGGAAAAGAGGAACAGGAACATCGGGGTGGCCATGCTGCTCAGGACATTGTGGGCCCCATCACCGTGCTAAGGGGAGGGGTGATGCCAGTGGGAACTGCAGGACATTTCCTTCTGCCGGGCCTTTTGGCTGAAAACTGTGTGAGAATCTCATCGCTCTGCAGGCAAACTGCAGAGTGTATCAGGTGTTGGGAGGCAAGCAGGGCTCCCTCTCCTCCCTCCGCATGCCCTGGCGCCTGGGCGCTGCCGAGGGCAACAAGCCACCTTGTCACCCGGTGCCCGTCCGCTTAGCCCCGAGCAGCTCCTGCCAGGCCGGTCTGGACGTGGGCCCGGAGAGCAGGGCCAGGCCGGCAGGGTCAGCGGCTCGCTGATATACGGCTCTTGAGGAAGGTAATCAGAGAAGGTTTCTTTTCAGCATGGACCAGCCCCCAGATATCGCAGGACAAACAAGTTTACGGCCGACGTGCCGGAGGCAGCGAGAGGCTTTGTCAGAATATCCTGCAGCGAGGGGGAAAAGTTTTCTTTGTGCTGTAGGTGACGTAAAGGGCAGGGAACCAAGGTGTAGAAGAGCAAAGGAACTGGAAACCACGCCGGGGGACACCAGCAAGGTCCTGAGATCTGCAGAGCGGGCGCCGGAGAGGGAGCTGCTTGGGCGTCGGGCAGCGAGGATCAGCTTACGGCCCGGGTGGCACTGCCAGGAGGATGAGCTCAAGGTTAGAGGTGCTAAAATGGTCTGCAGGGCTCGTGCCCCTGGCACGCACCCGGCTTGGCCTCTGCCAGCGCCAGAGCAAGAGGCGGCACCGACGGCCCCCAAGTCTCGAGGCTGCACGCGAGCCCGGCGTGGAGGGCGGCGCAGACTCTGGTTTGCTTTGCAAAAGGGGAACGTGGGCAACCTGCACAGCTTGGCCAGGCAACCCTGCACCTTGCCTGGGTGTCCCAGGGGCTCCTAGCCCCGTTTCCAGCCCGGACAGCCCCTCGCTCACACCCCAGGCCCACTCACAACTCACCGCAGACTGAACTCCTCCCTGTGCCAGCTGCAGGGGGAATTTTAATCAGCTCTTGGGTCCTGCAGGGAGTTATCAGCATCTTTGTTTGGGAATGGAAGGGCTCAGCCCAAAGCCCAGCTGCTCCGGGCAGCTCTGCAGCCCCTTCGGCCCTTCCTGGGATGCTCCTGGCCCCATTGTGGCTACTGGGGAGTTAGAACAGGCTGGGCTGTCTGGGCTGCTTGGAGGAAGCCAGAGCCACCTCATTGCAACCTGCCTGGCGAGCGACCGCTGAATTTCAGTCCTTCTGAAGCATTGAAGAGAAGCTAATGAAAATCAGAGCCTGGCAATTTAGCCCTCTGCAGAGTACGCTCTGTATATGCATAATCATTTTACATTTAGAGGAGCTCGTAATGCAATCATTGCCATAAATCCAACCCAGGAGACACATTACTGCTGTTTGCCAGAGCTTTCTGAGCGATCTAGACCCAAGAAAATGGCTGTCTGGCCCCTGGACGGGGCCGATTACCCTTACAAAGCTGCTCTCCTCTCGCAGCGGCTCACGCGTGTGCACGGGCTCTGCCAGCTGCCGCAGTCCCCGCTCTGCAGGGAGGCGCAGGGCAGTAAGTCAGGGGGGCCTGGGCTGCAAAGGCAACCAAGGGAGGGAGGGACGTGGGGCCATGGGGCCATCGTGCCCTCTGCTGATGGGCTGCCAGCCGTGCAGGGCTGCAGCGCCGGCCGGGCAGGGCCTGCGGGGACAGGGGTGCAGCTCCCCGATCCCTCGCGCTGCAGCGTGCGCAGTGGAGCCAGGCAGGGGCTGCACGAGATGTGGAGAGGAGCGGGAGCGGGATGGGTCGTTCTGTGGGAATGGGCACTTGGGGTGATGCAGAGATGTGCCTGGATCCGGGCAGATTTGGGAGCAAAGAGACCCTGCTGGAGTGGGACTTGTGGGGAGCTGAGGTCCTGTGCTGACACCAGGGTGGGGTGGCCCTGTGGCTCCCAAGACTGACCCCACATCCCTAGTCCATCTCCAGACCAGCATCCCGCAGACTGTGGTGTTGCCTCTGGCCTTGAGGTCACCTCGAGCTGCCTGTCCTGATCCTCAGCCTCAGGGCTGCAATTCGTCCTGGGGACAGGCTGCTCCCAGAATCCAGCCCTTGTGGAAGGGAAATCACTGGAGTTTTGCAGGAAAAGTGGGAGCAGGACAGGGTATGATGCCATTGGCTGCAGGGAACAGGCCCATGGGGCCTCCCGTCCATGGAGGGACGTGCAGAGAGCTGGGCATAGAGGGTATCTCTGCTGTCTCCAGGCAGACATGGGACATCCCAACAAAGGACTGGGACCTCCTTTGCCCGTGGCCTCCTCTGCAGCCCTTCCCCACAGTGCTGTGGTCTCCTTATACCCACAGTTGAGCCCCAAGCGGCCCATAACCCTCCCCTGAGCCACCTGGCTGTGTCCGGGGATGGTGCCATCCATCCCCTGGGACCAGCTCTCCTTGCTGAGCTGTCCTGCTCCGTCTTGCCCTGGTCAGGGGAGCCTTCCCTAGCTCCAACCGAGCGTCCATGGGGACTGGTTCCTACGCAACCAAGGTCCTTAGGAAACCACAGGAGCTGCATCCTTGGTGTTCCCGGGAGGCTGGGGCAGGATGGTGCTTGGCAGCACTAGCACAGGAAAGCAAAAGCTGGAGATGCTCCACTGCTCCCATGCACCGGTAGAAAAGAAGACTTAGAGACAATCTTGATTTTTTTTTTCCATAGATTTTTTTTTTTAGTGTTTATTTTTAACAGACTTGGTTTAAATTTTTGTTTTCTACAATAATTCAATGTAAAAATCCCAGTACAATATACAACAGTTTGAACATTTGGAATAAGAAATCCAGCTTGGCGAGACACCTACGTTCAGCTAGTTTCTAACACAGGTAGCAAATTCCCTCCACTCCCTCCCCCAAAACCACCAGCCAGGAAGGCATTCGGATGGGAACACTTTACAGACGTCACCTCCCCCCCTCCCCAACCCTGACAAGATACTGGCCACCCTGTTCCTGCCAATATTGCAGTGGGACAGTCCCTTAAACACACCACCATGGGAAGGGGCAGAGACTCTCTGGGGGATGGCTGGGAGCCTCCAGTAATGAGGGGCAGTGTCTGCCCTCCAGAGAGGCCAGCTGGCCCTTGTGCGCGAATGAAGTGGGATGCTCTGAAGGGGCCTTCCTGTAGGTCCCTCAGGGCACAAGGCTCTCGTGGGATGGAGAGGAAGTCTGTCCTCTCCTTGGCAGTAGCACCAGTAGCACCAAGCCCTGGTGTGGCCATAAGGGTGTTGGAAGGGAATGGCCATGTCCCTGCATGGCCCCAGTCTAAGGGAAACAAAATGAAGGTGATGAAAAAGTCCTTGTTCTAGGGTCGGAGATGTTAGCTTGGGGATACCTCATTGCTCAGGCCTGTGACGTGGTCATCTTTCAGGAAAACACTTTGGCTTGGCCCACGCTGCTCAAGCAGCATGGGGAGGCCCTGCTCAAGCAGCATGAGGTGCTCCTGCTTGGGCAGCACGGGGTGGTCCTGCTCAAGCCGTATGGGGTGGTCCTGCTCAATCTGCATGGGATGGTCCTGCTCAAGCAGCATGGGGTGGTCCTGCTTGAGCTGTATGGGGTGGTCCTGCTTGAGCTGTATGGGGTGGTCCTGCTCAAGCAGCATGGGGTGGTCCTGCTTGAGCAGCATGGGGTGGTCCTGCTTGAGCAGCATGGGATGGTCCTGCTTGAGAAGAATGGGGTAGTCCTGATTGATCATCATGGGATGGTCCTGCTTGAGAAGAATGGGGTGATCCTGACTGATCATCATGGGATGGTCCTGCTTGAGAAGAATGGGGTGATCCTGACTGATCATCATGGGATGGTCCTGCTTGAGAAGAATGGGGTGGTCCTGATTGATCATCATGGGATGGTCCTACTTGAGAAGAATGGGGTGATCCTGACTGATCATCATGGGATGGTCCTGCTTGAACAGCACAGGATGGTCCTACTCAAGCTGTATGAGCAGCTGCAAATAGCAGGTAGGCCTTTCATGTCTGGTCTTTTTGCCCCTCCAAAATTCTCCACTTTTTGGAGAAGTCCTCCACAGCACTTTCACAGATACGTATGTTAGAAAGTGCCACAGAAAGCTCTGGTCTAGCTCATTGCTCCAAAAGAGCTGTTGTTAATGCCAAATCAGGGCACTCTTGACTTTGTCTGGCAGAATTTTTAAAACCTTTCAAGGGAGCAGATCCTCCTACTTCTCTGGTGACCAGTTCCAGCTGTACCACCACCAGGGAGAAGTGTTCCCTGGTTTCCAACACGAATCTCCCAACCTGCAAGCCATGGCCCTTGCTTCTGCTAAAAAAAGAGCCCTGAGCAGTGAGGATGGGATGGAAACCTGGGTCTCCATTTAATCTAGCCCTCACATGGAGAGGTATCCCATCTCCAACAGGCCAGGACTTTTTTGCTTGCAAGAGGGATGGTTGGGCTGAAGGTGGTAAGAGGTGGGATACAAAGCAGGGAGACATAACAGCAGGAAACAGACATGCTGGAATAAGAGAGTACAGGGAATATGAGGGACAGGAAAGATGCCAGGAGGGCAGCCTGGGAGATGAGAGGTGTGGAGGGGAGTTTGGAGGTAAAGGAGAATGAAAGGGAGGTGAGAGGGGGAGATGTAAGGTGAGGTAGGATAGCTGGAGAGCAGGAAGATGGAAAATGGGAAGGGGGGAGGGAGAAATCTGTGAGGTAGGAGGGATACTTGGAGGATAAGGAAAGATGAGGAGATGGAGAGAGGTGGAGGATTATGAGGAGGAATGGGGAGATGGAGGGAGGTAGAGAACACTGAGGAGGACAGGGAAGGTTGTGGGAGGAGAGGGAAATGGCAAGAGGTGAAGGAGCAGGAGGAGAGATGTGGAATGGTGAGAGGTGGAAAAGGTTGAGAAATGTTGGGGGAATGATGGAAGTGAAGGAGAATGACAAGAGGGATGGGGAGATGATGGAAGGTGACAGAAGACAAGGAGTAGGGACTGAGATGGAGGAAGACAAGGAGGGGCAAAGAGATAGAGGAGGATGAGGAGGAATGGAAGATCATGGAAAGCACAGAACAATGAAGAGGAAGAGAGAGAGAGAGTCCAAGGCTGGAGGCAAATGAGGAGGAATGGGCAGATGGTGGGAAGTGGATGAGGAGGAGAAACAGGCCAATAGTGGGAGGTGCTGGGGCCTGGGGAAGGATGGGAAACAGTGGGAGGGGGAGGAGAGTGAGGAAGTTTGGTGAAATGATGGCAGATGGAAGAAGATGATAGAAGAGATGAGGAGGTGATGGCAGGTGAAGGAGGACAAGAAGGTATGGGGAAATGGAGAAAGATGAGAAGGGATGAGTAGATGGTAGATGAAAAAAGATAAAGTATGGGAGATGGGAAGTGGAAGAGGAAATGGAAAAATGGGAAATGATGAGACAGGAAAATAAGTGAAGAAAAATGGGAAAATGTTGGCAGTTAGAGGGACAAGGAAGTGGTGGGAGGTGAGGATGGATTTTGAGATGAAGGAAAGTGGAGAAGGATGAAGGAGAGGAGATAGGAGACAGAAAAGGATGAAAAAAAGGAAGAAATGAGAAGTGACAGAGGTTACAGAGGGCTAAGGTGTTGATGTGAGTTGATGAAGGATGAGAAAAGATAGAAAGATGGTAAAATGCAGAGGAAGAGGAGGAATGACAGGATGGTGGAAGCTGATGGGAGAAGGGATAGTGAGGTGATGACAGCTAGAGGACTAGGAGGAAAATAAAGCTGAAGGTGAGGCAGGATGAGGATGGAAGGGATGGGGAATGGAGGAAGAACAGATGAGAGGGGGATGGTAAGAGATGGACAAGAATAAGGAAGCGGTGGGATATAGTGGGTAAAGCAGGAACACAGGAGGAAGGGATGGATGTGGGTGATGGAGGAGCAGTGGAGGGAGAGATGGGATGTGGTAAGCAATGGAGGAGCACAGGAAGGAGGGAGGGATGTGGCAGGCAATGAAGCACAGGAGGGAAAGATGGGATGTGGTGGGTGATGGAGGTGCACAGGAGGCAGGGAGGGATGTAGTGGGCAATGCAGGAGCAGGACAGAGAGACAGGACATAGTGAGCAATGGAGGAACAAAGGAAGGAGGGATGACATATGGGTGATGAAGAAGGGGGGGATGGAGTGACGAGGCAGGTGATGCAGGACCACAGAAAGGAGGGATGGAACATGCTGGGTATTGGAGAAGAGGGTGGAGGGATGGGACATTGTGGGCGATGGAACAGCAGAGGAAGAGAGAGAATGTGATGAGTGATGGAGGAGCAAAGGAGGAGCGAAGGGATGTGGTGTGCAATGGAGAAGATGGAGGGATAAGAGGTAGTAGGTCACAGAGCAGCAGAGGAAGGAGGGAGAGAAGATGGTGGGTGATACAGGAGCACAAGAAAGGAGGGATGAGTCATGATGATGGTGGAGGAGGCAGGTCAGGGAGGGAATGGGACATGGCAAGAAAGGAAGGAGCACAGGAAGGAGGGACAGGAGGTGTTGGGTGATGAAAAGGAGGAGGTAAAAAAAGAATGGAAGGTGGTGGTTGATGGAGAAGAGGGAGGGATACAGACATGGTGGACCATGGAGGAGCAGAGCAGGGAGGGCTGGACTGCAGTGAGTTAGGGAGGAGCATAGGAGGGATGGGTGAGGACGGTCATGAAAGATCACAGCAAGGAGGGATCACACACCATCACACAGAAGGGCTTAGAAGGGACTTCTGGAGACCATCTAGTCCCACCTCCCTCCTCAAGCAAGGATGGGTTGTGGTGGGAGACGGAGGAACACAGGAAGGATGGGAGGCGGTGGGCAACAGAGGATGGGAAGAAGAAGGGATAAACTGTGGTGGAGGAGAGCAGGAGGAAGGGATAGGAAGTGGTAGGTGATGGAGAAAAGCAAGAAGGGATAGAATGTTGTGGGCAATGGAGGAGGAGAGGATGGAGAGATGTGATATGGTGGGTGATGGAAGAGGAAAGTAGGGAGGGATGGAATGTGGTGGGTGATGAAGGAGTACAAGAGAGAAGGGAGGTGGTGGGTGATGAAGGAACTCAGAAAGGAGAGATGAGAAGTGGTGGGTGATAGAGGAATAGAGGAAGAAGAGATGGGAGTGGCGTGGGAAATGATGGAAGAGAGGTAGGGGGTGATGAAGGACCATCAGAAAGAAGGATGGAAAGTGGGGGCTGGAGAAACAGAGAAAGGAGGGATAGGACAGGGTGGGTCATGTGTGGAGGTGCAGGCCAGGGAGGGATGGGACAGGGCAAGCGAGGAGCACAGGAGGGAGGGATGGGAGGTGGCGGGTGATGGAGAACCTGGCAGAGGAATGGTTTAACCTACTGAGCTTGGAGGCAGCTCGGATCTGCCGCGGGTGAGGGGCAAACGGGCAGTGATGGGGATGGAGATGTGGTAA
This sequence comes from Nothocercus julius, assembly GCA_013398735.1. NCBI lineage: Eukaryota > Metazoa > Chordata > Aves > Tinamiformes > Tinamidae > Nothocercus > Nothocercus julius. The sequence goes on from VZSV01000200.1 coordinate 460,582, forward strand.
GAGACAGGCACAGGCAGCACTGGAGTGAGCAGCCGGGTGGGATGGGACGGGGATGGCACCTGGAGGTGCAAGAGGACATGGAGGAGCAGTGCCAGGAGTGCCATGCAGGGTGGCGGGGCCTAGGGACACAACATGGAGAGCTGTGGGCAAGGACGGGGAGCCCGGCGGGCGGCACAATGCAGCCAGGTGAGCAGAGCAAGGGGGTCAGCATGTGGGGATGGGAATGGGGACAGCATGGGGATGAGGGGAGGCCAGGTGACACACCAGGCTGGGCGGGAGGGAAAGCCGGGGCCAGAAGGACAGGGCCACCATCTGTCACCCAAGCAGGCAGGGAGCACGGGTGGCGCGGGACGGGGCCGTCATCAGGGGCAGGAGGCCCCTTCATGCGACTTGGCGCTGCGCCCGCGGGAGAGGGGACCAGCCGGAGAGGGACAAGGACACACAGGGCTCCGGGGCGGGGAGGACATGGCCCAGCTCGGCGCCAGGTCCCGCTACAGACAGAGTAAGACAGAACTGGCCGTTATCACAAATAATTAAAAGGCAGTCGTAAAAATGAGAAACCACGTCGCAAAAGTAGAGAGTTCTTAAAAAAAAACAAAACAAACAAAAAAACAGACCCAAACCAACCCGAGTTATCAATGAAAATGCTAAAAACCACCCCAAAAGGAACTATGTACAGCAGGAGGGATTGCCTGCGCTGGCCCCCAGCCTCCTCCACGCACGTGGGGCCCCGCGGGGCTGCTGGTGAGGAAGGCAGCGCATCCCACGGCGCATCCCGCGTCCCCGCTGCCGAAGGGCCCGGCGCCGCAGGATGACAAGGCAGTTTGTGCTGGGTGTCCCGAGCCCCCGGCGCGGTGCTCGCGGCGGCTGCGACGTGGCAGCGGCGCTCGCCTGCTGCGGGCACGGACAGGAGGGGGCAGCAGCTGCAGCTGCAAGAGTGCTATCGCTGCGGGATGCAATGGCAGCGATGCACGGGGCCGAGAGCACAGAGCCCGGGAGCAATGGGCAGGGCCCCCGGAGCAATGTGCAAAGCCCCAGGGCCATGCACAGAGTCCCCAGGGCCATGCACAGAGCACCCAGGGCCATGCACAGACTCCCTGGAGCCATGCACAGAGCCCCTGGGGCAACGCAGAGCCCCTTAGGCAATGCACAGAGCCCCAGAGCCATGCACAGAGCCCCCGGGACAGTGCAGAGAGGTCCCCTGTGACATCCAGCGCCCCGCAGGCAGCTCCACATGGATAACCCCCTCCCTGGCCCCTGGGCAGAGCGGCCGCAACCCGCTTGGGCCCAAGGCAGCCTTGAAAGTAGGTCAGGCCAGGGCCCCGCTGGAATCGCCGTCCTCTGCCCGGGCTGCGAGGGAGCGCGGGGCGGCGCTGGGGGCGCTCCGGGGTGCCGATGGCTCCCAGCAGGTGCCCTTCACCCCTCCAACAAGGAGCAGGGCAGGCGCCCCGGGAGCCGCGCGCGGGTCCCTGGCTCCACCCGCGCCTCTCGCAGCCGCGGTCGCGTTGAGAGGGCGAGAGGCGCGCGGAGCCCCGCGCCGCCCCGGCGCTCCCTCCGTAAGGCTTGTTTGTCGTGGCTACCGAACGCCACGGCGGGGACCTGCCAGCCCCCAACCCCGCACCCCCACTGCTTTTTGCCCAGCTTCGCTCTGTTTTGTGATTTTTAAAATGCACTTGGCGTTACATTGCAGGCTGTCTGGAGATGGGCACGGCTGGAAACGGGGGAGAAGAGGGGAGGGCTGTGTTAGCTGCAGCATTTGGATGAGCAAGTAATGGAAAGCGGCTCCGGGGCTGTGGGAAACCCGCGCTGGCCGGCTGGGATCTGCAGCGCTGGAGCCGGAGGAGGAGATGGGACAAGAGGGGCCTCCGGCCACTCCAGGGATCCTCCCCGCTGCTGCTTCCGGCGCGAGGAAGCGCATGCGGCAGCGCGGCCGCCGGCTGATGCAACCGCGCAGCAATCGGGGTGCGCGGGCGGCGCTCCCGGCAGCTGCCGGCGCACGGAGCCAGGGAGAGGGCGCCCACAAGGGCCGCCGCACGCCCATCCCCGCGCTCCGCACAGCGGGCCCTGCCGCTACCTCCGTTCACGGCGCCGCTCGTGCTCCTCTGCGCCACCGGCTCGCCCGGCCCTCCGGGAGCCTCCGCGGCCCGGCTCGAGCGCGACATCTGCTTCGTAAGCGTCCCCGCGGCCGAGGGAACAGTTAGGAGACAGATGCGGGCGCTCCCGTCTCGGCTCGCGGCGCACGGCCGGGCGGGAAGGACAGCGGAACGAAGACGCTCGGCCTGGCGCCCTGCCCTCTGCCCTCACTCGCTGGAGGGCCCCAGCTTCTCCTCGGCCCGGCTGGGCTCGCACGGGTGCAGTTTGCACTTGGACGGCGAGTGGCGGACGGCGGAGCGGGACGGCCGGGCGAAGCACGACGTGAGGGACTGGGAGCTGCAGTCGCACGCCGTGTCCTGCAAAGACAAAACGGGGCGGATTAGAGGGGCGGCGCAGCCAGGAGCCGCCGCCGGGGCACGACGGAGTCTCCCGAGGGCGCCGTGGGAGAGAGCGGAGCATGGATGGGGATGGCGCACCCTGATCCTGCGTGGGGATCCCGGCTGTGCCGCTGGCTGCTCAGAGAGACCCACGGACCCGGCAGAGCAGAGCCCGTGCCGCGGTTACCGCCAGGCTGCCCTGCAGGGCACTGTCCACCAAAGCAGCCCCTGTCTCACTCTGGGCTTGTGCTACCATCCTCTGGATCTCGGGCAGCATCCAGACACCTGCCCTGCTCTAGGACACAACGCTACAGTCGGGACAAAGCAAGAGCCGTTACCTCGCCGGCTATAGCCGAGATGAGGTCTGGGTCCCGCAGGGTTGTGTCCTTACTCCCTTGGCCTGGGGACGATGGTTTTGGGTCCTCACAGCCGCTTTGCTTGTGGACCTTCTTGTTCAAGATGCGGGAGACGCTTTCGGACTGGTGGTAGGTGGCAGGACTGGGGTGCTCCGCTTTCTTGCTGCCCTCCTCACCCACGGCCTCCTTCTTCTCGGCGGTGGCCGTGGGGCTCTGCGCCCGCCCGCAGACGTTCCTGAAGAACTCCTGCACAATGCCGTACTTGGGGGCGTCGGGCTTGGCCCTGCTTTCCGGACAGCCCGGCTTCCAGATGGACTCCGTGCTGCCGGAGTGCTCCACCACGCTGAACAAGCTGGACAAGCCGTCGTTGATGTTGCTGAGGACGGGGCTATCCCTAGTCGTCGTGGAGCGGGCCCAGGCAGACCCGTTTTGCTTGCTCTGGTGCAGGTTCCAGAGGCTCCTGTCCTTGGTGGCATCCAGCTTGGAGGAAGACCTTCTCTGGAGCTTTGGGGAGCCGTATTTTGGGGAGCAGCATGGCCGCTCAATCCGGGAGTGGACCTTATCCAGAGAGGAGGAGATCTGCTTGCTGCGCACAGACATGAGGGAGGAGCTGCGCGGCGACCAGCTCTTGCTGTGCATGCTGCTCCGGGGCAGGTCCGTCTGCAGCCCCACGCTCACCGTCTGGATGGTCTGCGTCCCTACGTTCGCCAGCCCCACTGTCTGGCTGGAAGTGCTTTTCACCTTCCTCTCCAGCGAGCTGGAGCGGATGGCCTGACGCACGCAGTTGGTGATCTCCTTCATGTCATCGCTCATGTTGCCGGAGATCTCCAGGTCGTGCAGGGAGGACGGGAACCGGGGCACTGGGGGCACCGCGCTCTCCACGGCACCACCGTCCAGCAGCTCTCGGTGCTGCTTGGAGAAGTTGCACAGCCACTGGCTGTACGTGTTTTCAGCGCTGTCGGACTCCTCTGGCTCTTTTGGCTTGGCCATCGTGAACAAGAAACCGGGTTCAATCATAATCTTCCCCTCCTTGTTGTGGACCAGAGGCGCCTCCAGCCTCCGGACCACGGGGGGGCTGTAGTAGATCCGGATCCCCGTCTTGTCGGGTGCCGTGTAGCTCCTCTGCATTTGCTTCTGGGATGGGTCGTGCCCAGAGAGGTTGCTTGCCCGAGAGTAGTCCCAAGAAGAGATGCCCAGCTTCTCTTTGGCCAGGCTGTCGGGGGCAGGTTGCTCAATATTCACATATGTACAGCTCGGGGGAGGAAGGCCGGTGCTGTCCCGGATGCCGTTGGGCAGCAGCTGTGCAGCCGGAGATGCCTTTTTCCCTCGGGAATGGTCGGCCAGCCCCGGCGCAGTCTTTCCAGGGAGATAGGGAGAACAGTCGAGCAAGCTTTCGAACTCTGACATGGAGGAAACAGACTTGGTCCTGGGGGGACAAGAGAGGACAGGGGTCACAAGATGCCCGGCCGTGGGACCGGGTGGCAGGGGCTACACTGCTGCAGCCACCCAGCCGATGACCATCCCCATGGGATCCCTCCTGGGCACCCTCAGCCCAGACCGCCAGCAGGGCTGTCGCTCATGCCCCCCTTTGTCCCTGCGCCCAGCCAGACCTGCGGGCAACATGTGGGCACCTCTGCCCAGGCTTGCAGAGCGGCCGAGCCCAAGGACTTGCTGTCTCGGCCCCTCGCAGGCTGCTCCAGGCTCTGCGGAACAACCAGGCACCTTCTGCAACACGCATGGCACTCTCACCGTTTTAAGTTGGTTCCCATGGCGTCTGCTTCAGAGATTGTCTCTTTGTCTGTGATTTTTTCATTGAGAGCCTAGGAGGACAGGGAAGAAAGCTCTGGCATCAGCGCTCACAGGACCAAAACAGGCAGATGTGCTGAAACAGGGGCTGCACCCTGCTCTTCTTCAAGCTGCAGCACCTCCTGCTGTGTGCCATGGCCCTGCATCCCACACCCATGGCTACAAGGAGCCCCCTGTGCCCACAACCATTGTAAATCATCTTGTTTTTATGCCCAGGGACCCAGTGAATCCTCCAGTGTGTGGGAAGCAGGACGAGCTATCTCCTCTACCATCTTCTCCCTACCTCTTGGCATGTCTCTTGCAACCCCAGCCAGCTCTGTTCGCTGACCAAGGCAGTGGTTATGTGGCCATGTGCCAGCTCCACCTGCCTTCCAGCACGCAGCCAAGCACACCGAAGCGCTGCGCGCCAGCGGAACCAACGCCAGGCACCCGCCCCAGCAGGGCCAGCGTGCGCACCACCCCGAGGAGAAGCCGTGGGAGCAGCCAGCTTGCCCTCGCCCACTCCTCCGGCCTCTCTTGCCCACCTCTTTCCAGTTGCTGCCGTGCTTCTCCATCTCAGAGTGCTTCAAAGCCCAAGGGTTGGCTCCTTTCTGCAACTGGAGAACATGCTGCTCACTTGACACGCACGAGGCACAGCTGTGTGCCTCTCCGGGCAAGCAAAGCAGTTGCCACCTGCCACTTGTGCACGCCCCAAGACCAATTACACGCTCCGGGGTCACGCACAGGGGTTAAGCAGCAGAGGCCGGCACACGTGTGCATACGCAGGGGATCCCGTACCTGGTTGATTTTGTTCTGCAGGTCCTTTGCTTGCTGTTCCGCCTGCTGCTGCTCTTCCTTGAAGCGTGTCAGCAGCTCCACCTTCTCCTGGTTCCAGTTCTTCTCGCTGATCTGGAGCTGCTTGGTGAGGTCCATGACGGCACTGTAGGACTCAGCCAGCAGATGTTGGTGCTCCTCTCGCTCCCTCTTCAACGCCACCTTCCAGTCCGGCAGCGCTCGCTCCGTGATCCCTTTGCCTGCCTTTGACTCCAGCTGTGGGGACAGGAGGAGGAGCAGGTAAATCTCCAGGACCATCTCCATGCAGGGATTTCAGGGCCTGTGCAATATGCTTGCTGCACCCAGGAAAGGATTTGGAAGGCTGGTAACAACATGTCCCTCATTCTGACAAGGCTGATGTTCCACCAAAGTGGAAAGCAGTGGCTCATGCATGGAAGAGGACAAGGGTTTTTAAGGAGGTACTATGTGGAGACAGGCCCTGGGCAAGCAAGGGACATCCTTTTCTTTGCAGATGCAGAGAAGTTTAATGTCCATGCGAGGAAGAACCTCTTTGCTGTGAGGGTGACATGAGCTCTCCTAGCAGCTCCAGGGAGGAGGTCCTGCCACAGAGGACCCACCTGAGCCCGGCCTGACCCCTCCTGTCACCACGCACGCACCAGACGGGCCGGCAGATGGCTGACCTGGCTGCACGTTGACTCAACGTCCCTCCTGCTGGCAACCCTCGTCCCTCATGGGTCCGTTCGGACCCACGCTGTGACCCACGGCCACGCAGGTGGGCTGGGAATACACTGAGCCTCTCCCACCCCAGCCCAGCCCTGCAGAGCATGAAGCGCATCCTCCCTCCAAGCGCATCCTCCTTTCAAGCGCATCCTCCCTCCCAGCGCATCCTCCTTCCAAGCGCATCCTCCTTCCAAGTGCATCCTCCTTCCAAGCGCATCCTCCCTCCCAGCGCATCCTCCTTCCAAGCGCATCCTCCCTCCACAGGCAGCTTTTCCAGGCAGCCCTGTTGCTATGGCAACCCGCCGGCAGAGCCGGCTGCTCATCGCCATTCCCGCTGCGCCAGCCCTTCCTTCCCGCTCCCAGCCCCCCGCCACCAGGCAGCCCCTGCCAGCGCCACGGAGCCCCGTCCTGTCCCGGTGGGTTCCTACTTGGGCAATGTGGCACTTGAGCTCGGCGCGCTCCATCTCCCAGGCGGCCTTGGCCTTGGTGAACTGCTGCTGCAGCTCGTGGGCGCCGCGGCGCTCCTCGCGCAGCTCCGTGCACAGCTCCTTCAGCACCACCTTCATGTCGGCCAGCGTCTTGATGCACTCGTTGGGCTGCCGGCAGGGAGGGGACGCGCGGGTCAACGGAGGGCGCTGGGCCCAAACGTTGCGATGCACGGGGAGGGGATTGGCACCCGCTGCCTCCCCCCGGAGCTGCACCCACACTGGGTGTTCCCCACGTTACCCAAAGAGCTCCCCGCCCCGGTGCCCCCTTTCCAAGGGCTATTGGAACATCCACACGGTCACGGCCACCCGCAGGGCACGGGTGGGAAGACGCCCCCGTGGCGGTGGTTGTGCAAAGGACCCGTGTGTCCCTCTGCGCCCCCCAAAGGGGCTCACCGAGTTGGGGGTCCAGGCGTCTCCGGCGCACGTCTTGTTGTCCGCTTGCTGCTGCGGGGCGAGCTCCTCCTCCTCGATGAGCAGGTAGAGCTCCTTCATGCTGTTCACCTGCCAGACACACGGCCGGCGGGGCGGCTCAGCGGGGCCCCGGCTCGGCGCCGGCCCCGTCGCGGCGCACGGGGGCTCGGAGAGGAGCCCGGCACGAGGCCAGGCAGCTGCTGGGCACCCGTCCGCAGCGGGCGCAGACGGCACTGGCACGAACACGGAGCAGCTGCCTTGGCACAAGGCACCAACACGGAGGTGGGCAGATCCCCAGGGACGCGAGGCAGCGTGTGGAGAAAAAGTGGTGGCATTCCCCCCTGCCCCGCTGTGCCCGACCACCCCTTCCTGGGCGGCACGGAGCCCACGCTGCCCACGGTACCTCCAGGAAGTCATCGCCCTCGCTGTGCACGATCTTGCCCTGGCGCCAGTGCTTGAGGAACCACTTGAGCTTCATGAAGAGCAGGAGGAAGTTCTGCTTGAACTGCTGGGACTCCTGCACCAGGAGGTTCTTCTCCTGGCTCCAGAACTTCTGCTCGAGCCGCCTCTGCAGGTTCAGGCTCTGCAGCTCAAACTCCCGCCTCAGGAGAGCTTTCTGGTGGTCTTCCTTCAGCTGAGAGAGATGCAACGGAGCCGCTGAGGTCTCAGCCCACCACCCGCAGCCGCTGCTGGCAGACGTGACCTTGGCAAGGCCGCTTGGTCAAGGATGGTTTGCTGCCTCCCAAGGGTTTTGGCTGGTTTTGGAGTGAGGCCCCATATGTTATGTCCCCAAACCAGCTCCCGAGGAGCTGCAGCCTCCTGGCAGTGCTCTGTCCCAAGGAAAGTGGGGCCCTGAGGCAACATCTTGGGGGAAGGTTGCACGGCTGCCCCTCTCCATGCTAGGAGAAGCTCCCTTGGCCCCCGTAGCCTTTGGGGATGGGATAAGTCAAGTGTGGACCTGAGTGACTGCTGAAGAGCACAGCCCAGGAGGCGCTGGTGCTGGCATGGCCGTGACTGCTGGGACTTGTCTCCAGCGGCCATAGGGAGCTAGGGCTGCTCCCCGCTCACCTGGCAGATCTTCTGCGAGAAGTTATCCACCTCGTCCTTCCTCAGCTGCCTCTCCTGGGAGAGCTGCTCCTGCAGGCCCCGCAGGCTCTCGTTGGCTTCCGCCAGCACCAGCTGCAGCTCCTTCATCTGCAACAGCAAGAGGGGCGCGGTGGGTCCCCGCGCACCCTCCCACCCCGTGCGTGGGGCCGGGAGCCCCGGCAGGTCAGCAGCAACGCAGAGCCTGCACCGCAGAGCGGGCAGTGCCGCACGCCCGCCTGCCTCCCTGCCGGGCCCCCAGCTGGCTCACGCTGAGGTGGAAGGAGACGGTTCCCAGAGCAGACTTTGAGCTCCGAGTGCTCAGGGAAGGATCCTGGCTCACTCCTGCAGTCTGGAGCCAGGCACTGAGCCCGGGGGGCAGCTCCCCAGCACAGCGACCCAGGGCAAGGGGGTCTGCAGCAGGTGCAGCTCCCTCCACTTTGTGGAGAACTCATCCCATCCCCACGGGAATGACCCATCACCTGGGAGCCTGGGCTCCTGCTCGTTAGACAAAGTAGTGGAATTGAACTGCAAAGCCCCCAGCCTGAGAGAGATGGGGCTGCAGCACCACAGAATGGGCACTAGAGCTTTCCCTGAGGAGCCCGTTTAGTCCAAGATCCAGGGCCTGGACCGCCTGAGGCCACGCAGGGGGCCAGGACCCCTGGCACATGGTTATGTCCTGCCAAACAAGCCTGCAGCAAATTATTTTTCTAACCAAAGCAGAGGAGACTCTGCTGGGTACAGCGCTGACCACTTAACGTGTGGTGCTGGTAGTAGGCAATTTAATACGCAGATGGACCCTCACTGATCCTTAATCCAAAAGCATCTCCAAAAACCTGTGCCCACAGCCACACTGGGGTCTGAGGCTTGTCCCCAGCAGTTCTGCACACCAGCAGCATTGGACACTGTCTGTAAGAGGCGGATGCAGCTGGACTGGCTTAATTCGCAAACGACAAGGCTAGGGGGTGAAATCCAGCAGTCTGCAACCCCTCGAAAAGAAACCAAACTCCGCTCAGTAGTCCCAGATGACAAACCAAGCAGCAACAGGCACAAACTGTGGTTTGGGAGGGTCATGTTGGTCACCCCAGTGGCACTGTCAGTCCCTGTTGGGAACCCAGACCTCACAGGGGCACTGGGCAAGCCCTGTCCCTGCAGCACCGGCCAGTCCAGCCCAAGGAGATCTCGCTCTTCTCCATGGCACTGTCCTGTGCCCAGCTAGGACGTGACTGTCCCTGGCCACCTCAGCTGAGGCTGCTTCGTACCTCGGAGGCGTAGGAGTCGTTCTCATCAGGCCGGCAGGTTTTGTAGCTCCGGGGATGTGCGGCACCGGGGTCCGTGTCCTTGGCGTGGGTGATGCGGTAAGGGTCGGCGTCCCTAAAATCAGGCTGCTGCATGCGTGGGCAAGTTAATGAGAACAAACCAAAAGAGCGGGAAGAAAAGAAAGCCAGAAAACAAAACAATGGGTCTCCGAAACAGTAAAGAACTACAAGACAACAAAAAGGATGAGGAGGAGAAGGAGCTTCATCACCACGGCGGGAGACAATGCAGAAACCAAAAGGAAACACAGGATGAGGAGACACGTGGCCTGGGTTGTTCGGGGAGGGGGAAAAAAAAGAGAGAGAGAGGGAAAAAATGTGCAAACACCAGTTACGGTGCCATGCAGTGACTGGGGGAGACCAGGACCTGGGGCTGGAGGGACTGTGGTCCGGCAGCATGCAGAAAAATAGAACTCTGAACAAGCGAGTGTGCTCCAGAGAGAGGCCCGGCCCCGTCACGGCGCGGGGGCACCTCCCGGCCCGGCGGCTGGGTCTTGCTTCCCCTCCCAGCGCCAGCTCCCAAATGGGATGCACCTCCAGGCAGGCGACAGCCGCCGCGGGAGAGGAGCCGGGGAGCTGCTCTCCGCCGCTCCAGAAATGCCCCTCATCAGACCCAAATTTGCCTTTGCATCTTTGCTCTACAGATTTTCTTGTCTGGAATCTCTTTCCTCAGCACGCGTAGCTCCGGGCTGCAGTTTCCTTCCCAGGGGGCCATTATCCCGGCCTTGCAACCTGCGATGCCTTCCAGGTCCTGCGTGCCCAGCTGGTCTCGTGAACCAGCGGCCAAGTTGGGATAAGGGAAGAGCTTCCGAGCCTGCCTGGGGACGCTCGGCTCTGCAACAGGGAGCCTGGCACCTGCCTGTGCGCAGACCCGGGACAGCAGCCGGCCGCCGGCAAGGTGGCAAGCAGCGAGGCGGGACAGCATTTGGGAGCCCCTCTCTGTGACACGGTGCAATCAGCAGGGGCTCCGTGTCTGGAAGTGCTAAAGCCCCGACCCAGCATTGCCCACCCGCCCGCTCGGGCCCTCCACCTTCTGTCCTGGGCACACTCTGTTGGAGCAGAGTCCTATCTTGTCCTTGGTTCCACTGGCATGCAGCGAGTTGAGTGTTAGTTTGGGTTTTGCTCTAGAGAGGCACAAGGAGGTTACGTTACAGGTCAGGGGTTGCTTTGTTAAAGCAGGGGAAAGAGCGTGGCAAATAAAGCAATAACCGCTGCGAGGGAACTGCAGTGACGTGGGAAAAGCTCCGTACCTGGAAGTCGGAACCGTGCTCCTTCTGCAGTGCCTCTTTGGTGGAGTCCTGGCCGCTGGGGCCAGAGAAGGGGAAACAGTCTGTCTGCTCCTTAAGGCAGTCGGCGAGGTGATCCACCTTCCTCATGAAGCAGCCCAGGTCCTGCTGCAGGACGCCGAGCCTCATTATGAGAACGTTCATCAGCTTGGAGTCGCTGGGGCTCTCGCTGCTGTTATCCATCGCCTCGCTCAGCATCCCGCCCACGCACTCGTTGTCCAGGCACAGCTTGAGGCTGGACGTGAAGCCGTTGGTGTCCGAAATCAAGACATCGATCGCTTTGCTGACGAGCGCTGCCTGGTCCCGGATGCCCAGAAGGGTCTCAAAGTCCTTGGCCTTGAGCAGCTTGGTGGGGCTGCTGTCCGGAGCCTTCCCGCTGCCGGGCGGCCTTTCCTGGCCATCGTTGTCCCCGCCGATGGGCCCGTCCCTCCAGAGCTCGCTGGGGATGCACTGTGCGGAGTCTCCGGCCTCGGCGTCGGTCTCCAGCATGGGCCTGGTGCTCTGGCAGGAGGCCAGGTCGCAGCGCTGCAGGTTGGAGAGCAGCACGCGGTTCTCGTACTGGAGCTTCTTCACCTTGCCGCTCAGCTCGCTGATCTGCACCTTGGCCGTGGCCAGCTCCTCCTGCGAGGGCTCGCTGATCACCGAGCAGCTGTCCTCCGACAGCGTGATGTCCAGCTCGTGGTCTGACTTGTACTTATTGAGCTCGTTCATGAGGAGCTTGTTCTGGTCCTCCAGCTCCATCAGCGACCGTCTCAGCAGATCGGCCTCCTCCTCCACAAACTGCAGGTGCCGTGTCAGCTCCACAAGACTCTCCCCGGAATCCCCGCAGTTCGAGGAGGACGACAGGAACCGAACGTCCTGTCCGATGAGCTCTTTGTCCCCCTGGCCCTTCATGTCATCCATCTCTGCCCGCAAGCCACGGTTTTCAACCTCCAGCTCCACTATCCTCCGGCTCAGGATATTGGCTTCCTCCTCCACCAGCTTCAGATGGACTTTGAGTTCGGCCTCCCGGGAATGGGGAGAGTCAGCCAGCTCCTCTATGGACAGGGAGCTGTCGAGGTCCCCGTACAAGGACCTGTATTTGACCAGCTCCTCCTTCATGCTGTCGTTCTCTTTGGCCAACTTGGTCAGCTTCTTGCACATGAGGGCCGACTCTTCCTTTGCAAAATGCAGCTGACACTTCAGGTCTGCACTGTCCTCCTGGGAACGAAGAGGGCACGGGCATTAGAAACATGGTCAGACCGGCTGCACCTGCTCAGACCTAAGAGCCTGGGCGCTTTTGTGCTCAGCCCGAGGGCCGTTTCGAGCCCAGAAGGCAGGAGAACAGGACCAGGACACAGGGGACCCCTCCTTGGGACACACCGCCCTTCACCCAGCAGCTCCTCCAAATTGGAGCCTCATCCTAGAGGTTCTGGAGAAGCAGCAGCAGGGAAGAGCCCAGAGGGGAAGCTGTCAGGCTCCACGGAGGAAAATAAAAGCTGCAACTTGGTTTCCTCCCCTACGCCGGCACGTGCTGCAATGATTCGCGTTCCTGGGGATGGCACAAAACCCCTCTAGGGTCTCGCTCCTCCCATGCGAGCCCCAAGGGGCGACTATCCCGCGACAGAGCCGCGCGTCCTGTTTGCTCGCTGCCTGCCTGCAAACCGAGCGGCCGCGGCACGTTGGAAAAGAAGGGCCGGGGCTGCTGGCAGGCGCCCAACATCCCAGCCCCGCTCTCTCCCAACAGCTGCCCTTTCTGCCGTGGCCTGCGCACGTCACAGCATGGGAAACGGAGCCAAAAAAGCCCAGGAAGGTTCAGCAGCCCCTTCCCAAGCGCCTTTCGCTGCTCCGGTCTGTTTTCCAGGGTTTTGTTTAAATTTAGCGACACGGATTTCAGCGCTTGGCCCAGGGAGAGCGTCTCTCCGCGTCGGGAAGGTTGCTGGAGGCAGAAGGACTTCCTGACGTGCAGCTCGTGGCTTCCCGTGCTGCGGAGGCACTCGCGTGCCCCGAGCACCGGCTCGCTGACCGCCCGGCTCCTGCACGGGCCGGAGCAGGGCCGGAGCAGGGAGCGGGGCCATCCCCGCGCACGGCCGTGGCGAGCAGTTTGCCCAGGCAGAACCGCGAGGAAGCCGGGCAGTTCGGCGACTTCGGGCTCAACGCCGGGCGCCGCAGGGCGCTTTCTTCCCGGCGCCCGAGCTCGCTCGCACAAAGAGCCTCTTGCCCGCAGATCTCCCTGAGCTCAGCGCGTTTCCTGTTTTCTCGGCCGGGAGCAACAAGCTCCGCTCCGGCGACAGCTCCGCGGGCGGTGCGGGAACGCGGCTGACCCCTCCGCACCCGCGTCAACGCCACGCGCGGGGTCCTGTCGCCCAAAGCCCACCAGCTATTGACTCTGCAACCTTCGCGGGCTGCTCCATGAGCCCGGGGCCGTGGCAAGAGGCAGCGAGGTGTCTCCAGCGGCACCGCGGGAGGCAGCTCTGGGCTCAGCGCAGGAGGTCAACGGCTGCTCACGTGCTCCTTCCTGCTTGCATCAAGAGCCGGAGGGACACGATCCAGCCTGCTGCCCTTTTCCTGCACGCAGCTCCTGGGAGAGAGCGAGGAGCCCCGGGACCTGCTGCTCCGCTCCTGGGGCCGGCGCCAGAGCCAACGCAGCTCCCAGAGCCTCCGCCGTAGCCTTGTGGCACGCCTGGATGTGCAGGAACACGATCCAGGTCCCGTTTTTATGTGACCTTGCTAAGGCGCATTAAAGCTATATTCTGCCGCAGAAGTGCACCCTTCCTAATTGGCTACGGAGATTAACGACAGCCAGGGCCAGCTCCGTGCTGGCCGCCCGGGGCAGACGTGACCTCAGTTCCTGTTTTCCCAGGAAAAAGGCAGCTGGCTGGATTTTCTCCCTGGAACCTCGATGCTGCCAGCGCATGGCAAGAACACGGGGGCTGCAGAGCACACGGGCTGGGGGCAAATCCATAGGGAACTCTCCTGGGGTGCGGGGGAGAGAGCAGAGACCTCGGCCTGGGGTCTGTCCCCGTCCCCATGTGCTTTAGTGGTGGCAGACGCGCCGCCAGCGCGGAGGAGCAGGAAGCGGCCCAGGAAGCCACCATGAGTCACGAGGGGCCACTCTCTGCGAGAGGCGCCGGCTGGGCCAGCTCAGCCCCATGGCAGAAAGCCACAGCCTGGGGCGTTTATATCTCATTTATGTCTCAAGAGCCCCAGCCACCACCAGGCTCTTCTTCGTACTCAGCCCCAGGTGAGAGGGGAGCATTGCAAGGGCACGCAGAGAAGAGCCCAGCAGATGCCAGCTGCAAAGGGCGGTTTCCGCAGTAAAAAGTGCTCCCTGCAGCCCCAGGAAGCTTGAGGTTTTCTTTCCAGCACTACCACAGCTCTGTGCCCAGGGCAGCTCCTTCCCTGCAGCCCTGGGCCACATCCTGCCCCGTGTGCCCAGGCTGCCTGCGAAGAGAAGCAGAGGGTTGGGTGACTGCGGCCCAGGGCTGGGCTCCCTTTCCTACCCTTTCTGGCTCCTCAGCAGGAGAGGCAGAGGTCGGGCTCTATTGCAGCCTCTGGACGGGCTCCAGGAGCGGCACATCCAGCCCCACCGACGGCGCTGGTCACTGCGAGCTGGGCTTGTGACACAACCCTGACACCAGCTGCACCTCGACTCACCTTCCCGAGGCCAAGGACCAGCATTTCTTCACCTGGCACCCCAGACAATGAGGTGTTGGCATCGCTAGGAGTAGCCCATAGACACCAGGGTTGTCCAGCCCAGAGCCCCACACAGAGTGTATGAGAGGCCCACCTCTAGACAAGAGGGAAAGCTCCAATTCACTGATCCTTTCCCATCTTGGAAGTAGGTCTTTCCTACTTTTTGCCTTTGGAAGTGGATTTCAAGAGCGACAAGGTACTTCCAGATCTATTACCAAAACAGCAGCTCTATCCCTTCAACTCCTAGTAACAGAATTAGCAAGTCACGACCGCTCAGCTCAACAGCAAGTGACAGATGAAATCCTGCCCCAGTTAACAATACCCCATGTCCTGCACTGTCCAGCAGCCTGTAGCATGGCTGGCACAGAAAATGGTGACACCTGCACCCCTCAGTGGCTCTCAGGTGGTCCCTTGAGCATCACTGCCAGCACAGGCAGGAGAGATGGAGGTTGCCAGAGTCCCAAACTAGACCAGGAGCAGCTCTGCACTGCGAAAGCCAAGACCTTCAACTCACTGCTGCAGTGCTGGGTGGTGCCAAAAGCAAAGAGTTAAAGCTGCTGGCTCAGCCACTGATGCCCCATTGATAGAGGAGACAAGAGGGTGGTTGAGGATGACAGAGACGCCCCAGAGCATCAATTCCTCCCCTGTGCAGGCGCCTGTGAAAAGCAAGAAAGCCCTGCAAGAGAGGGGATGTCACTGCCATGCCCAGGATTGACTTCTGTGCCAGGCACAGCCCCCAGCAGCCCCCAGGTCACACTCAGCCTCCCGGCTGCGGCCGCCACCGCCGGCCGCGCGCAGCACAAATACCTGCACCGACGGCTTCTTCTCGCTCTTCCCGACGGAACGGGAACCCCTTTTCTTCAAGGAATTCTGCAGAGGGAAGAGAGAGACCCACAGTGAATGGCCAGGGCAGCAGGAGCAGCTCTCTGCCCGCAGGGCCCCGCTTTGCAACATCCTTCAGGGCCAGCCTAGAAAAGCGATGCCGGCCTCTCCAGGAGCTTGCAAAACCCAAGAATAAGCCAGGATTGTGTCCCCTGCAGACTGCGGCTTTGGAGAGGCAGGACTGCCACGCTTTATACTGTGCAGTTGAGCCAGAAATTCTCCTTGCAGGCATCGAGCACCACACAACCAGCAAGAACGGGAAAGGAGACCCGGCAAGTCTGAGTCACAAGGCGCTGTGTCAGGACGGATGGAGCGGGACATCCAGTTCCCAGGCCAAGTGGCAGCTCTGGGGGCATCCCAGGTGAGGAGGATGTCCCTCTTCACCTCCTCCTTCCACAGGGGCAGCAAAGGCCCCAGAAGGGCCCCGTGCAGACAACGCACAGGGCAGAAGGGCTGGGTAAGGCAACTTGAGAGCTTCATTTTATATGTTCTACATGTGCTCAGCTGAGCCCGGAGCCACCGATTTTGGCTGCGTCACTCCTCAAGCCCACAGCCTCTGAAGCATCCAGAAACCCAATTAATGCCACTCACGAGGCTGTGGCGCTGTCACCTCGGCTCCAGGGATGAGTCACCGCTGCGGAGCTCACACGGAGCGCGAGCGCTCCCGGGAGCAGGGGCCCTCCCAGATCCTGCCCCGCGGAGCTCTGCCTCGTAAATCCCGGCAAGCAGCGCCGCTCCGAAGGCTTTTGATGCTGCCGGATCTCTGTGCGGGCTGTAAATCCCCGGAGCACAGGGCAGCACGGAGCCCGGGGACCAGCCACGCTCTGGGCTATCGTCTGTCTGTCTCCCCGTCAGAGCCACAGGGGAGCAAAAGGCAGGTGGCCAGGGCCAAGGTGGGGGGGAAAGCCAGGCCAGCTACCTGGGAATGCAAGGCAGGGGGAAACCATGGAAGTGCTCAGCTGTCCCAGCCACATCCCAGCTACATCCTACCCTGGGGACTCCGGAGGCCGTGGACACAGGGAGACCAGTGTGGCCTCTGGAGATGGGAGCCGGCGTGTCCAGGAGAGGAACCTGGAGCCCAGCACCATCCTGCATCCACCAAGGGCAATGCTGGGCCCCTCGGACACCAGCCCGCGCGCGGCCGCCCTCCACCTCCTTCCAAGCTGGCGCAGCAGCCAAAGAAAGCAGCTGTGAAATGCAAAATGCTGCCTGTGCCAAGGGACCGAGATCCAGGCTTTCCTATTAAGGCCAAGACCATCGCTGATCTGCTGCTGCTGCTGCAAACGCTCACCCGGGGGGAGGCTGTGCCGCATGGGCATCCCTGGCCCTATAGCCAGGCACTGCCCGGCCCCAAGCACCCCAAAAACAGGCCCCTGGTTGGGTGTCATTCATTGCTGTGGCTGTGCCAACGTCCCGGATTCCTCCTGGGCAGCCTCATGCACCCAGCTGGCATCGGGGTGCCTGGCCCCATCCCGCCTTCTGCTGCCTCCCCACGCTCTGGGGAGATGCCGCTGGGAAGGATCCCACTGCTACAGGTGGGGCAGAGGCAGCGGCGCAAATACCCAGTGATTAACCACCCATCCCCACGATTACCCAATTACAGGAAAAGCCACTTGCAAGGGAGAATAATCTGCCCTTGGGGGCAAGACCAGCCCTGCCCCAGCAGCGCCGGGTTCCTGTTTGCTCTGCTAACAAGCTCTGCTGCTGCTCGGCTCCCTGCAGCCAGAAGAAAGGAGGTACCCGCAGGCCACTAACTCGCTCATTTGTCTAATTAGCGCTCCGGAATAAGGCAGGAACCCCAGTGCCCTGCTCGCTGAGGGCTGTGCTGCTGCAAGGCTCTGCTTCACCCACGCGGGCCCCTTGCCAGCAGCGCCGGGCCCATGGAGCACCGCACCCTGGGCTCCTTCCAAGAGCGCAAAGCGGGGCCAGCCCTAGGGAGCCCAGCTCCTCGCCCCTTAGGGCACTAGACTTTGCTCCAAGCAGCTCTCAGGCCAGTTTGCAGCAACCCCTCTGGCCTCGCGTGCTGTGGGGAGGAGACGTCTCACGGGCTGCGCTCTGCAAGCCGCTGCGGAGGGCCCAGCTGCTCCCCATGTGAATCTGCTCTGCGTTGCAGCTGGGAGCCTCAGCAAGGTGCTACCAGGCATCCACGATCACTCGTTTGGACTCGTCTCCCTTGCAACCGTGCACAAAGATACTGCCCTGCACACCCTGGAGCCTCGTGCCAAAATGCATGAGGAGGGCAGGCAAAGGTGGCTTTAGGCCAGGGCAAGACAGCGGTACCTCTTGGGTACCCCGCGCACAGACCCCACGGCTGCTTTCTCCGCCTCTGAGATCCAGGGTGCAAACGCAGCCAGGGCACAAGCAGCCCCAGGCATCCCAAGCCACGTCCCGGGTGGCTGCTGTGCCCGGCGCAGGGAGCGCAGCCTCGACGGCGCCACAGGGAGGGCAGACGGGCAGGATCCTGCCTGCCTTGCCCGCGTGGGGCTCGGCCGCAGCGCCTCCTCCAACGCTGCCACGACAGCTCAGCCAGCGGCGCTGCCGGGGGCTCCCTGGGGACGCGGCGTGCGGGGCACTAGGGAAGTGGGTTACGAGTTCCGTGCTGGATTCGCTGTCACCAGGCCACCTTTCCATCCCCAAGGACGGAACAGCAGCCAGCCAGGCAGCTCTGCCCAACAACCTGAGACGGCAGCGCGCGGGCAGCCCGGCCTGCCCATTGCCTCCCACGGACAGGCAGGACACGGGCAGCGCTGGGCACTGTGCCAGGCAAGGGAACAGCCTCCGCTGCATGCGATTCACTGGGCCGTCAGGCTTAGGAAGAGCCGTTTTTGCTGGGGATGCACTAGGAGAGGCCGTGCCAAGCCTCGCGCTCCCCCCTGTGCCACCGTCCTCGCCCCGGGGACGTGTCCCCGCTCCCCACGTGCCCCTCACCTCTCGGAGCTTGTCCATCTCGTTCTGCACCACTTGCTTGGCCAGCTCCGTCTCGATGAGCCTCTGGCGCAGGTCTTCGTTCTCCTCCTCCAGCCTGATCCTCTTCTTCTCCACCGCCTCCAGCTCATTGTGGAGCCGCACGGAGACGTCCTTGGCCACCTGGGGACACAACACAGCTGTGACCAGGCTGGGAGCAGCACGCTCGGAGCCAGGACTGCAGCTGCCCGGAGCATCGGGGCAGGACCTCCAATGTAACTGCAGCCCATGGACGGTGCCCAGGGAGATCCTCAAGCTGTTTAAGAAACGCTGATGAGTCCTCCAGCAGCAGGGACGGGCCCTTTTCCATGCTAAAGCCCCTCAGCCCTCCATGCAATCACCTATCCTTACTGCCACAGGCTGCAGATCTTAACAAATGGGCAGCGAGACAGGACATGGGAATGGCACAGGGCAGCCGATGACCTCCAAAGCAAACACCAACATGGGACACGTGTGGGAGCCTTTCACCGGCCCACGGCACATCGGTACCAGTGGCAGTGGGAGCTGGAAGGTCACTGGGCACCGTCTCCTCACCATCCAGAAGCAGCATCGTGGCAAAGGGCCACGTGCCCATGGCGGGCCTGCAGCCAAAGCACCGAAATGGGGAGATTTCCTGCATTTTTGGTGCGTGCCCTCTCAGTCACACGCAGCGACCCTGCACCGTGTCCTTGCCCAGAGGTGCCTGCTCCTGCTAACGCCCTCCTTCCCCCGCAGCGTCACCGGGCCGTCGGACGCTCTTTGCTTTTTTGTACTAGCCGGACCCCAGGAGAGCTGGGCCAGGAGAGCCACCGCACGACAGCCGGCGAGGAGGCTGCCCGGGCAGCCCCGGGGGAGAAAGCGGAGCTGCTGCATCGGGTTACGGAAAAACCTCCCAGCTGCTCCTCGCCTAAGCCCTGCCGCTGTGCGAGCGGAGCCGGGGGCCACGGCCGGAGCACCGCGCGGGAGCTCTGCCCGTCCCCCACGGCCGACGCGCCCGCGCCGCTCTGCCCTCGGAGCTGGTGCTGGAGTTTTGCATCCTGTAACCCTGCCCCGAGCAGCCAGGAGCTCCGAAAGCCACACGAGGAGCAGGGACTGAAGCTGGGCGGGTCCGGGTGGCGTGAGAGGGGCTCCAGCCTGGCTGGCCCCGCTGAAGGAGCCTCTCCAGCTCCACTTACGGTGCGTTTCTGCTCCTGCCCAGGCTGTTTCCTGCTTCCAGGACACTTGGCAGCTCCAGCACTGCTTTGTGCAAGGACCTTGCTGGCTCCGGTTCAAACCCCATCCTGCCTCCGACGGCAAAGATGGGAGAGCCGGAGCAGCCCCCTCTCGCAGGGGGGACGGTAGCTGCTGCTGGGGGAGCCAGGCAAAGGAAAGGGGTCAAACACAGGACCGGGCACACGGCCCCGCTGCCTGGGAATCTCGCGCTGCTCCAACCTGCTGCACGGGGCAGCCGGGGCAAGGCCCTGGCGCGCTTCCCTTGCCCAAGCTGCCGTTTGTCGTCCCCTCCCCAGCCCGCTGCGTCTCACTCTCCAGCCCCATCCCCTGTCCCCGAGGCTCGGGTGGCCTCGGGGCCCCACGAATTCCTATCCTTTGAGGTAAGGGAGCTGCGCTCCGGGTGCCGCAGCCGGGGGGTTGCCAGGCCCGGCCGACGCTGTGGAGCTGTCGGGGACGCGGCCCGGCCCCCCGAGCCGGCACGGGGAGCAACCGGGCGGCCCGAGGCTGCCCAGCCAGCGGGCACAGCCCCCTCGCTCGCTGCATGGCCACAGCCGGCACCCTCCTCCTCCTCCTCGACTGCCCGCGGCTGAAAACGCTGCTCCTCCCTTCTTGGACCGCCACGGCTACAGGGGAACGGTGATGAGAGACTGGGGGGGCTGCTTGTTCTACCTGCCCCCTCCCAGGCCACCCAGCACCACCAGCAATGGGGGGACCCACCACCGTGCCTGTGCCCGGCTCTCCTGCACGTCAAACCGTACGCTCAGGCTCTCCTCCGTGCCCCGCTGCCATCAAGGTGCGGGGGCACCAAGGGGAAGGAAGAACGGGCTGCTCGGCTGCCCGGCCTTACCTTGACGTCCTGCTCGAGGCTGTGGATGAGCTCGCCGTCCACCTGCCCCGTCTGCGCCACGCGCAGGCTGCGGCGCTCCGCCTTGCGCAGCCGGTACTGCAGGATGCGGCAGGTCTTGCTGGCCTGGTCCAGCTGCTGCCGCAGCTCCTGCAGCTGGTAGACGTCCTCCTCCATGTAGACGTCCCGCATCTCCAGCATCTCCGCGCGCAGCTCCTCGATCTCATCCTGCGGGCAGACGCGCGTCAGAGAGCCCCGCAGCCCTGCGCACACGGGACTGCCTTTCCCTGTCCCCATTCCCATGGCACCCAGAGGCTCCTCCGCCTCGAGATGCTCAGGCCCTTGCAGCCTCCTGGGCTGGTGGCGGCAGCGAGAGCCCCGCAGCTCGGGGGGCTGCCCGGCTGCGGCGCTCCCGGCTCTGCCACGGCTTCTTGGCCATCCTCAAAATGAGCAGCCCCATCTCCATCCTCACGGCGGGGTGAAGAAACTCGATGCTACAGCCCAAACGCCCGCTGTCCGCTCGCCTTGGTGCCCCAGCGCCCAACCACGGAGCAAAGGCTGCAAGAGGTGGAAGCAGCCGGGGAGCAGCAGGCGGCCCCAGAGCCACAACGCGTCGGGGTCTGGGGACAGTGCCGACCTCACGCATCACCTCCCTGCCCCTGCGTGCCCAGCGGGTGACATCCTGCCGCGCCACGGGGCCGCTCACAGCAATGGCTCTGTCTCCTTAGATCACCGCTTGCTCCTCGCACCGAGGAAGGTCCCTCTTGAAGGAAGCTCCCAGCCCCCGGGAACATCCCTGGGGAGAGGTGCCACTGGGAATGGAGCAGAACTGACTATTTGTAGGCTTGCAAAGACAGCAAAGAGAGAAGCAAAGGAAGCCCTTCCTCCTCTTCCACGGGAGGCTCAGAGCCCGCTGGATACCAGCGGTCCTGCTCCCCCAGCGCAGAGCACAGCTGCAGTTACTGCACGCAACGCGGCTCCCCCGGGGCCACGGCTCCACGGCCACCACGGCCCTGCGCTGATCACACCAACCCCTCGAGCAAACCCCTCGTGTTTGGCAAACGGAGAACCCCACCGGGCTCCTCGCCGGTGCTCTCGGAGTGGCCCGGACACCCCCCGAGCCGGCGGCGGCGGGACGGCAGATGACGGCCCGCGGTGCCGCGCCGCCCACGCGCGGCGGCAGATCAGAGCGTGGCGGGCTCCCGCCCCAAGCAAAGGCCGCCCCCGCGCTGCCCCCGAGCCCCGCCAGGTCAGCAGGGACCCCGTGAGGGCAGCACGGACTCGAAATCATCCCCACGGCTGCCCGGCCAAGCCGGAGCCGCGAGGCCGGTGGCCCCGGGGAGCCGGCACGAACGCCTGTAAATATTTGAGGAGGAAAATAAAGAGGGTGATGGGGGCAGGGAGAGGAGTCTCCGCAGGCGGCAGCAGCTCCAGTAAGAAAAAATGTAGGTCGTCTTGGAAAAGATGTGTCAGAGGAGGGAGCCACGCGGGCGCGGGAAGGAGCCCGGAGAGATGGGAGGAGAGAAGAGGCAACACGGGGACAAGAGCCCACGCCAGGCCCAGCAGGAAAGAGGTGAAGGACCGGCCGGTCCCAGGGCCCCCCAGCATCCCGAGAGCCCCGATGGAGCACAGAGTCCCCAGGCCAGCACATCCCAGCAAGGACAGGCTGCCACCACCAGCCTGGGGTGGGCAGGGGGCACCACGGACGGGTCACTGCGCCCTGGGCCACCGCAGAAACTGGGCCACCGCTTTGCCAGGTGGGACCAGGCCCACAGAAGGGATGGGGAAGAGGATGCACGCGAGGAAGGTGCTGGAGACACCCAGGTGCCACGGCGGGAGGGAGAAGACGGATGTAGCAGCTCCCTGCAGCCTGGGGGACAGCGAGCGACACCCCCGGAGGCAGAGCCCACAGCACCCACCTCTTTGGGACCCCAACTCTCCCTACCACCACAAGCAGCCACGGGACGCCTGGCACGGAGGAGCCCATCAGGCCGCGCTGGATTTGGGCAGCGAAGGAGGAACACGGACAACAGCCCCGCAGGCTGCGCCATGGCCAGCACGTCACGTTCGACGATAAAAACGAGGCCTCATCTCTCAGGGCATCAGAGATTTCAGCTCCTTTTGTCACCAGGAAGCAATTGCAGCGCTGGGGCCACCTCTCACCTCTTCGGCCTCGTTAAATTACACGGGGACGAGGTTCTCATTGGCCTCTGCCAAGCACCGCTGCGGCGCTCACCAGGACGCGGGGACTCAGCCCGGCTGTCGCTGCAGGGCCATGGGCAGCAGGTTCCCCCTCAGCACCAACACCAACCCAGGTTTTCAGCACACAAACACCATGAGACCCACCTGCATCACGCGGCATCCCCAGGTGACATCCAAGGGCTGTCCCCTCTGGGCTCTGGAGGCCCCTATGGAGCTGATGGCGCTGACCAAGGCTCTTTCCAAGTCCCTGCTAGTGCAACCTCAATTCACGTCTTCCAAGGAGATCACACTCCTATCACAGCTGTTACCTTCAACATGGTCAAACCTGGAACCTTTCTGAAAACAGATTGTTTGTTTTCCTGCCAAAAAGTCCGTGCCACTAAAAATCTCCGTTTGCTGCTAAATGCAATTCCTGCTTCCCAAGGGGGCAGAACTGAGGAGAGGGTCTCCAGGCTGCCGCCTCGCCCCGGGGTGAAGCCCCTCTGCTCCTGGCAGTGCTAATGATGGTGGCCGACTGCCTGAAACCCCACGGGGAGAGGCGGCCAGGGCGAGCGTACGTTGCCCCGCGCCAGCACACGCGCCCTCCGACACCGCAGATGCACCGAGGGCTGACCGAGCACCAAGGCTCTGCCATCGCCAGGCAGGGATGCGGCTACGGCACCCTCCCATTCCCTCGGGAGCAGGGACAAAGCCCTGGGCGCGCGCTTGGCCAGCAGGAGATCCAGCATCCCGAATGCAGGCAGCAGCAAGGCCCCCTCCCTGGCCGCAGCAGGCTCAGTGCCCGGCCAGGCTACGGGATGCCCAGCATCCTGGTCAGCCGCACAAAGCCCCATCTGCAAGAGCGGCCCCGAAGGGCCCAGGCAGCTGGGAGGATAAGTCACAGTCGCTCACTGTTGTCTTTAAATGCTACATGACAAATAGGGAGCGTCAATTGGACAATCCGGGATTATCTTCCAGGCAGACTTCGGGAGCTCGCCGGCGACGTCGCCCTGCCAAGGCGGGCGCCGCGGTGCCAAGGCTGCCTCTGGTGCCGCCCGCGGTGCCAAGGCCGCCTCTGGTGCCGCCCGCGGGAGGCAGGGCTGGCACTCGCGGGCGCAGGATGTGACCGGGAGCCGCGCGAGGCTGGACACGCACCACGACAGACAAACACCGGCACCGAGGGCTAAAAGCAGAGGGCGGGGGGCTGCATCTCTCTTCCGCTCCGCTTATGGCCCGGGGGCTCCCGAGCCAGGAAGAACAGGGTCAGGAAAGGCAGCCAGAGCGGCGAGTGCCTAGGACAAGGCGTCCTGGGGATGCCCAGCCTGGCACGAGGGCCTCCAGAAGTTGCTGCACAGGGTGGGGTGGGCGAGTGGGATATTCAGAGCGGGATTCAGCGGGAAGTGGCTGCAGGAAACCTTTTGCCATCAAATTTGTACGAGTGGTGACCTGAATACAAACACAGAGGCACAAGGGGCTGCTTGGGTCCCATTCAAGTGCTGACAGGATCAGCTCCTCTTGGAGACTTGTCTTCCTCAGGCAGCTCAGCAGGAGCAACAGCTCCATCAAGCAACCATGGGCTCAAGCCATGCAGGCAGCAGGAGCCCCGAGTTGCTCCTTTCCATGCTGCTCCGAGCCCCTCGGGTCAGGCATCCCACGGGATGGCAGCAACCATCACGTTTGGGGCACTTGCGTCCAGTGCAAACACCACTCCAAGTTGTTCCTTTCACGGAGTGCCCAGCCCAGGAGCATCTCAGTCAGAGGGTTTTTCTTGCAGGGCCGGGAGCATTCTGGCAGCGGGAATTTGCCTGGACCTGTCATGCCAATAAATCCGTGGAGCAGCGTGCAGCAAACCTGCAATTGCAAAGCGAGGCTCGAGGTATTGCACCCTTCCCTCGGAGGCAAGCTGTTCGCTTAAGCCATAATAAATGGATTAGGATTGGAGGCCAGAGAGATGCCAGCAAATTGGAAGAGAGCTTAGAGCGGAAAAGCTGACGCTCTGCGCGGGGCCGGGACGCCAGATTGCAGCAGCAAAACAGCTCCGCGGCACCGTCGGACACGACCGGAGGCCCCGGCTGTAATGAGCCGCCGGGAAGGCCGCCCAGACAAAAGGTGTCGGATGAGAGGGGAAGCTGTCAGGAGTGAAAATGCAGGAAAACCTTCCTTGCGGGAGCAGCTCCGGCCGTGCCCACGGATGAGCCCCCACACCACCTCTGCTGGAGCCAATGTGCATCACCTCAAAAAGCAGAACGAAAAAAAAACACAAAACAAAACAGTTAAATAAAGGCAAGGGCAGAGGCAGGAGCTGCAAGGACCCTTCAGAAACACCTCCAATTCAGGGCATTGCAAAGGGGAAGCATTGGAAATGGTGGCAAATCAAGTGAGAACCAGAGCCAGGGAGGGCAGGAGAGGACCTGGAGGGCAGGGCCACCAATACACACCATAAGGAGCAGCCCGGAGGCAGGGGAGCTGTGCCAGCGAGGCCTCCATGCGTTCAGGGAGCCGGGCAGGAGGAGGGAATGATGCTGAGGAAGGGAGAAGCAGCTTCTTTCCAACGTGGGAAGGGAGCTCGGGACCAGATCCCGCTTTGCTGAGGACAGAAACGCGGACGCGCCGCTCGCCACCTCCAACACGAGCGCCTTTATCCATTTGCTCAGTCTTCTGCCTCCTGCACACGCACAAAGGAGCAAAAATGTCATGTTTTTTCAGTAGTTACCGGGGAAATCAGTCGTCTTGGAAAATCTGCAGGGAACCGGCGGTCCAAAGGGAGATGGTCCTAAGGGCGCAGGGCTTGGAGAATCAAACCCAGCCCGTTTGCCCAATCAACACCTGGGAAGAGACTCCCACGGGGAGGCCGCAAGCAGTCCAGTTGCAGCTCAAAAAACCAGAACCAAATGCCATTTTCTGAGTGGAAGGAGGCACGGAGGGCACGCGCCAGCCCGGGTGTCGCAACCGCGCTCGCTCCGCGCAACGTCCAGGCCCTGCCGCGCTGCCTTCCACGGGCAGAAAGCAGCGGCGGACTCAGGGTCAGGCAAATAATGACGGCATCAGCGGCCGTCACGCGGCCGAGAGCGACAACACTGCAGGGCCTTGGCAACGGCTTTGGGGCACGGCCAAGCGGCGCCCGCCTGCCCTCGGGGACAGCACGGCCCACGGTGGCACCGCGGGCACCGTCCCCCCGCACACTGCGCAGCACAGGGAAACAGGCGTTTTTTAAGGAAACGGGATGAGAGGCTTCCCATGTTTTTGCACCATCCCTTTTTGGGATGCTCAGGGCTGTGGCATCCAGCAGGACCCACTGGGCAGTGCTGGGTGCCTAGGGCGAGATGGGGGGATTACGGGGGCCGGAGCAATAAGAAACCTCCCCGCCCGGAGGCTGCAGCCCACAACAGCAGCTTTGCATTAACACCAAGCCGCCACCTGACTGATAAGGGAATTAAGCTGCAAATTGCAGAGAGAAAAAGAAAAGAAAGGAGAAAAACACCCACACAGCTCACTGGGCTCCCACTGGGAAATGGCGCTGGGCTGGGCTCCATGTCCCCTGCACGAGGTCCCAGCAACCTGGTGCATGGGGCTCAGGGGGACACCCCTGTGCAAAGGGGCCGTGCGGAGGGGACCCCCCTGCCGTGATGTGTCGCAGCTTTTTTCACATGCATCACCCACGGCTCCAACACCGTTTCCTTTCCCTCCCTGTCAGTGCAGTGAGCAAAGCGGGCTGGGGGAGAGAAAAACCATGATTTTTCAGCTTTGCACCTGCCCCCATAAATTATCGGGCAAACAGCTGGGGCCGGCAGCAGAGCAGCAGCAACGGGGCGGGAAAGGGGCTGCGCAGGCAGTCCGGGCGCCCGCTCGGAGCGCCCGCTCGGAGCGCCCGCGGCATCGCGGCGCCCGGGACGGAGCGGGGCCGAGGCCGGGCTGCACCGCAGCGTGCAGGGGCTGCGGAGCAGGCGCCGCGCGCCCCCTCCCCGGCTCCCTCCTCTCCCCGCGCCCGCTCTTTGTCTGCCCGTCCCTCCGCAGCTGCCGCCTCTGGTCTCGCGCGAGCGGGGCCGGCGGCTCCTCCGCGCTGCGGGGCCGGCAGAGCGGCCCGAGCCACCTCCTCGCCTTGCAGCGCTGCCCTCCTGCCCGCTACGAGGGGCTTTAGATGGGCCCTCTGCAACGGGTTACGCTGCGCCCAGGCGCAGCTCCCTCGCGCCAGTGGCGGAGGAGCGAGAGGCAGAGCCCAAGCAGACGGGAAAGAGGAAGAGGGAGCAGCCGCAGGGTTTCCAGGCTGCCCCTCCTGCCCCGCAGGAGGTTTGGGGTCTGGCGCTGCACACCGGCCATGCCCCAGCACGGCAGAGTCGCCAGGGACACTCCAGCACAGGGCGAAGCTGCAGGGAATCCGACCACGGGGGGGAAAAAACGAATAAATCCAACCCTGCTGATTTCATCGGTGCATCTTGAGGCTGAGAATCTCAGAAGTCTCATTTTGAGTCATCGCCCAGCAGAAAACACAGGCCCAAAAGCCACTGGGAGCGTGCAAAGGCGCAGCCGGGAGGTCCCTCCCTGCACCGCCATCCTTGCACCAAAAGCCTTTGTCAAAAATCCTCCCTCTTAAGCCTGAGCAAATCTGTGCTGCAAAGAGAAGCGGGTGAGGTGTGCTTAAATATGTACATTTTATTATCACAGCCAAGGAAAGAGACAACACCAGCTGGCACGACGACAGAGTGCCACGATTTGCCAGGGACGGCTGCGTTTTGGAGCCCTTCGACGGCAACACACGCGGCAAGACAAGGGGTGAAGACACAGCAGGACACCAAAACTCACCCACCTGCCCCAAACCTCCCCAGTTTTACCCTGCTCTGATGGATAAAAATTTGATCCGTGGTTATTTTCATGAGCCTTAAGAAAATCTGCCACCCATGCCAAGTCTGATTCACCAGCCTATCCAAAGGCTGGTGAGTTTCCAAGGTTACAGTCACCTCCAGCACCAGCGCGGGCACTGGGGTCCCCAGCTGAGCTGCTTCAACCTGGGCTGACCTAGTTGGGTTGAGTTGGATTCATCCCTGCGGTGCCTTAATGCCCCAGACCCACGAATCTATAGAAGAGCCAGAGCATAAGCGAGCTCCCCATACCCAGCAGGATGTTCTGCTCCTCCTCAGAGGAGCTGAGCAAAACCCATAATGCAGCTTCCTCCTTTTTTTTTTTTGGCGGACGAGGGATGCGCGAGGCCGCCTCCTGCCCCGCTGGAGCGCAGTGCAAGGCATGCACTGCAAGGCATGCAGTAGGATGCAGAAACCCGTATCTGCCAAACAACACGGCAGCAGACGGCAGAGGCTACCAAGAACATCACCACTGAGATCCACCTGCACTTTCAGGACTGCTCCTGGCCATGGATTCGTGTTGTCGCTATTTACATGGGTACAACACCCAAACCCCACTCCGCCTGCAGTTTGCTGTGAAGATGATCATGCAAAAATCTACCAAGCAACCATGCAACGCACAGAAACACGAGCGTTTTCAGCTGCGTTCTTGCAAACTACGGGGATCTCATCTGTATTTTTCCAGCTCTCTGTAAATCAAAGCCCTTAAGCTCTTGCTGCTAATTCTGGCACGAGTTTGGACACCAGCTGTGAACTAGGGCTTTGCTAATGGACAAAGGGCCTGATTGAGCATCTTTGAGTCCGTTACCTAAAGCCCAGTGCTCACCTTGTGCTAAAACCCCTGTGCATTTACAAACTTTGGCATCAGCCTTTGACCTGTTTTCTGACCTCGGGTATCAAAAGGGTAGTCACCAAAGTATCATATCTGCTCTTGAATCCCCACCCAGGTGCTTCTGCAGTGCAAATCACTGCACGAACATCTCCAGAGCTGCACAGCACCAAACAGCAAGGGATGCAAAGCGCCCGCAGGCCCTGGGGATCCAGCACCTCACCCAGGTCTCCCGTAGGGGCAGCTCGGCTCCTTGCCTGCCCTGCTGTCTCCCATGATGAGACACCCAGGTTGGAGGTGAGCACGGGCAGAAAGGCTCTGCAGCCCTGTCCCCACGCACGTCACCTGCCCTGCCTTCGGAATACGCCCGTGAACGAGACAGCCGAGCTGCACGCCTGGAAAAAGGCCCCAGGGAGCAGACAGGCACCCTGCTGACAGCACATACAACAACCGATGGAAAAGCAAATGAGTTGGAAAATCCCTTCCCCAGAGGCAGGGCAGCGTCAGCAGGCAGGGCGGGCAGCAAGGCGAGGAGCTCTGCGGGAGCATCCTACCCCGGGCAGGGCGAACGGTGGCCACCCGTGCCCGATGGAGCCGAACCACGGCGGGCTCAGCCACGCCGAGCCAGGCTCAGCTGTGCTCGCCACGCCGTGCCAAACTGAGTTATGCCATGCTGGCCTGGACTGGGCCCCACTCTGCCATCCAAGGCCTAGATGGGTCATGCTGGGCTGAGCCAGTCCGCACTTGGCCAAACTGGGCTGAGCTGTGCCGTGCCTGGCCATGTCTGTCAATGCCATGCCAGGTCAAACCAAGCCGTGCCAGGGCATGCCAAGGGATGCCGGGCCTGGGTTAAGACAAGCCACGACAGGCGATGCTATGGCAGGTCAAAGCAAGCCATGCCAGGCTGCACCATGCCAAATCAAAGCACTTCAAGCCAGGTCAAATGAGGGATGCTATGGCAGGTCCAGCCAAGCCATGCCCAGAGATGTGAAGCCAAGTCAAGGCAGATCATGCCTAGAGATGCCAGGCCCAGAGACGCCAGCCCTCGCGGGGCTGACCCTCGCCACGCCGCGCCGCCACGCGCCCGCCGTGCCCACCTTGAGATAGTCGTTCTCGGAGCGCAGGTCGTCCAGCTCGCGCAGCAGCCCGTCGTGGCCGCCGTCGAGCAGCTCCTCGGTGAGGTCGGAGAAGGCGAGCGAGGTGCTGAGCTGCAGGCGGCTGCTGCCCATGGAGGCGGCCGAGGGCTCGGAGGGCAGCGGCGACGCCTCCCCGGCCGAGGGCGGCGGCGGCGGCGCGGCGCGGCCGGGCGAGTCGCTCTCGCTGCCGCTGAGCTCCAGCGAGAGCAGCTTGGCCTCCTCGGAGGCGCTGCAGTCCGACACCTCGG
>VZSV01000200.1:490794-631269 GCA_013398735.1 Nothocercus julius
TCTTGCAGCAACAGCGACCCCTGCGCCCGCCGCCAGCACCGGCACCGGCACCGCCACCGGCGCCGCCCCGGGACCGCCTTTGCGACCGCCACTGCACCGCGAGGGGACTCCGCGGCGGCCTCCTGGCGGGCCAAGCTCTCCTGGACCCCCCTGGGACATCCTCGGATTGGGGTCACTAGGGCAGCGCCGGGAATGGGGTGTCTGGAGCATCCCTGTGGTCCCTGCAGCCGCCCCTCTATGGGCGGGGATCCCCCTGGGACAGCGTCATACACGAGGGTACCGGGGGGTGCAGGTCCAGGTCCCCTGTGACATCCCCGGGGGCAGGGGTCTATGGGACATCCTCAGCATGGACCCCTAGGGCGCTGCCAGGGGGGCGAGTGCCCTGCGGCTCCCCTAGGGATGAGGGTCCCTGGAGTCCCCTGTGGCTGAGGTCTCCGGCCGCTGTCCGTGGCAGCTGCTGCTACCCGCCCACCCGCACGGGCTTCCCTCCCATTACAAACACAACCCCCGCCGGCCGCACGCGCCCAACGGCCGGTTTTGAAAAACGCTCCTCCGCGCCTCCCCCAGCGCCTTCCCGCAGCCAAGCGCTGCAGCTGCGCGCGGGGATCCGGCGCCTCTCGGCCTCCCCTTCCCTGCCTGTCCTCCCCGCCGCAGCTCCCGCCCCGGAGCAGCAGCCTGGGGCTCTCCTGAAGCGGGGCCTGAAGATGCCATGAGGATGGGGCACGTGTTGCGTTTCCTAACCTGCCCCAAGCAGCAATGGGGGGGTCTAGCATCAGGTATCCGGGATGGAGGCTCCCTAGATGCCCTGGAAAGCAGCAGCGTGACACACAACGCATCCAGGACCTCTCGTGCCACCCCTGGTGCTGAGGGGACACGGTCAGGATGAGGAGGTGCACAGGGCGGCAGGGATGGGGCAACACAGGTGGGCACACGCAGCCCTGCACAGCGGGGCCCCAGCGCCACGGGGGGGATCAACGGGCTGCAAAACTTTTCCCAGACTGGGAGCGATGCTAAGGCTGCCCTGCATCCAGCCCCGGTCCCCTGCGCTCCCGCTGCGGCTCCCCCGTTGCCCGGCGCGTCTGCTCGAGCCGCTGGTCTCGCGCTAGCTGCTCCTGTGGGAATTATTCAATAAATGTGAATTAAGTGCGGGCGGGCGGCTCTCCGAAGCTCTGAAAGACAAGCAGTGAGCTTAAGCAGCCCCCTGGGCCCGACGAGCCTGGATGGCGGCCAGCGCCAGCACCGGGATGCTCTGCTCCCTCGTGTCTCCGCGGCGGCCAGCGTGGTGGCTCTGGGGGCAGGGGCCCTTGGCCACCACACAGCCAGGTCCTCCCTCCAGCCCCATCATCCCGATGCTTTTGGAGGGGAGACGCGGGGTGGCCGGGGACACAGTGGGATGCGAGATGTGCCCAGGAACACCAAGAACGGGTTCCCAGCACAGCGAAGGCAGCAAGGCTGCCTGGGGCACCGGTGCCGGCGAATGCACCCCTAAAGTGTCCTTAGCACCAAGAGATGAGCCCAGGCAAGCAGCAGCTCCGGGCCCCTGAATGCCCCTCTGGGTCAGGCCCAGACCTGGAGCTGCCCTTGCTGCTGCTGGTGGCCCCTGGCTCTTCTCGAGCCCCTTGCTGAGGCTGTCGCGTTCATTTTGGGTTAGGATGCTGGAAAGCTCCCAGCACAGAGCCCTGCGTGAGCAGCAGCTGGCGGCGACTCCCATCCCCAAGACCCCGAGCACGCAGAGGTCCTGCCCGAGCCTCCATGCCCCGGCCCAAACCCCAAGTTCCACATGAACCCATAAATTCTCAGAGGGGAAATATATACACACATATATATATATATTTATAGGTGCTTCTCGTGCCCAGCCCATGTTGGCACCCCTTTACCTGTGCAATGTTTGGGTGTGATGTTTAGGGCTTGCAAGTGTTGGTGGCAGCAGAGGAGGGGTGAGCGCTTCCCGCCCCAGCCATCCGCCCGGAGCGGCTCCCGGCCGCAGCCATGGCAACAGGGCTGCTCCGGGTTTTCCGTCATCCCCTACCAGGGAGCATCCTGCTCTCTCCCCGCGCTGCTGCAGGGCGATGCGGGCCCCGGGGCTGCAGCCAAACACGCAAGGATGAGCAAACCCCCGGAGCCGCCCCTGAGCTGCTTGTACCCCAGGCAACAGCGCGGCGCCGCGAGGGCCGAGCCTGGCAACAGCCTCCGGAGCCAATCCCACCGCCCCGCATCCCTGGATTTGCTGCCTATGGCTGCCTGGGGCTGCCACCTCCTCGCCTTGCGTCTGCACCAGGCCCCTGGCAACAGCGGCCCTGGGTGCTCAGGGTGGTTTTGATGCTGCTCCCCTTTCCTGCACTCCCTAGAGCAGCTTTTGCAGTACAGGTCGCACCTCACCTTGCACCATTTCTGCATCCCACCATGCCAGGCAGGTCCTCGCGAGTCCTCAGAGAACCCCTGAGCCCCGGGAGATTTCACCAGAGATTTCGGATACACAGTTGCAAAAATTTCTTAACTTTCTTAGTTAATTTTTTAACTTTCTTAGTTGGTATCAGAAAACAGATTAATCCCTCCCATCCCCATCACCTGGCTCCCCTTCGTTGCCACTGCCAGGTCCCTGCTGGGCCTCTCCGCTCACGCTCTCCCTGCACCTAGCTCTCTTCATCTTTCCCCAAACTGCAGGATGCATCCAGAGCAAGAAGTGCTACATGCAGCTCCAAGGCCACTAAAATGCCCTTTGCCACCAGGGCCAGCTCAGTGTGGCCCCGCGCAGAGCCCACCCACTCCTCAGGCATCATATCCCCCGCAGCAGTGCAAGGAGTGGGATCGGGTGACTCAGCACCCCCAAATTCAGGACCCAGCTGGCTCAACACCCCCAAATCCAGGTCCTGATCCCCAGTCACCTGCTGAGCAATCCAAAGATTTGCCTGCATTGCCATCTGGTGCCTGCTGGAAACAGTGCGGCTGCTTCGCTGTGCTGCACGCAATGAAAACCAGCATCGCTGCACTGGCAAGCAAAATGAACTTATTTCCAATCTGAGTTAATTAATCCAAAAAATATGAGTGGGTTAGGAAGCTTCAGGGCATCCATACTCTGCTCAGGTGTGTAGTTTATAGAAAATGGAATGCCAGGTAACATCTAAGGTCTGAATTAGGGCAAAAATGCTTAGGGTAGAAAGGAGTATGCATGATTTGTGTGCGGCAGTTTACAGGGTTTGGCACTTGCACTGACAAGCTGACTGACCCTTGGCTTCCAGAAAACCTCCCACACCTTCACCGGACACATTAACCCCAGAGCCCTATCCAAAATGATCATGTTAGTGGACCTAAATAAAGGCCCTATGGACACTAACAAGCCTTAAGTTCCCCAACCAGCTTCAGCTGGAGCCTCCATGCTCCGTCCATGGTCCAGGAGCTCAGTTTAAGCTCATCCTTGGGCTCCTGCTGCAGGTGGCCTCTGTACTGGATCCTCGCTGCAGCTTTGCCACCTTCCTCGGAGATGGTAGCTGGGAGGTCAGCGCTAGCAGCCCGTTTGGAGGCAGTTGCTGTTGTGCAGAGAGGAAAGGCTCTCTGGGGGACAGAGCAAGGGGGGTTGTATGAGGAGGAAGAGGGCTGCGACATATGAGAAGCAGCTCAACAATTTCCAATAAGTTTACACTGTAAAAAGGCTTCTTTGATCAAGTGAGAAAGCCTTTCGCTGCTCCGCATGCTGTGCCCTAGACCTGCAACTTCTTCTGCCTCTTTCTTATCTTCATATGTGGTTTTTTTTTTAAAGGCTATTTCTAATTAGCAGGGGGGAGCTCAGGTCACCAAACTCAGAGCAGAGCCACTGCAGAGACTAAACCCCTCTGCATTCAGGGGCATCTGGTTCAGCCAAAAGAGAACGGCCCACTTACAAAATCCCCACGAACTCAAGCTTTAAACGGCCTCTGCGCCCAGAAGGGCTTTCGTGAAGAGTCTGAGGAGGGTCCCACCGTCAGCACTTGGCGTTGCTCCTCTCTGCACTTCTGCTCCCTTTCCCCTTCTGGCAGCAGGGGCCACAGACCTGCAAGAGCAGTGGTCAAGGATGCTGCGGTCCCTGCGCCTCTTGGGCCTGTAGTGTTAGTTTTGCTCACCCAGGCAAAGCAGCGTTTTGTTGGGTCAGTATTAAAGGAGATTTAGGATTCCTCCTGAGAAGCCCTTCAGAAATAAAATTTTCATGCATAACGTCTAAATCATTTTTTTAAAATAAAATCATATTTGTTCACTTCTAATGCTGTAAAGCCTTCAGAGCACATGATTTCAGTAAAATCAAGCCAAGTTTTAAGTAGTGGGTGCTGTGAAAAAATTATGTTGAATAAGAAACAAATGTTTGACACAAAATATAATCACAATTCACTTATTTTTAGCTTGAAACCTAGGTTGCCTTGTCTCAGCTGTATTACTCTAGTCTGTATACATGGTTTTCTTTGTGCTGGTGTGGGGTGTCCATACGTCTATATGTATATCTATATGTGCATACATATGCACATATCCATGTTCCTCCTGGCGCCCTGCCTCGGGTGGGCAGCTGCTGTGCAAGGCCTTGGTGTCACTGGGATGCTGCTGACACAGGGGGCAAACTGAGGTCCCTTTAATTCTGTCTGTCCGATGGTGAATAAAACAACTGCAGGGAATTGGCTGGAGCACAAGAACACAGCTGCCATCCTCAGATGGAGACAGGATCATTTGGCTCTGCCATAACGGCCCTACTTACTAGTTGTTGATGGAAAACCTATTTCAACTTAATTGCTAGGCATTGGTAGCTCTGAAAGAGAGGATCTCATATTTAATCTTGCCTCAGCTATAAAGCTCTAGACAAGTCCCACAGCCTAGTTAGAAGTTTTGGTCTGCTGGCTGATCACATGTTGAAGAGAAATGTTGAAGTGTGATTCAGTTTTTTTCCGTGTTTGGATCCTGGAAGGTCTGGATGCCAACAACAACCCCCTGCAGTCTTTCCCTCTTAGCCACACTTCCCGCAGAGCAAAGCACAAGCTAGGCTGGACTGGAATATTCGGCAGGTTTGATGCGTGGGGCCCATGGGCCCATGGCACAACATGCAGAGGAACCACTGAAGAGCTCCTGAGAGGTGGAGAGGGATCTGGGGAGCCTCTGCCAGTGGCCTCCCAGCACATTTCAGGAGGTTTAACCTTGCAATCAACCTCCGGGGCAGGTGTGGGTGCTTGTGGTCGTGCGAACCAGCCTGGCGGTCTGAGCTGGGAGAGGTTCACGGCAAGGCTTGGTTAGCCAAGGAGATGGACAGAGCAAGCGGGTGAACATTTTGCCTCTCGCGCTGCTCTCGGTGGCCGGGAATTGCTGTAAAGAGCATTTGGCAAACGTAATGAGGATGCATAAGCACCAGCCCATATTCCCCTCTCTGCTGGTGGCCACCTCAGAGGTTGAGGAGGACTACGGACCCCAGAAGTGCTTATGCTTGCTCTGGAGCGGAGTGAGGGCTGCTTTCCTGTCTCTACGCCTGTCATGCTAGCAAGCTTTCCTCTGTTTTGGAAGATAAATCCAGCTGAATGTTAGCTCAGCAGGAGGCCGTAATTTTTAATAGCAGCTTGGTACACCACACTCCCAATCTGCTGGTATAAACCAAACACCCTCCTATCTCCGCGGGGCTGATCTCTACAGGCACTGGAAATGCTGAGCTCCTACATTTGCAAGCTGAAGATGACATTCTGGTTTTGGAGAGGCCTGTGGGAGATGGAGCCCCACATGTGGCTCTCCCCTCTTCGCCTGCGCACTGGCTGCTTACCAGATGTGCCTCGGGGCCGAGGGCAGGCACGCGGCCGCAGCTGTGAGCGGCTTTGATGCGCTGGGCGGCACATGCTTGTAGCAGGCAGCAAGGCAACAAGCTGTTGGCCACTCCTCCTCTTTCCTCACTGCATCGCCGGCTAGAAGGGCGATGCTCGTGAAATGAGGCAGAGGAGGTTTCTTCGGGGAGGAGAGCTGCTCCAAATGCCTGTGAGGGACGGCAGTGCTATCGGAGTCACCGCATGTGACGCTTTGCAGCAAAGTGGCAGCATCGTGGGGCTCTGCCCTGTGGTTTCTTTGGTACTTTTTCTCTCTCGAATCCCAGCACCAGTCTGTAGATGCAGGCTGACCTGGAGACAGGAGAATTTATGCTT
Source organism: Nothocercus julius (assembly GCA_013398735.1). Classification (NCBI taxonomy): domain Eukaryota; kingdom Metazoa; phylum Chordata; class Aves; order Tinamiformes; family Tinamidae; genus Nothocercus; species Nothocercus julius. Next base: position 496,929 of record VZSV01000200.1, read on the forward strand.
TTTTTTTATAGATGCAAGTGGAAAATAAGCCGAGTTTAATAGGGTGGGGGAAGTGTCTGGATATCAGGAGTGTTTCTTCCTCTGATGAGGAGAGGTGATTACACCCTCCACGCTCCAAAGAAAAGCCCAGGGGAAGGCAGGGGCTTGGCTGAGCCTGGCACGGCCTCAGGACCCTGTCCTGGTCTCTCAGCACCAGCACCTGGCCCAGGTGCCCTCTGAGCTCCCCAAGCTGCCCTTCACCTGCCTTTCCTTGAGCAGTCAGCGTGTCAGAAACACCCCAGATCCAGTTTTTGTTGAAACCAGTATTTTCAAAAACTCTTTTGCTTTTGACAAAACAGAAGTTTTATTGAAAAAAAAAAAAAAAAAAAAAAAAAAAAGCCAGTGCTCATTGTCTCCCTTTAGGCCTTGACCAGCTTCTCTTTTCAAAGACAGATTTCACAAATACTACTTTGGCAGGTGCTGTGTGTATTTAAAAGGTGGGTTTGTCCCCAGGCAAAAGGAAAGGTCTGGAGTATCTTTTTTTTTTTTTTAATATACTGGATAACTGCATCCAGTCTGACTTTGGCTTTCCTTTTCCTTGGCATTTGGCAGTTCTTTTGTGGGATGCCTATTAAATATGGCAGAAGTCAAGCAGTTGGTCCCCTTCAATCACTGCCTCCAGCAAACACAATTACAAATAGAACTTTTTTGAAGCTGGTGGGGTAAAAACTCCTCTGCTGTGATCCAGATTTTGATTGTTCCATACTTCTGAGGTCTTTGCTTTTGGATCAGCTATATGATCTCCTGGCCTGTCCAGAGATAGTTGGGAACAATGATAAAACAGCTTTATCTGTGAAAAGTGAAAGGCCTGTAAAGCTGTAGCACTGGTCCTGCTGCCCTACGGTGGCTTCTTGCGTGGAGCTGAAGCCTTGGCAGGAGTGACAAGACTCCTGGAAATGGATTTAGTTGCAGCTGGTGGTTCTGCTGGTCTCTTCAGGCTGCAGTCTCCCACGAGATGGTGCTGTGGCATCGAGATCCAAGGTACTTGCCGTGGCTCTATGGCATGGAATATATCACAAAATTAATTGGCGGCTTCAGTAGAGGAAGTAGGGACTTCTAGCAGTGCCTGCAAAAGCCTCTTTGGGGAGCACGGTGGTGAGCGAGCACACCACAAGCAGCAGCAACAGGGACATTCCTCTATGCATAAACCCCAGCAGGAGCAGTGTAGCCACCACATCCCCATAGCTGAGAGTGTTGTTTTTATGCTGCGGCCCTTTTCACCCAGAGGAAAGCATGAATTTGCTGATGTTCTTAAATTTCCTCTTTACGGGCAAAGAGGAAGCATATCATAAAAGCAAAGCTAGGATTTTTTTGTCTGTTTACTTGAAACCTGGAGAGTCTAATGATTATTAGTGCAGACTGAATTCTTACCAAAAAAAGGCAATTTTAATTGCATTACTATCCTATACCGGCACTCCTTAGTTTCTGCTCCTTTTCTGCTCACCCTTCCCAGCTCGTCTGGCTGCTGAGGTTGGAGATCTCATTTGGGTAGGCACGGGGGGAGGTTGTGCACGTCAGCATTCGAGTACTTCCCCAGGAGGATGGTGTCGATGCTTCTTCCTTGCTCCAGGATCCACTTGGGGTCATTTTTATTTGCTAATATGCTTTTACACCTTTATTCTGTGGCCTGCAGTGCCAAGTTGCACCTGAATTTGCTGTAAAACTGTTAGATAACCTGTTCTTTTACTGCTAAGACCTGTTTTGCCCAGCCCCAGGTCTGCATTTCTTTGCCTGAGCATGGCTGAGTTTCCAGCTGTGAGGCCTCCGTCAGCAGCCTGTGCCCATTTCTCCATTCCATGCTGTGCTCCCCTATGTGACACCGGGTCTCTGCTCGTGCCTGGCCTGAATCTCTCCATGGTATCGTTGTTAGAGCCCTAAAACTCTTGTTCTGCACAGAACAAGTGCTGCTCACTGCTGCCTGCATAAGGATATGGCTGTTCCACATGGATAAAAGTAAAACACAAAGGCCTGAGGTACCTGGTTGATTAGAGAAATTGCTAAACCAAGCAAAACCAAGACAAAACAAAGACAATCTCTCTCCTGAGGCCTTGCAAACTCAGTACAGCGCACATGGCCTGTTGCTGTTAATGGCAGTGCAGTGTCACAGGGCTGCGGGGTTGTGCTTAGCTTGGGGACACCAGAGGGAGGAATGTGGACTTGTCTCCTGCACCTCTTCCTGGGACTCTTCCCTGCCGTGTGGGTAGTCTGGGGACACTTCTGACACTGAGTTCCTGACTGGGTTCCAGTCTTGTTAGACTTTTTTTTCTGAATGTGTTATCTGACACGTTTTGATTAATATTTCTGATCAGTGTCATGGAAATGTGGGCAATTCTTGGAAGATGTCCTTGGTCTTTTACAAGGAAAGAATACATGAAAAAGTGAACGAATAAATAATGTTTGCCAAAGGAGTAAGTCTTTCTCTTTAAGCCAATACCTGGCTTATTCTAACTTTAAAAGATTCAAGAAAATATTAAAAGATTCAGGAACCAGATATTGGCCTGAGTTTTTTATTTTTAATTTTAGAATGCTGCCGTGTAGAAATATATATATTTCTGGGGTTTAATCTGAAGTCTTCTAAAGTCAAAGGAAGATTTCTTCCTCAAAGTGATACTGTAACATTTAATACTAGATGGCAGAATGATAAATTTAAAGAAGGAAAAATACATATTATTATTGTTAGCCCTCCAAAGGAGGGCCAGAGAAATGCACAAATACCAAAATTGTCTTAACCTTTTTGCAAGCAGTCTGGTGGCAGCTGAAGCCCATGGGTGCATTTCTCACCCATGAAGTGCAAGCTTGTATGGGCCCTCAAAATGTTCATTGGTGGCCTCTGCTTTTATTTGACCAAACCATCCTGTTAGACTTGCCATGGCGCAGTGCAAAGAGAAGGCAGAGATGCTCTTGCCTCTGTGCCCCTGCAGTGCTATGGGTGACTATCAGAGGCAGAGTGGCTCCGCTGCATTGATGCAATTCGTTTAAATGGTTTGAATTTTGTTTCTTTGTTTTTGTTCTGAAGAACAGATCAGCCAGGTAATAGCCATAGCACAGACTGCGTTCACTTCCTTTAACATGCTGAAATGAAAATAATCCCTGCAGTTGCACTTTTTTTTCCTACTACCTGGCAATCAGCAGGGTTCCCTGCTACTGTCCAAACAATTTTAAGCTCCACTTCAGCAGCAGCAAGATCAGCTATATATTCATAGAAGCACTGTTTCCTCTTATTTACTTATCCAACCAGGCACTCGGGTGTAAACCTCTCTCAGATCTTTTTAAATCATCTGCAATGTGACTTTTGGGCATGCCTGCTCTCCCAGTGTGGTGTGTTGTACGTGCAGCCGGTGCAGGGGCACAAGCATCCCAAACCAGCACTCTGAGCGCTGCGTTCCTCTGCAACCCCAGCTGAAGCTGCAATGCGGGATCCTCTCCTCCAACAACACACCTCCGACTTGCCATTTCTTCTCTCTAGGCCTTACCTGGGAATAACATCTTCTGCAAAGGAATATCCATGTCCTCATTTTGTGCCGATGATTCATAGCTCTGCTTCATCCGTCCAGTCCTGTCTCCTTCTTTCTCAGCAAAACTTCCAGCTTGACTCCTGCACCTCCTCTGGAGTCCTGACCATCAGTACAAGCTCGACGTGGCTGAGAGTGCCCTTGGTGGTTTTCCCCAGGTTTCATAAGGGATGGCCTGTCTTGTCATGTGTGCTTAGTTCTAGCGTAATAAATCATAGCCCAGGTTTTACAAACATTAGTGCAAATTGCTAATGTCACCCCAGGGCAAACTTGCTGTCTCCTATCCTTATGCAGGAAGCATCCTGGATCAGCGTGCAGAGAAGAACTGCGTGTGCTCTATGGTGGGCCTGTGGCCGAGATCTCTCCAGCTTGGTCTGTGCATCTAATAGGCTTTAATCACAAAGTCATGATGTCTTCAGTGGTCACAAATGTAAAGCAGAGCAGTTCAGGCTATGGAAACTGGGTCAAGTTGTTGAGGAGGAATGAAGAAAAAGAGCGTGAGGACAGAACAAAAAGGCCAAGGTCCAAAATGATGAGAGAACACTGTCATTAAGGACAAAAAACTACTGCACTGTCTACCAGCTGTAAGAGTAGACAAGAAAATTGTTGGTCCATTCCTCTGCCCAGAGAAGGCTGCAGACAGGTGATGATCAGCACATGTCATGTTGCATTGGCTTCAGCTTCAACTAAGAAGTTCAGCTGCAACCAGGCACCTAGCACAGCTAGGGACTAAATAGCAATGCTTCAAACTAGAAGAATGCAAGAACCAGTTAAGGTAGGAAACTGCTTTCAAATCTGCATGCAGTCAAAATCACTACAGGGTGTTGTGGAGAAACCAGCCTCAGCTGTTCACCACTCTCTTTGAAACCTCATGGAGAATGAGTGACGCCATGTAGCAAAATTAAAGGCATTTTTCTTTATAATGAGGGTAAGGAGGTTTCAGGAAGGCACAGGCCAGCCAGTTTAATTTCAGTTTCTGGAACAAATAATGAAGCTATTAGAATATAACGGGGAGATGAGCAGTGCCTAGAACAAACACTTTCCAAACCATTCTGATTTCCTCCCATCACTGCATAATCAAGTTTTATGGACAAAAAAGTAGATGCCATGAAATGTGACATTAATAAAGCTTTTGGCTTTTTTCACTATATTTTCAAAATCAATGTAGAGAGTTCTGACTAGGGGAAATCTTAATTTAGCAATACCAGAGCTAGTTGGAAAAAGCTAGTTGGAAAACCTTGCTAAAAATCTTCCTTATCAAAGCAGAAGGTTTACAAAGACTTTTTTTCCTGGGTTTATTGTCAAATAGTATTTTCATGAATGATCTGTAGGATGAGGTAGAGGGTTTTAAATCCTAATCCTTCTCTGACATATTTGCAGCTGAGACCTGCTTGGCCTCACGTGCAGATTTAATAGGAACAATCTTGACAGAGAGGAAGGGGTTCCACAACCACCGTTCATGGGGCAAGTCATGGTCTTGTGTTGCAGCTAAGGAGTTTTTTGTGTGTGGAGCTCTCTAGCAGTAAGGGTCATTAGCACTAGCAATGCTGCCACGAGAATGTGAAAGCTTCAACACAAGGTGGTTTTAAGAAAAGGAAGATGTGCTTGTGTATATCAATGTATAGTTTGCATGAGCGTAGTCTTTCCTCAAGGTAGAGGAATGACCTATTGAGGTCTCCTCCCTCCTTGTTTCTAGGCTGGTTAGGGAGGACAGGAGGGTCACTGTGAACAACTAGGAACCAGTCTCACATTTGGGTGCTGCAGGGCAATAACATACATAATCTCCTCCCACTGACTTTCATACCTCTTTTTGTTTTTTTCTTATAGATAACCTACTAACAGGTCACCTGAGCATTCAAACTGCTGTATTTTTACAATTTTCTTTAGTTGTGGAGGTAAATTTGGGCATTTTGTTTAGAGAATGTCTTAGCTGAGGAATCTAATATGCAGACTTGGTGCAATTTGGGCATCTGCCAATGAATGGATCAGCTGGACGTAGATCTCAATTTTGGTCCTTTCCTGGAAATTCTAATACTCCTCCAAAATGCATTTGTACCATTCAAATTTCCTGGAACAGCATTCGTTTATAATTTGCACTTATTTCTATTTCTGGACTGATACAGCTCTTATAACATTTCATTTCCAGTTCTGAATTTCAAAAAGCCATCAAAATGCAGCCCTGAAGTTAAATGGGAAGATTCATTTTAGATTCCAAAAACAGGTCAAGATTTCCTGCTCATAAAAACTTTTTTCAGGGTATCTAACAAACACACTCTGCAATTTGAAGTAGAGATGGATCTAGACCTGACTTCTCCCAACTTTGCATTCACTCAGCACCTCATTTGGACTTGTGCAATAGGAACCATTACCTCCTAGAACCAAGCAAGACACTTCCATGGGGCTTTCCCAAAACCTGCAATTAAATGAGTTTATGAATCTAGACCTGGCCTGGATTCTTACTTTTCACTTCCTGATTTTTATAAGGAAAAAAAAATTTAAAGGGAGTCTATAGGCAACAAACAAATTGTGTCAGAATGAATAAGCCTTGGGTTTCATCAGTATTCACCACAAGTGCATGTGGGTGGTGTTAGAAGCTGAGCAGACATTGCAATCACCAGCTGTTGCTTTATGGCAGTTTTTCGTGCTTAACCGTATGAGAGTAGACTACAGCATCATGCAAAATGGAAAGCTCTCATGAGCTGCAAGCAACAGCCAAATATATTCTTGCAATCCCTCTCTACTCATTAATGGGAACTTTGTGACTCTATCCAGGAGCCTAATGGTAAGGGCTCAAGACGCACGTTCAGTTCCCTATTGTCACAGACTTTCTGTGAAACCTTAGGCAACTGATAATTACAAGACATAATTTTTTTTCAGATATTGAAGTCTACAGGAGCCTTTGCTTCCAGATTGAATAATGCGCTATAGGGTCTTTTGTCCCTAAACACCTTAAACATTAGTCACTCGGCTAAAAGTAGCTGTCCACATCTTATTCCCTTGTTAGCACTCGTGGAGACTCTTTATTCTTTGGGACTTTAGCCAGTCACACGTAGCTTCCCCAGTGTCTCGTCATAATGCCTGTAAATAGAATGAAGAGAAAGTATTCACTGGGCAGGTACAAGAAACTCTCCTTTGCCCAATGTTTCTGTAGACATTTTTGTCCATTTTGTAGGTCTTGCAAGAAAGACTTTGAGGCCTCTACTTGTCTTAGGAGACCCAGAAATTGTCAAGGTCTTTCTTGTTTTCTTCTGCAGTGAAGCCCAACCGTAGATCACAGATAGCCTGTCCAGGGACCACCATCAGCACACCAAAAGTAGCACCAAGGGAGGTAGATTGATGCCACTGGGTCACTCCACAATTGTCTTGACAGCTAAGTCACTTAAGTGGTCCATGTCTCTGCCTCTCTTATGTAAAATAACAGTTAATTCTTCCATTCATTGTTTGCCTTGAGAAGGCAACTAGAGGTGATGAGTCGTGGGATGGTGGGACGGTCTTTTACTTCTTTCTATGACTTGTGTCTTTTTATGGGGAAATTCAAAGCTTGGTGGTAGGCTGTCAGTGCAATTTTACATTTACTATCGGGAGCCAAGGGCCAGGAGTAATGTCCATAGAAGGATTTTGGTTCTCTTTCTGCCTCCTTTGGAGTCCTTTAAAATAGAAGTGCAGCTGGTAATTCTTTCAGTTTTATGTTTGCAAACAGTTACTGTAATCTTAAGAAAGATTACCAAGTTAAAAGCTTCTCTTTTAACTAAGTAAATGTTCTGAGATTAGAACTTGCTTTGGTTATAAGCCTGTAGAATAGGTTATTTTTATACTTTTGTGAATCAAGATTTAAGGCTCCTTCTAGAAAAAAAAAAAAATCCTAAATTTTACTGTATATTAATTTTTCCTTCATCAAATGGCTAATTTGAAAATTGCAGGGTCTTGTTTCTGACTTGCTAAAATGCAGAAGGTGGAATCAAAAGCCATATAAACCAATTTATATATTCTGTGGCCAAATGATAAAACATTGCAATGGTAGGAAAGGGCATTTGCTAAGGGAGGGAGCAATTTCCCATGGTAGCTGAAGGACTCCATTCCCATACCAAGGTTGACAGAAGCATTCACTGCCTTTGGCTACTTCATAATTGCATTAATAAAGACTGTGGTTCCCATAGGCAAAGGCTTTAATTAGAAGCAGTATCAGAGGTTTCATCACTGTGTCTGGTATTTTCCTGCAAGCAGATATGTCCTGTCTGAATTTATGGATGCCATTCCCTCCCTCTGACCATGCAGTTCCCATTGTGCTCTGCCACCAGCCAAGTCTCTGTAGAGTCAGCAATGCAGACTAGGGGCACTAATGTGGAAATTGGATCTTGTCCCCAGAGTCCTCAGTGCAGGAGAGGGGACACAGGAGCCATGTCCAGCCCAGCAATGAAACCCAAATGACTTGGAGAACGAAGAGTCCCAGTAGCCATGTATATTCTACTGTGAGGGACCACTATGTCATGTGCCTGCACTGCACTTGCTTAGAAGGCTGTTTTCACTCTGCAAAATATAGGTGTTTTTCCTGCAAGTGGTGCTTTATTTTACGACGAAACCCTTGCATACAGTGTTTAAAGACATCAGTTCCAAACCAGCTGAAATTCTATAAATTTGCATCTGTGTGCATATGTGCACACACATGCAACTGCATGTATTTGATATAGGAGGTAGAAATCCAAATGAGTGTTCCTGCCGGGCCTGCCGGAGATGTGACAGCCGCTCCACCAAGGCTGCTGCACTACATCCATCTAGCAGGCAAGGCCTCCGGGGGAGCTTCTGCCTGCCAGAGCTCAGCGGAGCTGCTGCTAAGCTTTTTACTTCTAAAAAGTTACTGCTATGTGCTACTGTGTGCTTGGTAGCTCATTAATTTTCTCCAGAAGGGGAATACACTGGGAAAATCTTAAATAGCTTTTTGCCCTTCTCACTGCACTTTGTGGAACCATTGCTCTTCAACATCTCTTAAGCACTGTTCCTTTTAAAGCAGAACAGGAAAATAGTGCAGGACTTTACCTGTTCTTTCTACATGGGAAATGGGGGTAGCGATTTGCATGGAGCAACCCGCAGGAGAATTGATAGACTAACATATTCACTTTGCCTTCTGGTAAGGATGCATCCGGGATGGATGTGCGTGAGAGGAACCTGACCCACAGCCCATGCTGACCAGCCAGGTCCCACACCAGCTTCAGTGGGAGAGAAGATGGAAGAGCTTGTATCCATCAAACCCATCAGCCCTTAAAATAATTGTCTCATTCTGGGGAGTATCGAGCGCTGCGGTTTGTCGTTAATACTGTTACATTCTATGTCATACAACACAAGGTAAGAAAATGCCATCATTTCCCTCCAATTTCCCCTCACTCCCCACCCACCTACTGCAATGTATCATTCCTCTCTTTCCCCATTACCACTCTGAATAACTTTAAATTAAAAAAAAACAAAGAAAAACACCATAAAACACCATCTGGTTCCCACAAATATGACCAGATCTTGGGCTGTTTCCTCAGAGCAAGTTGGCACGGCTCCGTTCTCCACAGCAGAGCAAATCATCTTGCTCAAGCTAAGAGTTGGGGCCCATATGGTCAGTGCCCAAATTATTTATATTATTTATTCTACTGTTGTGCCTCAAGTCCAGGTCTCTTTATGCTAGCTACGGTGCAAAAGCAAATCAAAAAACAGCTTCTGCACCAAGTACTAATGTTTATTAATACCAGCTATGCTAATTTACCTGCTAGTGGTTTTTAGGCAATTTCCAAGGAGCTTCATGCTCTAGTTAATCATTGTGATCCATATCTTTCCCCATGTGGTCATTTTCTTTAAGTCCCTGGACTCCTTTAAGGCCTGGATCCATGTGCTTCTATGATGATTGCTGCTCTGGAAAAAAAAAAAAAAAAAGGAATTCAAGTTCATATCTCCATTTTTATAACAAAAATGTAACCTCCTAAAGACTCAAAACCTAGTAAATCTAGAAAATTGAGTGTTTTTTTTATAAGCTGAAGTTTAAGAAGTCATTGACTTTGCCAGATGCAGGCTGAGATGAGAACTGGGACTAATAACTAAGTTGCTTTTCTGAGAAGTTTTGTCAAATCCTAATGAAATTATTCACAGTTTTTGAGATGTCAGTTTTCTTATTTGCCCAGTAATTGAAAAAGGGATTAAATGATGTTCATCAAATGAAATATTTGTAGCTTTCCTCCCTGCATCAGTCAGTGAATAAACTATGGGAAATGAGTTTATTTTATTAATCCATTTGAGCATTCAGGCTGTTCTTTTGAAATGTCAGCAATAATCATCGGGACTAGTTGAAATGAAGCATGGGACCTTCTCGTGGCTACTCCCACAACTCATGTTTGCCCTTCAGAGTCAATATAGTCGGATACAAAAGGATTTTACCCTTTTGGGGTAAAGGGTTGGATACAAAGGGTGGTTTTACCTCTAGAAACTGAGGAAAACATCTGTATTTTCACTGTACAGCTACTTCTGAAAAGTGTATGGCTTGCTGTCTGCATCTAGAATATATCTAGCTAGGGTCATCTCTATTTAGAGATGATGAAAGATGCTAATGGATGGCGCTCCTGATGAAAAGGGGGATGATGGATACATTAACATCAAAGACGCAAAAAAACAAGTAGAAACCACTTCAGAGCTAAGCATAGGCATGGGGATATGGAGAAGTTGTATGTGAAGTGAGGGATAAAGAGAATATTCCTGGGAAAAAGAAGTCATTCAGAAGTTAGATTTTGTTTTAGTGGCATGACCAAACTTGGTGGAGCCAAACTGAGTGTCTCCAGTCTCAGAAAGCAGCAGAAGAACTTAAAATTAAATGATCTTTGCTTTTAAACAAACTAATAATAATGGATCAATGCTTGAAAGTCAATTACAGTTCAGTTAAGCCTTGACCTTTAAAACCTCCCAGAATTGCTGCAATTTTCTCCAGTGACACATCAGAGCTCGCTGGTCTCCTCAGCCAAAGTGGAATCTATCTTTACCTCCAAAACTAACCACTTGGAGGAAAAAAAAGATAGTCCTATGTACTTTTTTTTCTCAGAGAGAGGACAGAACTCCTTAACATCTGCAAAACTGTCAAGGAAAGAAGTAATGAAGAACACTTGCCCAGCTTAAATAGAACATTTTGACATACTTCCCTACTGTTTCCCACAGTTACTTTTTTGGTAAGTGACAACCACTTATCCCTTTAGAAATGAAGTGCAGCCACCTACAGTGTATACTTTGTCAGGACTTAGCAATCCAGGAGGCCTCTTCAAAAAATGAAAAATTAGCAACTTTATGACCGTTGTATAATCTCAGATTCTACTTCCGCCCTCTCTACCTCGAGTGTTTTTTTTTTTTTATTTCTGTGTTTCAAGCTCTGTTTCAGAGGTTATTAAAGCTTTGCTGTGAGGCTCTAGACTTAGAGATTTATGGCTTGCCTTACTGATTGAAGACACAGCTAGCATCTCCAGGGGAACCAGCAAAGCAGTGTGTGCAGTTCAAAGGAGAGCCAAAAAGTCGGTATCAGGATACTCCCAACAACCTTTCAGGCTATTTTTATTTCACTTTGAATCTGTTCAGAAGCAATCTTATAGATCAGGTATCAACAAGGCGAAATGGAGAGGGAGAAATCCAGCGGAGTCCCCAAGTTAAAATATACTATTTGCTTTGTGGGTACCTTGAAATCACCTACCACTTTAAAGTGTTTTAATTTTTAATTTTGAAAGAAGTAACATAAATTTTAGACTTTGACTGTGCTGCTGAAGTCTTATAGACTGATTTCTGTCACACTGAATGGATATAGCATGGATGGCCATGTCACAGATAGACCAAGATGCCTCCAGCTGCCCCCACTATTCCCCGTGCCGGAGAGCTGGAAGTGAAGCACAAACATCAAATTCTTCCTGGTGGAACTGCCAGATTTCTTTAAAAGCCTTGAGTCTTACTGAAGAATTTTAGGACAGTTTTATAAAAAAGTGAGGGCTGTGGGTCTGTGTGCTGGTTGAGGACTGATTTAACAGGCACATCCTTGGAGAACAGCATACAGAACCACGGTGAGGCAGCAGCTTTCCCAACCACTGACCATTATGTACTAGTTGGGGATAATTATGGGCATAGAAAACTACCAGCATGTCGTAGTGGGATGACCTCTTTTAGGCTCCGTAATCGACTTCTCAGTGCGTGAGGGTCACAGGGTTATTTTGCCGGTAGTGATGAAGCCGTCCTCCCTGTAGATTGCATTGGGTAAGGTGGAGCCGGTGCCACTGTGTATTGGGAGGGCAGTATGACTGGTCTTTGTGACCATCTTTATGTTTTATGGCAGAGAGAACAAAGACTAAGACTCTAACTCATAAAGAGTTAATGCCTGAATACTCTTTTAATTATGCTGCTGCCAATCAGGATGTGAGTGAGCATCTCTTTGCATGTTGACCACACTGAGGTACTAATGAACCCAGGATGCTTTTTATGTAGCAGAAAAAGAAGCATCTGGAAAACGTATCTACAATGTCTTTCCAATTACTGCTGCCCTTTTTGTGTTTTGTTCCTTTTGCATTAATTTAGATGAGTTCAGAGATATCAGGTTAGCCAGCATGATAAATAAATTAACCTTTATTAATTAGACTACTTAGAACTGATTCATTTATTTAGTTTCAGTATTTGTGATTCACCAGTTCTATTTTTTGCTCTGTATCTCTGCCTCGCAATCTGTTTGTATGTGTCTTGAATTTCAGTTTATTGTTGCATCTGTTTGGAATCTTTTAATATGGGAGAGAGTTATTATTTAAAGATTATAAACACACATATAAACAGTGCATAAATAAATTGAAAAGCTTATCATATTACCTCGGGCTCCATGCCATGCTAAGACAGCTATTAGGACTATCTGTCCTAGACTTGTCTCCTATCTGTGGGCTTCAGCAAATAGGTGCAAACAGGTATCTCTTTGCATCTGTCCATGCTCATACAGCCTGAGCTTGACATCTCCAACAGCATTTTGAGTGCCACAGTACCAAGTTGAAGGATTCCTCCCTGCAAAACCAGAGAATGCTTCCTGCTGAAGTGCCCTGGTGGCCTTCAGTGAAACCCCCTGCTTTTGGTTCACAGAAGCACGGCATGCAGTGTGTCTGCTGGACACCTGATACCAATGCAGAACTTTGTGTCCTCCCCTGTTCTGACTGTGTTGAGGACAGCCCAAAACTTAGTGGCTGCACCTCTACTCCATGCTGAAGTGGCTTGAGGAGCAGACTTGTTTGCTCTGCAGAGCGTAGGACATGGTGCTGCTGGTGAAGCCAGCCCTCCAAAATCCCTGGGCACAGCCACTACGTTCACACGATCTCCTGAAACACCTGAGTAGGCCGTTTTAGAGTCAGCCGTGAAGACAAAGACCAAAGAACAACATTCTCATGGCCTGCAGGAAATCCATGCTGAAGGAGTCTGCAGAAGTTCAATCCAAAGCCCCGTTCAGCTGCTCCATGAGACCTGGAGCTGCTGAGTGTCCCGCAGCAGCTCCCGATGATGTAGCCAGTGCAATTTGGCACTGACACCAACGTTCACTTAGCCAAGCTCAGCTGCCTATTTATCTTGCTACCAGGGCTGAACTTATCATTACACAGGGGTTCTTTATCACAGACAGTGAAGTAGTGTCTTACAGCATGGGATAAGGTACAGGCTTTGACAGCCTCTAATAAAGCCATTTTTCATTTGCAACCTTGACCAGGCGGGTCTGCTCTGGGTGCTGATCAACAACTTACCCCTACTGGTGCGGCTTCGAGCGATGCTGCCACTTTCAAGGCCAAGGACAGAAATGTTCCCAGCATGTTTGGGGAAAACTGCGAAGATTTGTCTAAAGTTCCCACCATGCAGTGGATTCTTACATTTAAATTCTGAGAGCGGGCAGCCTTCACCAGAACACTTTCTTTTGCAACCCCATCAGCATATAAAATACCAGCAACTGGGTGCAAATTCCAGCCACCCCAGCTCTGCTAGGTGCAAGCAGGTGCATCCTGTGATAAATATGTTTATCAGGTTGCTTTTAAATAGTGTCCTAAGGAAGTGTGGAATGAAACAGCAAAAGGGTTATGCACTAATTTGCCAACCAAAATTTACTAGAAATGGATATATGTGGTTTGCATATTTCTGGTTTTCTTAAGATGTGCCTCCAAAGGAAGAGGAATATAATATTGGAGGTCACCCTTAAGTTGGAGCAATTGGGCATACAATATCAATTTTGTAATATGCTACCAGGACGGGCCAATTTCTCATATTTTCTTCTGTCAGTGGATGAACTAAATACTTTTTAGTAGTGACAGTCTCTGGACTTTGGCTCAAAGAACAGCTCTATCAAACTTTGGAGTGTCTGTTTCTTATTAAAAATATCATTTGGATAGAAGTAGGGTGAAGAAATCTAACCTTGGAAACAACTTTCTTTCCTAGAGAATACAATGACTTCAGAGTTGTTTTCTTTTAAATAGATAACCTAAAAATAAAAACAAGCTTGACTCGAAACAGGTTTTAAAATTACCTGCAGCATGTCAAGGTTGCCTTTTGTCAAGATAGTGCTGGTGAGGCAGGAGCTTGTATCAGACACATTTCAGTAGCTTTGTGTGTTGAGTAGGTAAAAAAACTACAGTTAAGAGAGCTAGTTTTGGCAGACTAGTTAACGGGACCAATAACCTCCCTCCACCCACTCACCCTCCCTCCCTTCTTGCTCTTGCAGGCAGGAGTCACAAAAACGTGAGGTTTTTTTCCTCTTTTTGCCTATGTTTTACAACTTACCTTGAGCTGCAAAGTCATCTGGATTTGTAAGACAAAGAGCAATTCCTTTTCAGAGCTCCCTTTGCTCCTGTTCATGTCATTTTTGACGGCAAATAATTAATGTCACTTGGGAGCTAAAAACAAAGGTGAGAGCTACAAAAATATTTGCTGGCAAGTTTTGTTCACTTCCAGCAGCTTTTGCTTTACGCCGTAGGACTCAAAAAGTAGTGAGAGCTGCTTGCCTGAAATAGCCACAGCAAAACATGCCTAAGGTGCTGTGGTAGTAACGTTGAGGAGGAATTGCTAATATAGGTTTTTCATCTTGACAGTGAGTGGCCTCTGTTGTATACACCCAGCAATTAAACGGGGAAGGAAAGAGCTTGTATGAAGTTGGCATCCTCAAATATAAAGGACTGCCACACGTGCCTGTTAATGCTTCTTCTGCTGCAGCTACTTGTGAATTCAGATAAATTTTCTGATTAAGAACTTCAATCCGCCTAACAGAGACACAAACATATGTCACAATGCAAAAGAGGCCTGTTCTGCAGCTCTTTCACGCCTCTCCTTGTGTATAGGCTATTGAAAGGATGAACAAGATTTTGATATGTTAATTTATAGTATCATTAAAACATAATAATTGTCCTTTATTCACCAGCTGGTTCTTCTATGAGATTCAGGTTGTCAGGCCTAACCATTGTCAGGCCTAACAGTGCCTTCTGTGCTGTCCTCTTGCGGTCACTGGGTGAGGGTGAATATTAAGACCAGTCAGTTTTAGCTCATGGGGTCCATGTGGACCTATAATATCTCTGCTTTTGCCAAAAAGGACTTTATGGCGGGGTGTTGCAGGCTAATGCTGAGAAGCAGCGTCAGTGGGTGTTGTGAAGCATCCTCACGTCCTCACATCTCCTGCTCATCTGACTTGCTAATTTGATTTCAGCGCTTTTCCATGGGCTTGGGTGGAACTGCACTTTTCTTTTTTTTTCTTTTTTTTCTATAGGAGTCAGAGCAAATTCAAGTGTAATTTCTGCCTTCTTCATTTGATATAGTTACCCCAAAGTTTTTGAAGGGCACCTCCCTTTCATCAGGCATTGCTACAGGGGTAATTGCAGAGGATTTTCCATTAGTTTAACTAGAGTTAGCACTGAGATAGGAGAATAGAGCAGATATTGCTTGCTGGGTCTGTAAAGATTCAAAGAATCTTAAAGGTTGGAAGGAACCTCTGGAGATCATCTAGTCCAACCGCCCTGAACAAGCAGGGTCACCTCAAGCACGTTGCATAGGATTGTGTCCAGGGAGGTTTGGAAGATCTCCAGAGAAGGAGACTCCACAACCTCTCTCGGAAACCTGTTCCAGTGCTCTGTCACCCTCACAGTTCAAGAGTTTTTTCCTCAAATTTAGGCAGAAGTTCCTGTGCTTCACTCTGTGGCCATTGCTTCTTGTCCAATTGCTGGCCACCATTGAAAAGAGTGGATCAATAAAGCTATTTATGATCTTTAGGTGCACCAGGACAATATAAGATCATTTCTATTATCTCATCCTTTTTAAAGAGATCATGGTTGCCCTCCTTGTCTAGCGGTATTTGGATATATGTTCAACCTGGCATTCAATAATTGGCTGACCAACTGGTAAAATTACAAGCAGTAAATAGCAAAACTGAGCAACCTACACAACCTGGACCTACATCCTTTCCACCCCCAACACTTGCCCATGAACACACTGTGAGTTCCATCCTGTTGGGCTGAGCGTACTCTGCTCGGTACCGAGTACATTTACAAGTATTCCCCTATGGCATCAGTCTTGACTGGAGTATCTGCTACAGGATGGTCTGAACTCACCCCTGGCTTAACCTCTCTGAAGGTAAAGGAAAACTTCAAAATGAATCTGATCCAAAAAAAATTGTGTGCATGTGTATATCTGGCCGTAAACTCTATCAGAGGCAAATGACTCAGAAAAACAATGCAAACAGTGATACATGTGTTTGCTTAGTTCTGCATCCTATGAAAATGAGTGGAAAATGAATGGAGATGCAGCCCTTCCTTATTTCAAAGTGGTGGAGCCCAGCTGCCTCATCTCAGCCTGTGCAGATGCCAATGACCAAAAACACTGGCTAATCACATTATTGCCATGCCAGATCTCATAGATTTCTGATCCTGACATCTTGCAGAACGATCCCTGATCTAGAAAATTTTTCGGTATAGATCTGATTCCTATACCCAAAGGAACACCAGATTTCAAATTATTCTCCTAGCATAACTATTAGTCATGCTTTCTTTTGGCCTCTGCCGAGATGCAGTACCTGCCTCACACGATGGCACAGAGAAGTAAAGTATTTTGCCAAAGTCATCCATTTGGGGCTACGAACAGCAAATCAAAAGCTTAAACTTTTCAAACCAAGCACAGAAGTGACGTGCAAAGCAGAACATTCTTGTCCTCTCACCTCCCCCTTTACCTCTGCGGAGGAAAAGGCAGCACAAGTTGTGCAGGTGATGGCAGCTCTCTGCGAGTGCCTGCAGGGTCACCAGGAGCCACACGGAGATGAAGAGCAGCAGACCAGGGAGCACAGAGCTCTTGCTGGGGCCCAGCCTTCTCCTCTTTGCTTGTAGCTGGTTCAGACAACATGCCCTGGACAAGGAAACAAATGTTTTCCAGGGAGCCGCACGTTGCACGAGTCTGGCGTGACACAAAGTGATATTGATCCTTTGTTAAGGCGTCCAAGAACGGCTGCAATACAAAGAAATAAATGTCATACCCATAAATAAGAGTCAAGCTAATTTAAATTACCCCTGCAAGATAATTAGAAACTATTACAGCTCCAGATCCAAGTGCTCCCTGCTCAAAATACATCATTTGGCAAGCAAATCACTTTCTGCTCAACATGTAGTTTTTCTAGCCTTTCAAGGGGCATGGCCATAATAGATATGGATAAAAATGACAAAGATGCTCATGGCATGACCTGTACTTTCCTACAAGGCACCCCAAAAAAACCCTCTTTCCTTCTTCCTTATCAATAAACCAAGCAAAACACAGAGGGCTGGAAAGCAGTCATAAGTTTTTAAAACCAATCTTGCTAAACTTGCTGTCGCATCCTGCTTTTCTAATCAAAAATGCATCCTCCAAATTCCGGTTTCCATCTGATTTTGGCTTTCGTTTACCTTTCAGACTGCTTGAGCCCTGGCATCTGTTTCAGTGAGCACGCGCCTTCGCTGTTTACCTACATCCTTTAATCTCCCGCCTCTCCCGCATATGCCTGGCATCTGGCTGCTCCCCAAACACGCTTGACTACTGTCTACAAATAACATCACTCCAAATATAAGAGTCTCTGACTCACATTAATTGCAGAAAAGCAAAAGAACCGCCCCCCCCCAAAAAAAAAAAGGGATTCTAATGAACTGGAAGTTTTCCTGGGAAGATAAGCGAATCTATCAGCTGAAGAGCAAATAAATCCATTGAGGGTTAAGAATATCTCAATTAGGGATATATGAGGCGGCGTGCAAAGTATTTTAGGTAGTTGTACTGTTAAAATTGTAGTGGGTTGGCTTCAGTGATAGCAAAACCTTTAGGGCCACAGCCTCAGCTACTGCAGTGCTGCAATCGGTGCAGCTGTACCAAGGGGTGGAAAGAGGCTTTTCTGTTGGCCACGTGCAGCTGGTCGCACCCCCTTGCCTCAGTTTGTGTCTTGCACCGATGATGGGAGCGAGTCTAGTGTCTATTGCTGGTGCTTGCGATGGAGACCTGGTTTAAACCTATTTTGATGGGGATAATGTGTCTAACTACCACAGCTCCCCTTTCCTTTGCAGTCTGGGGTTAGGGTTGGAGCAACTGGTTTGCAGGGAAGGTGGAAACCCTCACTGAAAAGTCCCTTGGTGTTTGTCGAAAGGAGAAGGTCACACTTGATGGGCTCAGAAATGTTATTTTCAAGCTTATAGTCAAGTGCAGCAAACAAGTACAAAGCAGAGCTCTGTATTTACAGAGCTTCATGTTCCTTTAACTTGTGTTCATCAACGCCCGATGTGTGAAGAATTCCATCAAGCTCAGTGTGAATCGCGGTTAGAAATAGATCCTCGGGTGATACATCCACAAAGAGACGTTTTAGAGGGCCTTGTCTGTCTCTCCGATGCTTTTGGGAGGGAGGAGAAAGTACATTGAGACAACAGGGTGCTGATTCCATGGCTGCACAGCAGAAGGGCTGACTGTGGCACCCACTAAGCACTGCAATAAATATGATATTGCAATAAATATGATACTGTAATAAAATATGCTTTCTCTAAACCACAAATGGCTTAGATGGAATAGCAAAAATGAATAAGCAGGGACCCAGAGAAGGCCAGTTAAAAGGGGATGGATGCAAATCTTTGCAGGAATTTGGAGAGAAATCTGAACTGCACTTTGCCATAGTTACTGCTGCTTGCAGAGTTGTTGCCTTTCAGACTGACAGCTGGGACAGGTAACTGGCTGCTGCATTAACATTAAAAAAAAAGGATTATCGAGGGATGTCTAGGGTGGTTTAACAGACCTACAAGTCTGGGTGAAGCAGAGACAAGTCTTCCAAATTAGGTGCTTAAAATCCAGCTTCCTCTACACACTCCTGAAGCCCTCAGCTAATTATTTTTTAGACAAGGAAGTAACACCTGGTGATATTTTCCCACCCTCTCTTAGAAACTAGTCAAATATTGCACAGATAAGATTGAGCTGCTTTAAAAGGCCATGCTAGTCATGGTATATGCACTGCTCTGCCCGAGTTAAGAGAGACATTTGCTAGCAAAAGCCGTAACCTGTGTGATTTCTGTGCCATCACTGAGCAGCTGAAGGTGATGCTGAACCTACAGCACTAGGTCTCCATCCAGAGGCTGGGCTGGCTCCTCCGTGGATTCACATCAAAAAGTTAAGCATCACTGGGTTGGGTTAAGCATCACTGAGTGAAGCCATTCATTCCTGAACACCCTTTGCTATTAAAGCATTTCACGACTAGGAGTGGGTACGAACGTGAGGATGTAATTGGAAGTGCATTCATCACTCATCACTCCTGCTGGTAACTGTTTTCTAAGAACACACGGAAAGGCAAAGGATTGCTCTGTTGAATTGCAGGTATGAGTCACAAATCATGAGCTGGTCCCGGGCTGGTCCCTGGCAAAATTTATCTCCACGGCAGAATTCACTGCTCAGTGTCCATTGGGGATGCAGGAGAAAAGCAAGACTGTGACAGCAAGAGAATGAAAGCCCATTGAGAGAGAGTGATGGGGGCAGGAGGAAACACCCGTGGCCACA
Organism: Nothocercus julius; assembly: GCA_013398735.1. Lineage (NCBI taxonomy): Eukaryota > Metazoa > Chordata > Aves > Tinamiformes > Tinamidae > Nothocercus > Nothocercus julius. The sequence continues at coordinate 516,509 of VZSV01000200.1, forward strand.
GGGTTGCACCAGCCTTACAGCTGCTTTCTGAAATGCCTAAACTTAGAATTTATGCAAGGGGGAAAAGTAAAGGACAGTGAACGAAATAATCCATGGATGCCCCCAGCCCCATGCCCAGCTGCAGAAGCCCCCACAAGCTTCCAGAAGCAGCAACACGGCTGGAAGCGAAACAAAAACCAGACCAGAAACAGGCCCAGAAAAAGAAATGAGAGATTTGCTGGTGTGAAAAAAAAAAGTCTTTAAAAAAAAAAAAAAAAAAAAAAACAGTAAAACATCCACAAAAGTCCTGCAGAGATAAATAAATAAATAGCATTCTTCCTCCTGCAAGCAAAGCAGAGCAAAAAGCAAGCCAGAACAAATAAATAAATAAGTATCTGTACTGTGCAGGGGTGCTGGACGGCAGCCCTTCCTTGCTGCTGGAGTCCTCTTGGACTCGGATGGAAATCGATGCACTGGACAGGGCAGGCTAACACGCTCCTGCCGCTGCTCAAACAGACACCACAAAAACACCACCCCGTGTTTTGTTTCATGATGGTTTTAATCAGCTGCAGGCCCCTGCCAGGGGTCCATAACGCACACTGCCGTACCCTTGAAATCAACTCTTTTTAGGGTAGTCCAGCATGTGCTGGTCAAAGAGACTCACTGGGTTTCTATCAGAGTCGCTTTGCGCAGCGCCTAAGTGCCGAGTAGCAAAATCGATTCCTTGGTGGGGATTCCTTATTAGCGAACTCTAATGAGGTATTGAGCAGTGCTCAGTGCCACAACCTGCTGGCACGAACAAGCCCCTCGCCGGGGTGGCAGGGGACAGCCTGGCCACGCTGACAGTAGATGGTGCTCGTGCTGTGCGCTCGGCGCCTACGGCACAGCCAGAGCACCCCAGTTCCACCCCAGCCGAGTTCAGCAAGCAAAGCGGGAGACGCTCAAGCATCCCATTGCCCGAGCTGTGTGTTCTTGCTGTTGCAGCCCCCAACCCTCCACTCTCAACCTCCAGCACGGCCTTTGAGGAGGCTCTGAGGCCAAGCGGGTACATCAGCAGGTTTCCGTGGCCCTGGGCATCCTGCACAGCCCCAGCTGCTGGCAATGTCCATCTGCAGAAGAAAGATGTGGCTTCAGGAAAGCGCAGCCTGAACACCTACCTGCAAACACACGTGGCTTGGCTGTGCCTGCGGGCTGGCGCTGCCCTCGCTGCGAAGGCACCACCGCCTCCCTGAGCACGCGCAGCTTCCAGCCTCGCAAAGCCCTTCCTAGCTCAAGCACAGCTATATCAGCGACTGGAAAAAACACACCCCCTCCCCAGGTGTTTTCCGAAAGGAATAACCCCTGTGTGATGTCCTCTCCGGGCACAGTTCGGGCTGACCGAGAACTGGGTACAGCCTTAAAAAAACAGCACATGCTGTAGATAACAGTCTTGGGTGCCTGGTGTTTGTATAACCACCTCCTTTTCAACCTAAATATGCTTTCCAATCCAAACATATGCTGCAACAGTGTTCTTCTTTACAGAAACCATGTGCACACACAATAGCTCATAGCTGAGCACCACCAGTTCAAGATTATACATAATCTATGAAAACACTTAAACACGCAGAGCTCCGTGGTCAAAAAGAGTAGCTCTGCGTGGCTATAAAATAAAAGAACAACAACAACTATATGCACACACAAACATGTGTCTGCATGCATGGACACAAGCAGAATTGGGGTCTTTTTAATATGCCCCGCTGCCTGGACATTAAAAGGTTTCAAGAAAAAAAAAGAAAGAAGAAATTAATGTTTCTGCAGCTTCCTCTGCACTAATTGAATTTCTGTCCCTAACATTTACGGAGTGTAAGAAGTGCCTGCATAATTACCTTTTTTTTTCCTCTGATTTTTTTTTCTTCTCGGTGTTTCAAGCTCATTGTATTGTGTCATTTCACAGGAGCCAGGAATAAATCTTTTGTCAACTCTATTGCATTATTATGCAAAGTACACAAAAAGTATAGGAATAAAGAAGCCCCAGAGAAACCCAAGGAAGGCTGTTTCTTTCAGCCCTTCCTTTCTGGCCCGGTCCAAAGGCTCCAAGTTTGCTAACACAACCTTTTTCTCACAGAAACTTCCTCACCCTCGCCCGTTGAGTTCAAAAGCGCTCGCTTGCCCATGCCAATGCCTGCTAGGGGAAGCGTATTTACTTAGAGAAGAAAGACTTGATGAAGCAGCCATCAGTTATCTCTGCAAAACTGGTCCTGGTGGGAAGCGAAGGAGTTGCTGAGCGCTGGAGAGATTCCTTGGCACCAAGAGAGAGGTCGGCTTGAAACCATCTCCCTCCTCCCCGTGCCGCTCCGGAGAGCTCCAAGAAGAAATGTTTTAGTGGAACTAAAGCACTTGATGTTCTAAAACGCCCTCAAGGACTATGCTCAAGAGGCGGCTGTGAACGTGGCAGCTCCTTCGGGCGATCTCCACGGGCGCTGATTAGTGCGAGTAGCTCCCAGCAAAAGGCAAGACGGGGGACCTTGCGCTGACGCCATCGCTGCTGGGCCAGGAGCAGAGCCGGGCGTCTGAAAGCTCCCAGCCCGACCTAATTTAAACACATTATGGAGGGCTTTAGCTCCCAACTCACGCTGGTCAGTGCTGCTGGAAGGGGGCTCAGCCCCATGGAGGGAATTGACCCACTCAGTGAGGCGGTGTCAAACGGAGAGGAGCTGGAGAGCAGGGCTGGCCTAGCAGCTCCATGGCCAACGGCGGCCATGGCTGTTGCCTCCGCTCCCGAGGCGCCGAGCGCGGTGCGAAGGAAAATAAGTAAGCAAATAAATAAATAAATGAGTGTCTTCATGACCCTGCCTTAAGCAGGGCGACTTATTTTTTTTTTACTGGGCAGCGCTCCAAGTTGCAAATCCCAAGCTTTAACTCAGGATTATCCCCTCTCCATTACACAAAATCGGGGTGCCCTGGGTGCCATCGCACTTCACGGCGACGGGAAGATACTGGGCGCCCTGGCGGGTGTCCCCCCCCTGCTCGCAGCTCCTCTCCCCGGGTGCAGCCGGCGGGATCATGGGGTCCTCTCTCCCGGGTGGGATCATGGGGTGCGCGGTGGCACCCAAGCAGCTCTCTCTTTGCAGAGCCGTTTGCGAGCGTGCGGGTGCCGAGCGAATATTCCTGAATTATTTACATTTCTTTAGTTGTAGCTCATGATTTGTTGGAGTTTTTCTGTTTGGTTGGTTTTGCTTTTTTTTTCTTTTTTTCCTATTTAAACTGTTAGTCCTCCACTGCGACAGCGGAGAGGATGCCAAGATGACTTCAGTGACAGTGCAAATATCCCACCAAATGACTAATAAGTAGGCAAAGTAAACAACTTAGGAGGGAAATGCAGCCGGAGAAATTACTCGTCTCCTCCATACAGTGACTTGTTCGGCAAAAGGAATTTCTGTAGTGCAGAAAGTCCTCAAGCTGAAAAGCAGGAGAGAAGATAAAATGGTGACCTTTTCCATCAAATGAAAATGTTAAGAAATAGTTGTTTGGAATTGCTGTGGTGCTTGGTTTCTAAAATGTGAAAACCTCAGGATAGCAAAGAAATGGAGAAAGGAATTGAATTGAGTCAGCTAAATAGATAATTTGGTACTTTTTCCTTATCAAAAGGAGAGAGCAGAAACGCTTCATTTTGACTTTTTCCCATCAAAAATGTAGTGGAAATCAGCAGTTTCCCATGCTAGAAAAAGGAAACCACATTTGCTAATAAAACCTCATTCCAGCACAACTTCTAGCAACTGATTACGTCTTGTGGGCCTGATCCTGAAGCTGTTTTTCCCTCGCTAAATCTCCGTTTGCTTAATTGGAGCTGCTCAGGGGCTACATAAGGACCAGGGATCTCGGAGAGCCTCTTGGAGGCTTCCTGAGCACGGAAGGGGATGTGCTCCCTGCTAATTTATTCCCCATGAATAATTCAGTCACTTCTTGTCCTTGCTTTGCCACACATGTTTCTGTCATGCACCACGTTTGATTTTATCACAGAAATCTTGAAACTAGAGGAGAAAACCTCACACGTCCCCTCTGTCCTCCCTCTGGCCAGAAATATCCCCCGCGCTGGGCCCATATGGGGCATTTCTGGGGATGAGGATACAGCCCCCCTGCAAGTGGCAGAGTCTTTCCAGGCATCCTCTGCAAGAAATCCCCCAGATCAGAGGGGAAACACAGGTTATTGAGAGCAATAGCATTGCTATTGCATATTTGGAATATTTGTATTTCACTCAAGGGGCTTACTGCAAAAATAATAACTCATTCTTAAGCACGGGCTGGGTATATCTATAGATACAGATAAAATTGCATTTTTATGCAAATAAGAAATGCAGAGAAAACTCAGCTCTTCCTCTGCCCAGTTTAAATATGAGAACATACTGCAGGATTTATTTCCCAAATGAAGTGCTGGAGCTTTAACTCTATAAATAAGCCTGGCTCCGTTGATCTCAATGGCACGATGCTGATTGACACCTACTGAGGATGCACGCAGAAGTATTTTTCATAATGAGCTCCTTCCGAGCCCACGATTGCCAATTGATGTGGCAATTACATATTAATATGTGTAACTGTGCACAACCTAACTGGCCTGTAAGGGATGCAACCTTTTGTGTTGTTTTTTTGTTTCTTTTTTAATTGATAAAATATTTATTGCAATCAGCTCGTGTCTCCCAATTTGCTGCCAATTAACTAAAGTGGTTAGTGTGCAGCTGACAGAGGCGGCAGCACCAGGGCTGCATGAGGGGAATAAACTGGAGGCTTCTCGAATTTCTCTCTCTCTCGTGATCTCTAGATAGCAGCAGAAGAGCAGGAACAGGGAGACAGCAAGGAACTACCCTCTAGGGGAAAAGAAACATCAAGAACAGAAGAAACCAGCAGATGGTTGAATAAGAAAAATACAGATGAGAACTCAAAGTACATCAGAGCAATCTTCTGTTGAAAAAGGCCAGCGGACTCTGGTCAATTAGTTGAGATGGCCTTTTATATTACGTTCATTCTTCCAGGAATACTGATGAAAGAAGGTGAGGGAGGGGATGAGAGAATTATTACAGGACCTCAAGGCATGGCTGCAGGAATACTGGTTTCTATAAGCTGAGTGCTGCAAAGTCCAAAATGTGACTGAAAATTAACCTAACTAGTTTCTGTTTTCCGTTTATCTGCCTGCGCACCGAGAGGCAGAAAAAAAGAAGAAAAAAAAAAAAAAAAAATCAGTGTCCTGACCATCCTGGCCGTGCTGCTCCTGGATGGCCTGAGTAGTGCAGGTCACTGAAGCCAGGCCAATGGGTTTCCTGTGAACAGGAGCTCTTAATGGGTTCCCACCTCTGCCTGGTGCTCCTGGTCCTTCCTGAGCTTTGCATTCCCCACAAGGGCTCAGCAGGCACCATAGGGCTAATGATCCCACAAGCCAAAGGAGAAAATAATAGGAAAAGCCACCCAAGTTCTCCCACTGCCTGAATTGTGTATCCTGCAGAAGGTGGTTATTTAAATTACATTCACAGCCTTAATGTCTTGATGAATCTTCTCCAGAACTGCTGCTTTTTCTTTCTCTTTTTTCTTTGTTCTTTTCTGCTGAGACGTTTCTTGGCTTCAGAGAACAGCAGAGATTCATTAGGACCAAGGCAATTTCTGGAAATTGGCTTATGAAAGCTTCGCCTGGGATGTTTCAGCTGGGCACGTGCCCTGCTCGGAACACAGATCCAGGGTGGGTACAGAAAGAGCAGCCCCTCTTTTTTGATGGCTTTTTTTGTTCGGCGTGTTCGCTGTCTCTAGCGAGCGACCGTCTCTTCATAACATCTGTCTAATAGCGTCTTTGATCTCCATCAGGGCCCGGAGCGCGGCGAGGAGGGAATCCTCATCAGCGTGGCATTTCATGGGCACGCGGCGGCGCTGCGGCAGGAAGGTGATTCATCGCCCAAGTAGGACATTTCTTCAATGAGCTTCGCCATTCACAGGAATTAGGTCTAGCGCAGGCAGCTCACATCGTTATTAATAAAGTGACAGACGGCGTCTAGATTAAAGCAAACGGCACCTTGTTTTGTAGGAGCGGGTAGACAGGGCCCAGATGATGTAATTCTGCCTAAGGGATGATAAGAGCTGTGATGGGGAGGTCTAGCACAGCACAAGCGAGCACGAGGAGACCCCGGTGCCCCAGCTGAGCCCGATCCTGCAGATGTCCCCATGCTCAGGGTCTCTGCCAACGGGTGTTTTCCATGGCCCAGGGACTGCTCACCAGGTGTTTTCCATGGAAAATGCATGGGAAGAGAAGAGTGAAGACCTGGGCAATGAGGGAGAATAGCTGCTTGCCAACCTCGCTCGTGGCCACTCTGTTCCACCAGGCCTCTCCATCTCTCATTCGAGGAGGCCTTTCTTTGCGTATGGGAAGTTGGCACCAGTAGGCAGGAGAAGACTCCTACCCACGCCCATGAACATCTCAGCATGGCCTCAAGATCTTTTCAAATCACCGAGGCTTAAGTGGAGCCGAGCGCATTTCAGCCACAGAGGGTATTTTGGCTTTTCCCAGGCAAACTGCAGCCCCTTTGAGACTGGACTCGGGCCAGCGCCATGGATGGAGCCTTTGCTGAGTGCGGGGTTTGTCAGGCTCCAAATCCCTGGGTTTTATGAAGCTCTAAATCCCCAGGCACGAGCCCGGACCTGCTCTGTGGCAGCGCCACTCGCTGCAGCACCATGCAGAGGTACCTCTTCCAGGACGTCCTGATCCGCCCGCGGCTCCTTTTTCATGGCAGTGGATATCGTGCTGACAGCAACAGTGTTTAGCAGGGGGGAAAGAGTATTTTTCATCAATTCACCAATGCCAGTGAATGTTTTGGGCAATAAAAAACCATCCCCTCTTATCATCATTTAAAAACAGTCTCATCTGAAGTTTTGACTGATTAGCCAAGGAAGTTTTAATGATCCAGTCTCTAGGGGACTAGGCAGCACTGCCCTGTAGGAAAACCCTTCCCTTGCGGAGGCAAAACCGGCAAATAATGTTGAAGGACAGTGAACACGGATTTCCTCGGTTTTCTGGTTTTGCAAAGTCACTTTTCCGAGAGGAAATGTATTTCCAGGGATCTTTACAGTTCTGAGAAACTACAGTGCTTGCATGGTAGCTCTCACAGTAAATGCACTGCAAAAATCAATGTGAACATTTAATGTTTAGCAAACTCTCACCAGGTGTATGCTTTTACAGTCCACTGCAATAGAAAATAGAAGACATTTTCTTTTTTTTCTTTTTTTCACTCAGGGGTAAAAATAAGTAAATCTTGCACAAGCTATAATGTAAGAGAAGGAGATGATTTCTTTTTAAGGAAAGAAAGAAGCAGCATATAAAAATAAACAAACACTTTCAAAGACGGTCCTGCAGCAGCTACTTGCTGCTTTGCTCCATCAGGGTGCAACCCTTTGTATACTTCCCGCTGCAACTTTATTTCTGATAAATTATTGAGATAGGAAAGATATTTTACCCTCCCAACTAGCTCAGGCAAATCATTAAGTGCATCAAACCCTCTACTATTTTATTGAACCTGAAAACATGTTTTAAAAATAAGAGCGGCATGTCTGCTTTTAACTCAGATTTTATCCTTTTTGCATTCTTCCCAAAGGCCTCTCAGGTCTTGGGAATTTTTCTTCATTGTTCATCGGCCTTTTTGTTTTGTTTTGTTTTTAAGACAATGCTGAATTATTGAAAAACAGTAAAATATTTATTATCTGATCAATAATACATTGGATGCTCTGCTACTTATTTTTATTATTGACAGAAGCAACCCGATTGCCTGAGATGAGACTATGCTAAAATGAGGCAGATGTTGCTGCAATCAAAGCAACAGGGAATTGGATATAAGGTGGCCACAGGCTGGGCTGCCAATATTCTTCTACCCTGCTGAATGTTCGGTCTGTTTGGGACGAGACGGTTCATTTTCCTTGCAAGATGGGACAGGAACACTCATGCATCCAGCTACACGTTGCAGCCAAAATGTTTTAACGCTGGGCAGCGCGGGGCTGTCACAGTGGAATACGCAAGTCTCTGATATCAGGCTTCAAGCAGAGAGGTGTTTTGAGACTGTGACGTCCCTGCCAGCTCATGGGAAACATCTCGTGGGTGCCACAGCTCCGGGTTCATCCGCTTAGCTGAGCCAAAGGACGCTTGCATTTAGATGAACGTCTCTGTGCAACTGCATCAGTTTGAGCAGAGATACACGGTTGGATGTTTGACATGTAGAGCTATATGAAAGAACTAGATTCATTTTTCAGCTCTTTTTAACTGCAAGTGAAAGCAAAGAAGAAAAAAATACAGAAAAATAATATAAGTTAGATGAACTCTTGGAAAACTAAGAAGCAAAGAGCTCATCTAATGGGAGTGATATGCGTCCTAGGAGGAAGGAGCTAACAGATGAAGGCACTTCTTTGACTGGGCTTGTTTCTGAGGAGGTGTAGATACCTGAGGAGCACCAGAAGAAAGCAGGAATGCCAATACTGCCCCGCTCATCAGAAAACCAGAGAAAGAATGACACAGTCATTTTCCATTCCATATATTGAATTTCTAAATCTGAAACAAATATTGGGAGATAAACATTTCTTTGAGGGTGGGTTTGTACTGAAAAAATAATAATCTTGCAGACAAATCCAATATCTTATTAAAATAGAATTACAGTTACTAGCTGAAGGGAATGTGGTGGGTGTAGCCTATTGAAGTTTTAGAAGAGCATCTGATGCAATATCTCATAAAATTTTAATCTCAAAATAAATTAAAACTGGCTTTGATATAAGCACAGCTACATGGATCCATAACTGGCTAAAGAATCATAAAGATAATAATGAAAAGTGGCATTTACATTGCACTGGAGGAAGTGGAGCTTCTTGACGCAACTCCAATATGAATAATTGGCCTCATTTATTGCCTCCCTAGCAATAGGGAATGGGAAGTGTACCGTCATGTTGCCAGACTAAACTGAAAAGCAAATCGGACATTGACACTGCAAAGAGATAACATAGTGTTTTTCCGCCCATAACGAACATTTGCAGCAGGCAGCTAAGGTGCTTTAAATCCATAGATTTAGTGACATGGGGGTCACCTGGGCAGACATGCCATTGCAGGCAGCTCTCCTACTTTAAACCATGCAGAAGAGTCAAAAGATTGTGCTTTTATTCACATGACATTAGCACTTTTTTATTGGCATTTTCCCTTTAAAAACTATAGCAAGTACAAATGAACCTGCTGTGACTTGCTGGCAGATCCTGGCGGACTGGTCTCCTGTTGGAGCTTGGGGCTGGGCTGGCTTTTAGCCATCTGCTTTTTAAGGGAAAGCTAAGGTGCTTTTTCCTTATGGTGAGTTCAAGCACGATGGGATTGGAGCCATGAGCACCCTGCCTCGTAAATATGAAGCACGTGAGAGAAGGGTATTGGTGAGTTATTTTATAATGCATTGCCATGGTTCTGGGATTTGGGGGTTGTTTTAGACTTCCTTGCTCTAATTATTTCATATATCCAAGAGATACATCACTTGCTGGTCTGCAGCTGGGGAAAAAAGAAAACCAACAAACAAAACCAAACAGAAAAACAAAAACCTTCAGAAAGTTCTGGGGAAAGCAGAAATGGAGCCAGAGAGTCCAAATGAGACAGAATTAAGAATCATCTTTGTGCAATAGTAATTGACTTTGAAGACACTATTCGTCCGAATTGCACAGTTCACAAAGGTTCCCATCCTTTCTGTTTTCACAGGAGAATTCAATATATTTAAGAATAAAGCTATGCAAAGAACTGATTTTTCTGTCTGTTGCACAACCTGAAAAAGAAAACACAAAATAAATTGTTTCATCTGAACCTGAAGCAATTTGTAAGATTCATTTAGTGACACTAAAATAAAAAATATTTCTCACAAAATGAAAGACTGTCATTATCCAGTTTTTAATTCTTTTAGTGTAGAATAGATGCCTTGTTGTTATACTATTTTAAAAAATGCTTTGTTCAAAAACACTCTAGCTTATATTTTTTTTCCTAAGGATATGTTTTTCCAAAACAATTTCTCAAACTGCCATAAAGTCTTTCCATCAATTAGTATGTTACTCTTTCTAATGGAAAATGTTTAGAGAGGAATTTTCCCCAACTCTAAATGGCTCTGGAAACTTTCAGGTGCTTGTTCTGCTGTATGCAATGTAATATCTGTTGATAGGCACCAAACTACTCGCCATGAGAGAGCCTCACCAGCTCCTTGGCCGTAGAGGTCACCGTGCCACTCGGGCTGGGGCTCACCGGTGCTTTTTGCTGCAGTGTTTCTGCTGGGTAAGAGATCTCCTGAGCTGCCGCGGAGTGGCTGGAGCTCATTCTGCACTGTTGGCTGCTGACACTGCTACCTTGTTCCATGTGTTGTTGGTTGTCTCAACTATCGCGGTGTATTCCTCAATCTGGACAGAATCACACAGAACGGTTGAGTTTGGAAGGACTTCTGGAGATCGCCTAGTCCAACCCTCCTTGTTCAAGCACGGTCAGTACACGTGTCCCAGCTGGGATTTAATCACAGAAAATATCTTTCTGTTGGAGATGTCTTGGAGCCTGGCTGTACAGGGAAGTAGCTATTTCAAATTTGATGGGACCTTCACAGAGGTCTTCTCTTCCCGCACGTCCCCTTCCTGCTGAACCTCTCATTGCAATTCACTAACTTGGCCAGAAGCAGAGCTTGTTAGAACCCATAGGAAGCGAGTTTGTTAGCTCTTATTTGGCTATAAGGAAAACAAGCTGCTTGGTTTCTGAAAGGCAACCTGTATCTTGTACTGTACTGCAGCTCTGTGCCAGCTCACGTGGCTGGTGCTGAGTGTTTTCCATCTTCCTGCACCATAAACCACCCCTTGTCGCATCTGGAGCTCCCTGCTCCAGCAGTCTTTACTGCATTCTTCATTTTGATGCCTTGTTCCAGGTTTTAAATAGCTGCGAGTCCCCTATTGCTCATTAGAAGGCTCAGAGAAACGGCTTTTATGGACCCATGTATTAAACAAATAAGAGACGTCAAGAAAACTTAAAAACACATCCAGCTGCTCACAAATTTACTACACGGACATTAAACTCTCACTAAATGCACTTTTATAAAGAGTGGCTTTAGTTTTTGAATCTGAATACCTGTGACAGCGGGAAGCAGGGTTATCGTAACGCAGCTTCTAAATGAGAACACTGACTGGCGTGAAGTTTATTGGCCACGTCTTGGTGCCAACGCAAAGCACGCAGGCCTTTTGGTGGGCTGTCACACGGGAAGGTGCTCTCGGCTCCTCTAACGGGGCGCTCACGAAGCAAAAAAGCATTTGCTTGCTGACTGCTTGCTTGCTTTCTTCCCCATTTTGTCCCCTCGAAAGGGATGCTGAAAATGCCAGTACCTTGTCAAGCTGGGGCACGCAGGGGAAGAGCCATTCCTTCAATTCCATGCATTGAACGATAAAGGTGGTCAAAAAGCACAGCTTCCCCAGGCCTCCCACTCTCAAATTTTCACCTGGGAGCATTGCAAGAACAGCCCAGATGTTGTCCCAAATATTCACGCAGCCCCAGTGTGAAAGACATTGACTCCTGCAGTGGGAGGAAGGGTATTGCCAGCAGTGCTAACTGGAGCTGTACGGGAACACCTCGAACCTGCCTGTTCCTGTGTCTCTGGTCCTTACAACAGCCAGGACAAGGTGTCTCAGGAGAAGGCTCTGCGGAAGGGCTGCCTGCTCTCCAGCCGTCTTTATGGACGCACCAAATACAGCAGTGACACCTTGGCTCCCTTCCCTCTCGCTCCTAGGGACGAAGGCAGCAAAGGAGATCTGCTCCCGGAGCCATATTTACTTGTCAGATGCTCTATTGATTTGGACAAATGTGAACAAACAGAATTGATTTATTCTGTATTTGAATTTCTATCTGCTAGAATAATCCACTTATTAGAGAATAATCCGTTCTATTAAGTACTGAGATCCCTCCTTTGACTCTGGAGGTCACTGAGCCACAAAGTGCTGGAGGCTGGGTGAATATTTGGGACAACATTTGGGCTGTTCTTGCCATGTTCTTTCATCTCTCCTTACTGGCAATGGGCAGAGTCAAGGTGAGAACAGGGACAGACCTGCAGTCTGATTTGCTGTGGCCATACTCATTTTCTGATAATGTTTTTTTTTTCTGATATGATTCATATATTCCATTTCTGCTTGCAGAAGTAAAAATGGATGTGATATCAGAAGTAATTGTTTATGTCTTTGGGGACCAATTTGCTAAATATTGCACAAGTGTGCATGCAGTTCTTGGCAATAATTAAGATTTTGTATGCAAATTGGGTACATTGTGTATGTAAAAGTCCTTTCAATGCAAAATTGCCACAGTGCAATTTTTGCAGGAGATTGTATCAATTGCATGTGCAGATAGGGTTTGCAATTCTGGTCACTTCAGTAAATGTGCAAAGTGTGAGTTTCCAAACAGACCCTCAAGAAGGTGAGGACTCCTCACTGCTCTTGAAACCATGGAGGTGCAGGCTGTAAGCAGCAGGGTTGATTTTTTGAGGATGATGAACCCAAGGAAGCAAAAAATAATCTTGGTGCATATTATGGTTATCGTAGCAGAGATGGGCACCTGGAGGAGGTAGCACAAGGTTTCCTTGACCTCCCTAGGCAGGGGTTGTTCTTGGCAAGCAAGGCCCGTATTAACTTTCCCTCCTCTGCCCAGTGACAACCAGGTGCAGATAGCAAGGAAAATCAGGCAATATTCATTCTTGGGCGGCAAAGTCTGGCGTGAGAGCTGAATTTGGGAAAGCTTGAAGCAGTTTCCTATTGATTTCTGAGAAATTACTCGCACCCAAAGGCAAGAAGTGTTCAGGCTCGGGGACATGGCAACACTCTGTGCTTTCTCAGACCGATCTGAATTCCAGGTTACCTTGCAGAGCTAACCCTGCATGTCCATCCAAGGCAGAGATCTGAGCCTGCAGAGACCTGCACTTAAGCCCCTGCTTAACTTTAAGCACAGGTTTGTTTTCTGTTCAAACTAATACAAATACCCATTATTCAGGAGTTTTGTTGAAATGAGCCCAAAGGCCGGGATATGACAAGGGTGGGAGAGCCATTTGTGATAATGCAATTGGAGAGCTGAGGGAAGATATTTCAGTGTCTTTAAGGAATTTTCACAAAACTTTTTTTTTTTTTTAAACAAACCTCAAGAGTGTTTTTTTTTTTTTTTTTCGCTTTCAACAATTTTCCCATCCAACTTTTAAAGCCCCTTTTACTGAAGATTTATTTATAGAAACCTTTTCCCGAGTGCATTGATGACTCCATATTTCAGAAACAAAGCACCACTGGAAGAATCTCTCTCTTCAGGCTCCATTATCTTGGACGCCTTTTGTTGGCGCAAAGTTATTAAGAACCAATGTTACCCTTAAAATACTGAATAGCTTAACTGCTGAAAACATAAAATGAAAGCATTAAACACATCAGTGTTGTGTAATAAATAAATAAATAAATAAATAAAGCACCTATTCCCTTGTGATAAATAGATATATAACAGCAATGGCACTAAAGCAGCCTGACTGAACTCCTCTGTGAAAATACATCACCTGCATTGACTTTAACCTTGATATAGGGGACAGGAGTCAGTGCTGGTATCAAGGCCATTAGGTGGCAATGTGGCTGGTATTGAGGGGCAGCAATTTCAGAGCGGTTCTGCCTCTGAAATGAGGACCCCTCTGCAAGTGTTTCTGTGAAGGGCTCTACATGGGTCCAGCGGAGCGAGCAGGAGCGCGCGTTGGTCTCCAGCCTTCTGTTGTGGTCACAATCTTCCTGCTGGCAATTAAAGTCTTCTGGGCAAAGACTGTGTCTATCTGTGATAAAAACTGTAAGATAGGTACGTTGTTTTTTCCTGGATAAAGGCAATGCACGGTATCTCGTCTATCTAAACCAAAAAGATCATTTGATATGTACTGCCCCATGGGAAATTATCAGTGAAACAAAAAGGGCTGAGAATTTATTCAGGAATCGTAAAATCACCAACACAGGATGGGCTTGGGGTATTAATTGAGCACTGACCTTGAGGACTGAAGGGAATAGAAGTGGGTTGAAATACAATAATGTCAATGTACAGAAATGTACTTAGGGAGCAGGAGTGAGGATTTCGGCCGTCTGTTAGGAATGACCGAGATGGAGAAGGACCCAAGTGTAGCAGGATGTCACAGGTTAACTATTAACTGCCAGTCTGCCATCAGATACATCCTGGTGGGATTTCCAGCAACTCTAGGGAAGTTCTCATTCAATTGTGCAAAGGGCTGTAGTGAACTCATTGGAATAATGTGCACAGTTCTCCTCCTCCAAGTTTGAGAGAGAAGAATTTAATGTGGAAATGATCCAATATTAGTTTAAAGACAATCAAAGGAGTGCAAAACTATTCCTCTGAGAGAGGAATAAAGTCCATATTTAACCTAATAAGGATGGGGTGCCGAGAGTAGGATGTATGGAAAGGAAAACACCCAAAGGAGAAAGCTACTCTTGAAAAGAAGTAACATTAGTGATGGGTACAAGGACAAATGGTTTAATGATGCCCAGAATTAATTTAAGTTCCAAATGAGAGAAGAGTAGTCACAGGAAGAAGTGGGGCATAAAGCCTCTAACGGCCCTTCTAGGTAGAGCACGAATGATGTATGATGGAATTCCTTTAATGGAGCTCTAAGTAGCCATCAGCAACTGGGTGTTAGGGCCAAGAAATATGTTCTTATTTTATGTTTTCAAGAAGAAACAGGCCTGCTGGGTGCTGGAATAAGTCGTGTAATGGCAGTGCAGGTGCATAGAAAGAAGTTTCTTATCCACAGGACATCTTTGCAGGTAAGCAAGAGAATTCTTGCCTGGAGAAGACAATTAATTATTTGTCATGCTCCTTTTTCACCTGTTTTTAAAAAAGTTATTTCATCCAGTGAAGGAGACAAAAAATCAGGCCAAGAGATTTACCTGCTTGTTCACAGGCCGTGTCCAGCAAGGAGCAGCACCGAGCAAGCCTGTGCACAGTCCCTAAGCTCAGCCCCTTCAAAGGGCTTGCAGGATACTTGTAAAAAACAAATGCGTTAGCCAAAACCGGGATTACTTCATGAATGACGCATGAACAGAAAACAAGGCTGCATTCATCAGATAATTTATATGTAAGCCACTCGTCCTACCAGCTACAGAAGTAAGCCCAGATACCAGCAGGTCGGAGCCGTAATGTACCGCTCCTGGTGGGAAAGATGCAGTTATGGCCTGGGATATTTCCCCATTGGTCCGTGGCCCCAGCAGCCGCCTCTTCCTTGGGCTCGTCGCGGCGGTGTTGGAGATGCTGAGCTCGCCCGTGGTGCCAGGAGCGCGGGGCTCTCATGTGCCGCGTCGGGGGTGATGGGGTCGCAGCCGTCACCGGCAATTTCCTCCCACCCAAAGAGCCTTTGAAGCTTCTTCTGTCTGCAAATCTGCTCTGTGACCGAGACCAAGGCCGCGCGTGCAAAAGCAGAGCATTTTTGGAGAGATTTAAGACTGTGGCTTTAAGCCATCGCCTCTGCGCCGGAGGGCGCGGGGGCTCTGCAGCAGGACGATGCTAATTGCTGCGCCCTCGGTAGGCTCACTGAGGTCCATTACTCATCACGAGCATGGCCTGGGGTCACCAAAATGCTGCTTATGTTTTCCACCACGCTGCAACGGATAATTAACTGCATGCGGTGGAACAGAGGGGAGGTGACTTGAGCTCTAGGTTGGTGTTTTGGCATTTCCCTGCCTAGGACAACCCTAGTCTTATTCATCTACATGGTACCTCTCAAATTAGCCATCCTTCTTGGCCTTCCTGAGGTATGTTTGTTGGCAGCCTGTTTTTTCCACTCTCTTTCTGTGCAATGCAAGTGTTTGCCCTGTGGCTAGCTGAT
This sequence comes from Nothocercus julius, assembly GCA_013398735.1. Taxonomy (NCBI): domain Eukaryota; kingdom Metazoa; phylum Chordata; class Aves; order Tinamiformes; family Tinamidae; genus Nothocercus; species Nothocercus julius. Next base: position 532,357 of record VZSV01000200.1, read on the forward strand.
TAGCACAGGAAAAAAATCTATTTAAAAATATATTTGGAATAAACTTCACTAGTATTCATCCCAGAGTGCAGTCACCAAGTTGTCCTGAACCTGCTGCAGAGCATAATGGAGAGCAAAAATATGTTTTGCTTTCAAGTAAATATTCTGAAATCTGTGAATTTAACTGAATTTAACAATGCCACTTGCCTCATACCAATATGGCATGCAATCCCAGCAATTAGTAGTTTTAAATTTCTTCCTTTGATAGGAAACCAGGCAAGGTGGGCACTTGGTCTGACCCAGCAGCACTGCTGTCGTTGCTGGTTTTTTGTTTTTTTAAGGTGTAGACTGAGCTAGCAGAAGATTTATACTAACTTGCAGCTGGGCTCCTCCGAGGTTCTCCAGCTGCTGAGCGGTAAGGTCGGAGGTTGACACGTGTTCCCTGCAAGGGCTGTGCAAGGACCTGGCACCCCTCCTGCATTGCTTCATCTGCCTGATGAGTTCACAGGCAAAGCGAAAAGACTTGGGCCATCAATGAGCAAAACGGAAAAACCTGTCGCCCAGATCTACTTGTAGCTCATCCATCTTAAACCTAGGAAGCCAGCCAAGGGGCTTTATGGGCATTAATAATGAGAATATGATCCAGCACTGTGCTTCCTCCCGACCTCGGGGAAGAGTGTGATGACCCTGCTGCGCAGTCTGAGCTTTGCGGACAGGCCAGGACTACTGCCCTGAGCATTTTGTCTCGCTTGTCCTGCTCGAGTCAGATTGGTTTGGGCCCGTTTCATACCTGCAGGACTGACTGCTGCCGTTCCGGACTGCTCCCACCAGAGGTACTCTGTATGTACTGCCATTTTTTGTTTCCTTTTCTTTATTCTCCTGTTACTTTTGCATTTGTGTACATTGAAATATCTTAGCTGACCTATTTCCTACTCTTTTTTTTCCCTAGTATTGCTTTCTGAATTGTTTTCCTTAATATTTCCTCCTTCCATAGTTAGACCTTTTCTTACTACTTCCTTCCTCTCTGTCCCTCTCCATGCTTCTTTCAGGGGCTCTTCTTCCTCTTTCATTGATTTCCCCTGCTCTAGCTGTCCCTCCATTTATTTTTAAGCTTCTCACCATTTTTTATTTCTCACAGGCCTCTCCATCAATTTTTAAAAGGCATCTTGCGCCCAGCCTACCTTTGCATGGATGTTGTTAGATGACTTAAGTTTACCCTTCTGCACAGAGGGTGAACAGAGCCAGGATTGATCTTTGAGTCAGATCCCTTGCAGGTGCTGCTCCCTTTCTCCTTAGCAGGTCTGCTCCTATGCATGGTTTCAGAGAACATGACTACTGGGTTCTGATGGATTTTCAGAGTCTCTAGAAATTCATTTAATTTAATACCAATTTAATACCAAAGATTTTTCCCAAGGCATTTGTTTTCAAAACCATTTCATCTCCATGGTCTTTGCCTTGTGCCAGCATATGCAAAAAAAAAAAAAAAAAAAAAAAAAAAAAGATCCTTTTAGTGTAGACTAAAGATCCTTTAAAAGATCTTTAAAAGATCTTTAAAAGATCCTTTAGTGTAGTCTAAAGTTATTCTTGCCAGGCTTATTTTGTTCGTTCAAAGTGGATAATTATCAGTATTTTCCTTACAGTTCTGCATTGCCTTCTGGTCCTCACTTCAGTGTTGTTTAAGCTGTCATTTACAAGACTGTCATTACAATATTTGATATGATTTTTTTTTTTAGTGTAACTCTCTTTGAAAGCATACTGCATATATCATAAGGAAACTTGCTAAGTATTTCTTGAAGTGAAGTTGGTGGCAGTGCGAGGCAGTGGGTATGGGCGAACACACCTTTGACTTCTGAGTTCCTGGAGAACCAGGCGCTCAAGCTGTCATTTCTTCCCCGTTGCCCTTGAAAGGGCAACCTGACAAAGGGCACTGCATATATTTCTTTGTGTTATAATTCCAGCTATCCTGGACATGCTTGCAATGGACACTCTCAAATGCCTCTTGAAAATGAAAAAATATTTGATGCTCCCTTGAGCCTTGAGAGGTACTTCATCTTGATATAGGTATTTTTTTTAATCAGTGCTTTTTTGATTTGTTTTTATGATCAACATATGGTCTTCTGGACCAAACATGACTGTCCTCCATCAGGGTCTACCGCAACCAGTTCTTCTATTTTGCTGAGAATGACGCTGCAGAAAATCTTCTAATTTTACCTAATGTATTTCTTTGCTGTTGTGACCACAAGGCTGTTTTTCCATCTCCTTGCAGAAATTTTGCTGGTTCTCCTTTGCACAAGAGTAGGGTTTTTTATCAGTGCTTCCGTCCCAGCAAGTTTCCACCATCTCAATAATTCTGAGAGATTTTGATGCTGGGAAAATTGCTGTTCTATTTTGTTGCTTTTCACTGGTTTTGTTTGTTTGTTTTAATTTTAGTACTCAATTTATTTGTCAAAGTCAATATTTTCATGCAATTTCGGTCTGTTTAGTGATTTTAGAAAGTGTTTTGGCTACTGCTTCTTTTGTTCTTTGCTGTTCAAATCTTTGATAACCCTTAACAGGCCCTTCAGCTAGTGAGAACCTGACAGTCAGGACCTTAGTGAGCTGATAAAGTGTTTTTCTGTCACTTTGTTGGGAAGCCACTTCAGCTTCATTACCCATATACTTGCTCTTGTCTAAACTCACACTGTATTTCACAGTATTTGCTCTTTGTTTCATGGAGAATATTTTCAGCTACTCTTATGAGAAGTTGATGCAGCTGTTTCAGCTATTTCACACACATCCTAGGCAACCTCTCTCAACATGACTTTAAGTTTACGTGCCTATAAACAGATTGTGGTCGTTACTGGTTGGTGGCATCCTGCAGGAAAATCTGTGATCTGTCAGTCAAAGTCTTGTAGCACCTCATTTATTCAGTTCAAATTGAAATTGATTCTGTGTTTGTCTTACAGCCTTTCACTGTCAATTTTCTTAATGAATTAGGTTTCTCTTTGTTTTTGAGCTTAATCCTAAACCTTTCCATGGAAATTATGAACCCTTCTGGCATCATGCAGTCCCTATCAGTGCTCATTCTGAAATTCCTCTTGCAACAGTAGGCTGAACGCTGCCAGTCTTTCACCCTTTGATCTTCATAATCAAGACTGTGATTTGACTGCTTTTTTTTCCTAACGATGGTTGTTTTTCCTGGCTGAAGTCTCTCATTGCTTAGACTGCTTGGATTTTCATTGAACGCTGCAGACAGCTGAAAAACTGACCATTAGTTTTATCCCTTTGGCTTCTTGTAGGTGCGTGATATTACATAGGTTTCAACCAGCTAATTGACTCCCAGATTATAAATAAATCCTACTATTTGAATAATTATAAGCATTTCTTTTTCAGAATGCAGATTACTCTTACAAGGAAAAGTGCTAAAGTAGTTATAAAAAAGGCTGAGTGCTAAACAACAGTTGGTATTGAAACTTGCAGGATTCTCTTCCACTGAGATTCAAGTCTCCTCGAAGGGTAAGCAATGCTTTAAGCTCTGGATGCGATATTTGCATGGACTTTTCTGACTCCTCTAAGTCCCAGTAAGTGCCCACTCTGGAGAAGCTGTCACTGTTACCCTGCTACTCAGGCCACTGCATGAGACTTAGTGGTCCAGCAGTTGAACCTGTAAGTCAGATGCTTTAAGTTACTTAGACGTGCTGTTGGGGGTAGGAAAGGAAATGCTACACAAGGCTGCTGCACCTGCTCTGTTGATAATTTTCTTCCCCAAAATGGTGAAGGTGGCCCCTTCTCCGAGCCCTAATTGCACTTCTAAGCATGGCAGGCCCCTTGAACTATGGGCACGGCAACGGCTCTCCGCCTCCTCGTATCACATGCACATGTCCTGTTCACAGCAAGGAAAAAATCATGTTCTTGTGCATCGTTGCAGCCAGCAGCAAGCAGAATGCGAGAAGCCAGGGCACGCAAGTGATCGTGCAAGTCAGGTTTCCAACACGGAAGGGAAAAACTGACCCTTTCCCCTCACAGCCCAGCCCAGAACCTCACGTTGACCATCGTGCAGCCTCTTGGAGGCCGCCATACCGCAGTAATGAGCACATCTGTATTGAGCCAAGTGTATTTAGTTTTCAGAAGACTGGCATAAGTTGTCTTTATTGAATATAATTTAGTTTTAACATATTGCTCTGTGCTTGAGTTATTATCTTCACAGTGCTTGGAGAAATAAATTACATTGAAGCCTTTATTTTTGACCTGTGACATCAATACACGCCATGGACAGATTCCAAAATCTTATCAGCTTTGGCATGGCTATTAAATTACAGTAGTGAACAAACCTCTTTAGAAATGAAAAATGCTTTTGGAGCTTTGACCTTTTACATTTCAATTCGTAAAGAGCCCAGTGCAAATGGGAAATGCTGATCAAAATCCAGTTACTTTAATCTCTTGCAGGGTGTCCTTACTGCAGAAGAAAAGAACAAAATGTGTCTCTTTGCTTATTAGCCCTTCAGATCTCGAGACCAAAGTTTGCCTGCAACTATGAGATCTGCTGCTGGCAAGCAGGCACTTTTAAGGATATAACATGTCAAATCTGCTAGAGCCACTGGAGTGCCAAGAAGGGGCCAACTCCAAAATAAAAACGTGCATTAACGCTGGACAAAGGCAACACGTTCTCACCTTACCCATGCTCTGTCGTAACTGATGTGCAGAGAGCACTCTGCAATATCTTATCCTCCATTCCAGCTCCTCCTCCGGATCCAGCTGTTTGAGTAATGAGCCATGGAATGGAAATTGCCACTGTAAGTATTCTTAAGCCAGTTAGCAGTTTTCTGAGATTTGGGCAATTTTCTCACACTGTGGCTTCTGTCTTCACATAATCCTTTTTCTTTTTCCTAAAATTCTACGTTACGCCCTGTGCTACACATGGTGTTGTGAAGCCTGTTGAGTTAGAAGGGGAATTAGACTGGGCTCAAGGGACAGAGTTCAGAAACCATATGGCAAGGTTTTAAATAACAGGCTGGGGGGAATTTGCTGTAAATAAAAGTCTAGCTAGGAAAATGAACCAGTTTACAGAAAAATTTATTTAGCATTACCCATTTCTTAAGACTTCCTCTGCTCTTTTCATACACTTGAACCAAATGGTTTTGCTGTTCACAGCTCTACAGCCAGGACAAAGGAGCGTTCAAATCTTTACAGATTTCAATCCTTTCCTTTCTTTCAACAGTTTTATTTACTTCTGCAAATTGCAGTGAGAGGCAATTTTTCTATGTAGATGAACCTCAAAAGCAAGAGTTACACCTAAATTAATGAATACAGTTTAGTACAACTTAATTTCTTGTTCCATTTTAAGCTTTAATGTAATAGTAGCACTAAGGGGATGCAGAGGATTTTCTGGATTGTTCACGTTTTTTCAGGAATATAATACTACCCTAGCACATTCATCAGCAATGCTCATTTAAATTCTATTTAATCCCACATTACCTTTTAATAGCCAATGAAAATGTTGACATTCAAAGGAAGGGATTAGCTAGTTTCCTTTGCTGAATTAAAAAAAGGTTTGGACACAACTGTTTGGGATGTGCAAAGGCCTTTAGATTTGCTAAGGCAGAGAAAATAATTGAGTATATCGGCACATTGAATGGACCTTACCTATCTAAATGGATAATTATAGGCCAATAAACTTGTTATGGGAGGAGTTTGCAATTAATTTTATCTATTGCAGGAACAATATTGGACCAGAAATTAGGGACAGTAAGTAGTTAAAAGTACACAAGCCTGGCCTGCTAGCCAGACAGTTAAAATAAAGCACCGTGTTGCAGTAAAACCCTAATGTATGTTAATTGAATGCAATTGATTAAACATATTCACTGAGGTTTCACATCTAGGTCATAAGTAATCTATCTATTACATACTTGTTAAACCTCATTAAATAATTGCCTGGTGGTATTTAACATGCAATAAGTATCCCCTGAAATCCAACTAAAATGTATTCTTGCATCTGCTTAGGCATTTGCTTAAGTGAATCGATTGAAGAATGTCCAAAAAAAAAGTTAAATAAAATACTCCATGCAAGGTTTTTAAATAGATCTGCTTTACTGTAGTGCAAGATTCTCCAGTAAGTCTGCTAAAAGACATGTGGTATCTTTGCAATTATCCATGTAACGCTCTGCAGAGAAAAAGGATTAGTCACTACAAAGCCATGCTCAGGAGCATGAAACTAGAGTGCAGAGGACAGGAGTAGAAATTGTAATGCTTGGGCACTGAGAGGAGCCAGATGCTCTCGCAAGATAAAAGGAACAGGGGTGGGAAACTCGACTTTTGTTCTCTTAGGTGAAAAATGTTTGCTAAAATCCTCAGCGTTTATCCACAGGTACAAAGCTCATTCGTGCCACTTGTCCCTTTTGAATCATTAATAATATCTTGCCTTTACAGTGTCTTGAATGAAAAAGCTCAAGTCATTTTATAACCATAAACTGAAGACTCTGAGCCTGTGAGAGGGGGTTGCTTTACACCATACCTGGCTCGGTGAAGGCATAAGCAAACATAGGCACCAAGTTTAAACACTTTGCCTAGTCTATCTCACAAATATCGATGGAGAACATCAGCAGGAAAATTCAGAAATCTTTATCCCTGATATGTTTTTATTCATTAAATCATATCTTTCACTGCAGGAGGTGCTTCAGCCTGAATTTGTTAAGCTGTTGCAGTTTCTCTGGAACAGAAGCTACATCAGGACTTGGAAACTTTTCCTTTCATTTATCCAAATGCAAGCGGCTGTCCTGAAGCCATCATTAATAATGGGCAGCAAAGAAAAAAAAAAGAAAGTTTATCATCAACAGCTTAATTTTTGATCGATTACCAAGACATCGGATTGTAGCAAAAAATGTCCACAGTGTGCAATTTATGTAAGAGGTTTTCACTGTGCAACACAGGGAACTTGGCTCTGGGCAGGAAGACGCAGTTTTTATTCTTCACATGATCCTCCTCGAGAGCCTCTCATAGCCCCTAGAGAAGTTCAAGGTGTTTCCATGCTTTGGAAACTCCTTCCAGGATGTTTCCAAGAGCCGTGGCATCCATCGGAGCTGGCGATGAGAATCCCACTAACCCCTCTGCAGTCTCCAGCAGCCCTGATCATGTAATTAAATGGCTTGAATCCACCCTTGGAGCAATTTGGAGACCGAATCCTAAAGGGATGACAGAGCCAGAGATGTGAACTTGATTAAGAAACCTGAATATCTTTTTTTTTTTTTTTCCCGAGAGACTTTTGCTGTTTAATAGAGGTGGGTAGAGTATTGCCTGTAATCTGCTTCTTTTTTTTTGTTCTTTTTTTTTCTTCCAAGAATTTTTAAGCTTAGAGGGCATTTACTGTCCAAATTAAACAGCAAACTAACGAGAGCAAACACATGGGGGAGCACTTAGACCGTAACAAAGGGGAAGCGAGGCACTTATTACAGCCAGTTACCTTTCCCAAAATTTCTGTTCTAGAGGAAAATCTGGCTTTTCAAAATTCCATTTTGTACAAAAGTGTCAAATTCTGAAACCTGAATATTTTCACTAAATGGGCATCCTTATCTTACAAGCATCTATTGCACTTGAAATATATCCGTATAATCATTTGCATTTTAATCTGCCTCTTTGCCTAATAATTGGCATAAAGCTCAGTGAGGATGCCTCATTTGGCAGAGTACTTTCTGAGATACAGGCTTTGGGATTTCAATGTGTTGTTGGGGTGCCCATGGTACAAATGAAGGGCTTAAACAGTGGGTCAGTTTTCCTGCATTCATAGGCTGTTATTGTCATGTTCCTGCAGTAAACATATATGAAATAGATTTAATGGTTTAATTTCTATAGTACTTGCAAGGATATGACATTCAGGAATGTTGCTTAAAGTGTGAACAAAACATAAAGCCAGCCTTTGGACAGTGTTAGATGCTTAAGTTTTCAGTTAATGCTATTAATAAGTCTATTTTTAAACTGGAAAAAAATATATACTCTCATATGTCATAAAAGGTGCTGTAAGGTTAGTCACAGGCAATGTTGCTAACACTTTGAATTTCTTTAATTTTCACATTATTAAAAAAAGTTTTCTTCATTGTCCCAAAAAATACTCCAGTGAGCCCTTGTCGAGGTAAAATCATGAATGCAGGAGCAACGTTTCTGCTGCTCTGGTGCTCCCAGAACAGCTATTGCCTCTTTTTGCAGCTGCCTGCTGTGTTGCGGTAGGAAATGCTGCGTTGAGCTCTCCCCAACCGTGTCCCCAGCAGCCACCACTGAGCATCCCTGCCTCTGGGGAGACCCAAGAGGGAGACCAGGGCAAGGGAACTGAAATGCACAGAGAGGCAGCAACGCAGGAGCTCGTGCATCTCTGCTGTGTGGCTGGAGCACAGACGTGATCCATAAATGAGGCTGAGGAAGAGTGTGGGTGTAGGCAGGAAGGCAGCGTTCTTCTTGCATATGGAAGTGGGGAGTTAACTTTGTGGAAATTATTAGTATTAGTAATAATTAGTAATTAGTAATAAATCAGAATTTACTTAGCTAATTAGTTATTTTTATTCATGTTAATATGATTAGCAACATGTCAGAAATGAGCTGCAAGTCCTAACACAAGCGACCTCAGATACAGGCTACCTAGATGAGCCCGTGAAGCTGTTGGATGCTGCAGTCCTCGGAAACCCATGGGCAGGTGCTTGTGCCTGCACAGTCTCCCTGGGTGCTTGTAAGACTGTGTTTGCCCTAAAGATATTTTTGTTGGCTTGTTTTTTATATGGCAAAGCCAGACTTTTTTGCCCCTCTCTTACCATGCTGGAGTAAATGAGGACAAGTCTCTTACAGTCCATCAGTTTGGTGGGTAATTGGTACAACGAAGGATGGAATTTATGGAAACTTGGGAAGGTGTGGTAGGACATGCAAGCATCAAGTGGTTAGAGAGAAAGAGCTTTATATAGTTGAGTGTGCTAATGGCTTCTATGTGCTTACCAAAAAGAAGTCGGTATTCCAGTCAGCATTATCCATAGGTATATGGGTTATAGAGGGAAACTGAGGCAAAGTGTGTGTCGTCTTTGAGCTTACAGCTTCAAAGAGTGGCAGCCATACAAGCTGGTGGATAGTTTACTCAAGGGCTGCGGGTACATCACACACATGAACTTCCCTTCTCAAGACTCACCTGGAAAACCCAGAGCAATAACACTCCCTTTAATCAAATAAGTGAATTAAAAGCACGGTAGGTATAAAACCTGCTTAATGTTATCTCATGGGCAAAAATTATGCAGTTCTATAAAAAAAAAAATCTTTCCAGCCTGTTGCATTTTTTGTGCCTGCAGAAGAGGGGAGAAAACACTACAGGTGCCACATTAACTGTCGGCACTCAGGAAAGCAAAAAGATGCCATTGCCAAGGGACCATCTATTCAGGCAGTCACTGCGGCGAGAAAAGCAAACAAAATTTTGGTTTGTGTTAGGAAAAGGCCAAGTCATAACACAAAACTATTCTATAGCTTTTATATGACCTGACATCTCGACATGGACACCTTGCTAAGCTCTGCTCTCCAATCTTACAGAAGGATAGAGCAGAACTAGGAAAGGTTTAGGGAAGGCGGTGGAATTGATTAAAGGAATGGAAGACTGCAGTGTGAGGAGAGATTGAAAGATTAGAACAATATATCTTAGACGTGAGAAGAATAAGGGGCGCTGATAGATATATAAAGCAGCAAAATGTTTAAAGACCTTAAGTCAAGAGCTCCTATTCCTTGAGCAAGAGGCACACACAATGAAATTAAAAAGCAACTAGATGAGAGCTAATAAAGCAAATTCCCTTAGCAGCTTACAGTGGGGCAGCAATATTCAAAGGAGGACTGGTGCCTCCCCAAAGGGAACCTAAGCAAGCTTTAGGATGCTCATTCGTAATGAGCAGAAATCATCACGATGCCGAGCTCGGCCCAGCCCTGAGCTCTTGAAATCTCGAAGCAAACTTCTTACAGCGCATCTCGGTTCATTAATGGATTTACTGCCTCCTCTCCTGGAGCAGCAGACATGCTAGCGCTTAGAGAGAAATAGAGTTTTATATCTCTATGTATTGAGGTCTTTTTTTTCCCCTTTATTTCTTTGGAACTAATGAACTAGAAACTCCTCTGAGCGAAAGCTACAGCAGTAGGATCTATCCTCAGTGTCCGTTTCAATAGATATGTTACATGCGTTTAAGCAAGACATCATATCTCTTCTAAGACTGTTGCAATTGCTGGAAGACGATGAAGAACAGCTTTCCAAAATGCATCTCGGCTTCGGCTGGCTGAGCCCTCCCAGCCCTCTCCAGAGCCGGATCAAAAACCCCTGTGTTCCCACCTTGGCTCGCGCTGGGAGCGCCGGAGGAGCCCTCGCTCCTGGGGACCACAGAAAACCATGTGCTCGGCCTCCTGCCAAGCGCCCTGGGCATCTCCCTTGACTTTCTTTCGTGTGGATGGGGAGATTGCTGTGGGCTCAGAGCTGAGCTCTATTGCTACCCATGTTCTTCGGTTTTTATTACATTGTATGTCATTGCAGCACGACCATGCACGGCTGGCCATATCCAGGGAATGGTTGCACTTCTCTGATGGTTAATCACTTGGCCTTTGGCCTCCTGCCTTATAGTTCTGCTTGACATGTCCTATAATTACTACTTGGAGAGTTTTATTGCTTAATTATACTATCAGCTATTGCAATTTAACATGCCATCAATTTCCCCCAGTCTGCCCCTCGTGCACCCCCAAACAAATCCCTCCCTTCAATCACAATCTCCTCTGCAAATTTATACAAAGCTATGGAATTTGTGCTTGGATCAATAAGTTGTAAAATTTGCTGAAGTAAAAAATTTCTTCCTCATTCTGCTTCCTTCTCCTCCGCTTTTGAGCCCTTTAATCTCAGGCTTTTATAATATTCACAGTCACATTTACCAGGGCTGGCATAAAGCAGCCAAATCATCTCATCTGTTTTAATATGTCTCCTAAAACCAAATTAGGTATCCACCAGACAAGCTGTTGGCTTGTTTGAACATCTGCCTGGTGCTTCATGGGCTGCGGCAGAGCACTCGGCACCGCTGAGCCGCGTCCTCCCACCGACCGGAGGCCGGGCCCGTCCCACCAGTCTGCTTGGCTTGAGTCGTGAAGCTTTTCAGAGCACTGTAAAGACCAGCTTTGCTGTGGTATCGAGGGAATTTGATGAAGAAAACATTGTTAGGGTGTTTGGCAGAGCTGGGGCTTGCATTGGGCTCTCAGCCGTTTATTGCTTCTTGCCTGCTTTTGCTTTAGGAGAAGCACGAGGCTGAGGTCGTGTAGGGGTTCTTGAAGGCAAAATCTTTGGGGCAACGAAAGGAAGAGCGTACAGGGAGAGATCATTCTGAACCAACTTGCTGCCCTGCAGCAGTCCCCGGTGCAAGGAGGCACTGATTTATGACAACTTCCCAAATCCGCCTGCAGACGGTTTGACAGGGCAGACAGACACAGATTCTTAATGGTGCACAGTGCCGACCCGTCGCCTTCCACCTCCAACATCCCTCCTGCACCGAGACTGGAGCTCCACATAAATCTGCCAGGCCTGCACCGTGGGACTTGTCCCTTGGCCTCCTGCAGCTTAAGGGCTGCTTCAGGAGATGGAATTAGTACCTGGATGCTCAGTATTGATCCTGGTTTGATTTATATTCCCTTGATCTGATTTTCTTGTTGGCGTCATGAGCATAAATCAAAAGTAACACCCACAGGAGTCAAAGAAGTGACACTGGCTTTAAACTTGTGTAAGTCAAATTCTCGTACTGTTTCCTTAATTTCAGCCTCTTCCAATGTGAAGGAATGGCAGATATTAAAAAGATTGGCTCTCAGTAGAGTACAAATGGAAGAGACACTTTAAGACGCTGCCTTCAGCCATCCATTTCAACTATTCTTGAACCTGGATTTCAGAGTGATTTCCTGGGTTATATCTCATGGAATTAGATTTTTTCTCTTGAAACATCCCCATGTGCAACAGTTAGCAGTCTTCCCTCTCAGAGTTCCATTTGAGGCTTGAATTAAGTTTTCCCTGTGGAAACTTGAGGAGAGAAGGTACTAAGGAGAAGAAAACTAGTTACAAGGTATGATACGACCATTTTACATTGAGTCATTTGGATAAGAGCTGACAGAGACATCAAAATTCTGTAATAATTTCTCATTCCCAAGAAGGTCCAACAACTAATATATCTCCTGTAACTTCGGTGGCCTCTCATACCTGTAATCCAAGGGACTGTTATGCCCTTGAGACCCTAGGAAATTGAGGGCATCTTTCTAAAACCAGCATTTCTAAAACCTCCATTTATTTCTCCAGAAACCCTTGCTTAGGTACTGGGCAGCTGCTGCGTCACGGAAAGGGAGGAAGACTTGCCTACGTGCACTATTTCTCTTCATCATGGTATATGAAGGATTGATAAAGGTCTGGAGGGATCCGGCTCAATCCTTATGCCCTGAAAGTCCACTCAAAGTAATAGAACTGCTGTGAAAAATTTATAAAGGAGAAAGCTTCCTCGGAGTCTCCTGGTGATTGTCGGCAGCAACCCCGAGGTACTGATGTGACTGATGGAAAAAGTAAGTGTGTCTGAGCAAAGCCCGCGCACCATAAAAAGCCTTTGTAGACGAAATGGGCCCTGTTAATTAAGTTGTGTGGTTTTTTGGATCTCCGGGAGGAATAACTGTTTGGCAGTAAGGTTTGGAGTAAACATACAGCCTGCCTCTCTTCATCTCTCTTCACGCCCATGTTTCCTTCAGCATTCCCTCCAGGAACTCTCTAACAAGGTACAGAGATAGTTTTTAGTAAAGCATTGCAAGTTTTTGTTTATTTACTTATTTTGAATCAAACATTTGAAAGAAGGAACATGTGATTGCAGGAACCATTTGTTCCTGCAGAATTAGCATTACCATAATATATTTATATTTTATCTTTACTGTGGTCTGCATTTATAACACTTGCTTGGGGAATAATCCCAGCCATTTTAAGTCTTTTACCTTAAATTACTGCCTCTCATGCTTAAACTCCCAGGCAGCTAGATAAGGCTCTTGGAGTACATTTTGAATGCCAGCATTTTGCAACAACAGTCCAGCTTATGAGATTATTTTGAAGTTTTGTCTGATTTTTTTTTTTCAAACAAGCTTGGAGACAACTCTGCTGTTGGAATTAAGCTCACCCTGGGGGGAAGAATTTCCACGTTCAAAAACCACCTTGGGCCAGCCAGTAATGCACAGGATGGAGCATGCATGAGAATTTGGCAATATAATACACCAAGTATCATCTCATAGCCTTGGGGGGAAGGAGAAAAAGCAGAATCAATGCAACCCAAGCAATGCCCACTCAATTTGTTTTCAACAAATTGTCAGCCCTTTCTTATATCACTACCTTCTGCTAATGAGAAAGGGAGAGGACGATGATGAGAGAGCAGTTGCTCCGCTCTGAGCCTCGATGCACCTTGTGCAAGCAGCACATTATGCATACTGCCTTGTACACGCACATGAAGGCACTGGGATCTTTCCTTTTGATGATGCCTCATTTCTTAGGGTAAATAATAAGCACATTTTGTGGAATTCCAAAGAGCTTCCTCAGATTAGTTATAGCCTCTGCTGAGAAACCAATTACTCTAAAGTTTGAATGCTCTTTAAGACTGTGACACCTGCTAAATTGGGTTCAGAGAGCACTATGTGGGCAAAAAGGTGCATGTTTTTATTACTTTGTATCAGCGCATTCGCGTGTGTTCAAACAAAGATGGGAGATTAGAAAAAGACGATTCCCTCCAAATATCAGCCTCCATTTTCATGCGACATCAGATGGAACAGAAAGAAATATAGGGACAAGAAGGGATTTGAGATGAGGTTTGCTCTTTGCTGCAGGATACAGGAAGGAAATATGAACGGCTTGCCTTTGATTAATGTATGCCCAAGGTCACACATGCAACTGTACCAGTCAATAGCGATCAGATTAGTGTAATGTATTATTCAGTGTTTATGAGGGTGAATTTGTATAGCGCCCGTGAGGCAGCTTTGATCCCTTTGAAATGTTTTCTGAAAGCCTTTTGGGACTGCCACAAAATCAAGGCCACAGTGCAGAGTCTCTAGCTGATGCTCCTCCTGTCAGCTAGGTATAATTACACACTTTTTTTGTTTCTTTGTGGACATATGCTTGGTTTTAATTGTTCTGCACTTGGTTCCCAGCCTGACTTTTCCAGTCCAAAGTGTTTTAATGTGGGAAAAGATAAAAAGTAATCCTCCTGGCAAAGATACTAAGTGCTTTACAAATACTGCTTCATTAGACCTCTCTATGAATTGGTGATACTGCATATATGCGACTCCTGGTCCGTCTGTGAGCGTGCAGCACCCTTATGGATGCAGCACGGAAGCATATGATCATTAGATAACAGTTCATAATTTGCATTTTCTTCATTTAACAACCTTTCTCTTTGCTTAGGAATGATAGCTAAGTAACTTCTGGCTCGTTTGATATGTTTGAAGGAACTTTGCCAAATAATTCCTGTACATAATTTCTGATTTTTTTTTTTCTTCATGGTCCTTTGCAGAAAAGTAAAGAATTAAGGGATATTTATTTATATATACGTCTGTCCTTTGAAATAAACAAACTGCATAATACAACAAGTACAGTGGGAATGTTTTTAGAGTTCTGTGTATTTGGAAATGTAGACTGTTAATGAACGATTCTTTGGGGAGTGAGATGGGAGGTTCATTCTGTATTTAGCTTTGATTAACACATAGTCACCCATCCTTGTTTATCTTGGCTGCTCAGAAATTTATGAGTTTAAAATAAACTTTTCATGAACACTTGGTCCAGTCTTATTGAAAAGTATCGTTAATGACCTGGAAAAGTAGGTAAAGAACATATTTATTAAATTCCCCGGTCATACTAAAATTGAAAGGCATAGTAAAAAACAATGAGAAAACCATTCTGGAAAAAAAAGCTGATGGACCAAGAGAGAAGAAGAAATGAGGCAAAATACAATTAATTTAAATCAATGGATGGATGGATTGGTAGGTGGGATGTACCTATCAATGGGAAGAAACCGACACCTACACTCAATGGGAAGAAACAGTGCAGAAAGACCAAAATGGCTGATATATTTCAAAGTAGACAAAGGAAGGCAGTTAAGGAAGAGAGATGGAAAGTTATCTGCACTTATAAATAAAAACTATATTGTGACAGTTCTGCTGAGTTAAAATTTGAATGGGTAAAGGAGAAATATGGTGACCATCAGCCCCTATTCGAGATGTAGACAGATTTATTTAACATGTAGATAGAGAAGCGCTAGGGATTCTTGGTGGCAGCCAGAAAGCCCTCACTAGTGAGGATAGGAAAATATTGGCTGAACATCAGCATCTGTTTCCTATTATCTGAGCAATTAGTCCCATTGAACGATCTCTCAAGGAAAGAACTGACTGGTTTGAAGTGGGTGCAGTCCAAGAATGGGGAAATACACCCGAATGCAGAAAACAGTCTCCCCTGGGCACATAGTTTTAA
Organism: Nothocercus julius; assembly: GCA_013398735.1. Lineage (NCBI taxonomy): Eukaryota > Metazoa > Chordata > Aves > Tinamiformes > Tinamidae > Nothocercus > Nothocercus julius. The sequence continues at coordinate 547,817 of VZSV01000200.1, forward strand.
AAAGTCCTTCACCTTTAGCAGTTTTATTTGTAGCTCTGATGCAGCCGAGGCATCCTGACATTGAATCGTTTCACTTAGAAGGATCTTGCTGTCGACCACTTTTACACATCGGAGGGCAGCAGTTAACAAGGAAAAGCAACCCAGAGCGGACGAAGGACCTTCTCTGTTCATTCCCAGCAAAGCCTCTGGGTAACAGAAGTCTCCCTTGGGGAGCTTTCCACACCTTTCGGGAGTGACACCTGCCCTGATGCAATGCGTTGCGCACCCTTCAAAGTGCTCATGTAAGTTTTGGAGGAGAGATGAGAAACATTTTAATGAAGCCCCTCAGAGGTGCCTTCTAGAGTACTGCCAGGACCTGAGGGTCCTGCAAGGCCATAAAGACCTGAGCACCCTCAGCTGGGGCATCTCTGGGCCTTCTGCTCCTAGCCCTGGCTCCAGTTCAGCCTCAGCCTGGCCTAGAGATGCTCCTGTGCTGCTCCTGTCCCCTGTGGGCTCCAGTCTGGTGGGTTTTAGGACTGTGCTGGCCCCGTCACTGGCCTGGGGTAGTCCCTGGCTTGTCCTGCCCTGCAGAGCCTCCTTGGTCCCAGCCTGTGTGACCTTGCAGCATCTCAGCTTTCCCATGGCAGAGGTAAGTGCCAGCTGGTAGCTGTCCCCTTCCCAGCCCATTGGGCTCCAAACCCAACATCTCCCTCCCGCTGCAGTTACCCGTATGTTGGATGAGGTCATGGGATAGTGAGAGCTTGAAGGGAGAAAGGGACATTTCTCCCAGGCTTGCTTGTTTGCTTTCTATGGGCTGAATTGCTGCGTGGTCTGACTGCTGCAGCCCCTCTACAGCCCTTGGCTCTAGTTAGGCTTGTATTTTCCTTTTCTTTTTTTTTTTAATTGGAATAACATAATAGTATTGCTTCCTTGACATACAGAGCAAAAGCTGTCATACAGTCCTTTGTAAAAGGGGACAATCTGGGGAGCTGTTGTCTTCCTGTCTCTCTGTTTGTCCTTTTGGTTTCTCCCAAGTTTGAGAAGACTGAACCTTTAAAAGAAGCTCCCACGTCCTTGTTCTGCAGAAGTAGATTTTGCACCCTGAAAATGGACATTTCAAATGCAGTTATGTGTTTGTGTGGAAAGGGTTGTTTGCTGAATCCATCACACAGTCCTGTAGCTGCCAGAGAGATAGGGGCATTTAGCAGAGATGGGAAGCAGCAGAGCCAGATAATATACTCCCAAAGGCCATTCAAATTCACTTTCTTTCCAGTTTTGTGATGGTCTAAAGCTAGCCCTGCTTTGAGCAGTGTGTAGGACTGGATGACCCCTCAAAGGGGCTTCTCTGATCTGAATGATTGGTGACTGTTGCAAACAAAACTGGAACTGCCCAAGGAAGAGCAGGACTCTCCTGCAGCGTGTCCTGCTGCTCGCCCTGCCCTAAAGGAAAGGGCAGCTTTGCTCCTGAGACTTCTAGCCCTGTTTAGGAAACTTGGTGTGTTTCAAACAGCCCTGCACAATTTGGCATCCAAGCATCTGTAACCATCTGTAACTCCATTTATCAGAATTAGGAGGAAAGTTTGGCCGCGTAGGACTGCGTCGAAGGGAAAGGGAGCACCAAGGTCTGCTGCGGGGATGCAAGGATCAGGCTTCCAGGTGTGAATCCTGATGTCTGGGTCAACATGCTGGACCTTGAGCTCGAGCCATCATCCATCCAGAGCCACAGACACTGGAGCTGCTCTCTGAGGGCCCTTTCCAACAGTGCTGAGCCTGTATAAAGAGCCCAAGGTTTATCATCGGCATTTCCTTCTTTCTTCCCTGCTGCATTCTAGCCTGCCTTCCGTGACAAGCCATGGACCATCCTTGATCCCTGGGCTGGGGAGGATGCCCAGCTCTATGGTGCAGGCTAGGACAGGAGAGCTGCCAGCTGCAAGTGGGCAAGCAGTGAGTGCAAGTGCTCCTGCAATCATATTATTACTTACACAGGGCTTGTACTGCACAGCAGGAGAAAAAGGCTCTCTGCTATCAAGTATAGGAGCCAGACTCAATCCCTGCTGTACCTTCTCACTCACTTTATTAAGTTTACTTCATTTCTGCTCTGTCTCTGTACCTCTGTGCCCCTCTGCTGTGTGTACCAAATCTTATTGACATTTTAATATTAAATTATTATGACAAGAAGATATTCCACTTGCTAAGTAATTTGTTTTATTCTGAGGAAAATTGGAAGCTGCAGGAAAAAAAAAGACATTATGAAAGTTTAAGACAATGGAGTGATACTGACTGATAAAATATAAATTATTATTTTGTCAGCAGCACACCTAAGTCCACTAAAATTTTAAGCGATAAAGCCAACAAGTTAGAAAATTAAATTTGAGAGAATGAGGAGAATATTATGCACACAGGAAAAGAGTAACACTCAGACATACAAGCTGCATAAAAACGCATCCCAAAGAAACCTGGAAAAATTCAAAGGGGAATTGCAAAATGAGCTCTTGGCCCTAGTTTTGTTCAGAGCATCTTTGAAATTGTCATTGACTTTGAGATGCAATGGATTCTCTCGAGAGTATAAGAACTACTCTCAGAATGGGTACATCTCATCAAAAGGGATAGATCCCTATTTTTTTTTTTTTCTTTCCTCTCCTTCTCACCTTTCCAAAAACTCTTGAGCTCCAAGCACTCCCTGTCAGTAGGTAAAGCTCATGGTTTTGGTAAATCCAAGCTCACAGCTATCTGAGAAATAAAGAGCTGGTGAGCATGGCTGTTAAAGGATTATTTTATATGAAACTTGTGATCCTGCGGTATCACTGCCAGCACTTGCCGTGCAGATTTCACTTAAGATGAGCTGCCTTTTGTATAAAGAACAATTAGCCAAAATATTGCTCCTGCCTGACAATAAACCTGAAAAGTGGTAGAACTGTAATCTAAACAAATGCTACTTGCTCTTTATCATCATCATATATTTTTTTTAAAGATAAGGTTGGCTGTCTGGAAGGAGGGAAGCATCAGAACTGCCTCAGATTTGGAAGGGCTGTTGTGTGCTTGCCTTAGATAGAGTTTTCTTTGTTCAAACAACCTTGATTGCACCCAAGAGAAGCAGCTCTTCTCTGCTGCTATATTAGAAACATTCTGCAGAGCAGGTACATTCAGGAATAAAAACTTTTTCCCGTCTATCAGTGGTCTCGACTGGGTATAACTGGGAAGTGCTGGAATCCAGCTTTGGCTCTGTACAGGAGCCAAAAAGCTGCATCTTGACTGTAACTTTGGTCAAGCAAGGGTAACTGCTGTTGGCAGTCAATGGAGCAGCCTGGGGAGAAAGGAACATCAGTTACCCAAATAGAGCTAGATTTCTGCTGAAAACCAGGGCAAGCTGTGAAGTTCAGCTGCAGCTGTGGCTATGAACCCATCCAACACCAGCTTGTGTTGACACCTCTTGAGAAACTGGAGGATTAGCTGCAGGTGCCTGCCCAAAACACACTTCTGAGAAAAGCTGTCCTAGAAAGCACAAGTTAAGGAAATATCCAGAAAGATTTTTATGGGCCTAATAGTTTCTATGGATCCAAAATGATCATATAAATATAATCTACTCAAGAAAGATGAGTTGATTCCACTGTGTGTGTTTTGTTTTGTTCTTTTTTTTCAAGTGAGGCTTCAGGTGATTATTGCAAGCAAGTGATTGCAAGCCACTGTAAAAACAGCTTCTTCCTCTGCTAGCTGGATTCATTCATAATATCGCTGTAAATTAGAAATGAAGCCTCAGTACTAACATTGTCTAGAGGGTTATTTGTTCAAAATAAATGGAAACATTTCTACTAGAAATACAAGCAAGCTGCGGCTCTTTGTGGTTTCTGAGTGGCTGGAATGTCCCATCTTGGGGACCGAATATAGAGCATTGGGTTTATTTGTTAGCAAGTGAAAAGCGATTGCTGTTAAGGAGATCAAGTTTTTACTTAGAAAACAGGAACTAGTGACAAAATGGATTTGTGGCCACTATCTAACTCCTGTGGAGGTCCTCATACTCTGTGGTGCAAGATCTTACCTTGAATTATTGAGACAAGACAGAAAGAAGCTTGCAGAAGGAGCCCACCCAATTCCCCCAGCTGCTACCTACGTGTGCCAGCGGTGCTAGTTGCTGCCTCCCCTTACAGGGAGAAGAACTAGCCAACATCTGGAGCCTGCTCCTTCCAGCCTGTGTTTTTTCAAGGGAGTTATTGTGCCGTGGGGATCAGGAAATTTTCATTACGAATAAGTTCAGTGTTCTACCCTCTTTCTCCTTGAGCAGCCTAGAGCAAGTAGTCACGTTCTCCTTCCATCTCTCATACAAGGCAGGAAGGACAAAAGGCAGATCCATCCCTCATGGGGAAACATAAACTGGAGCTGTAGAGCACAAGGAAAGCCCAGTGCAGGGGCTTCTCTCTTTGCCTGTTGTATGCAAGTCTTAGAGGTGAGAAGTGCTTGGCTGACATTTCAAAGGACTCATTAACCAATGGACAAGGTAATATATATTTATCAAAGACCTTTCCAACACCGCTTTTAGAGGGACATCCTAAGCATTGCTCTGTATTACTCAAAGGATGCCAAGACCTCCGTCAAATGGGATTGCTTCAGCACAAGCTCCTCTTGGTCTTGGGGTGATGACCTCAATTGCAAAGACAGATCCTGTCATCCCTATCTCTGGAGTCATATAGTGCCCCTCAGCATTTCCCATTTAAAGCTCAACAATGCCGAATAAAAGTTGAATAGAAAATAGGCAATTCGAATTGTTAGTTCCTTTTTTAAAACACTTGCAGGAACAGTGTCACTGTCTGTAGGAGACTGCTGGGGAATTTGAGAATCATTGTGTTCATAGAGTATTGTTATCATATTGAAGTCTAAATTTGTAGGTCTGTGATGACAAAGTTTTGAAGATAAAAGATTGGCCTGTAGAAATTACATTATAGAACAGCCATTAAATATTAATCCTCAGGTACCTGAGAGATTTCAGATTAAAATTTATGATTTAGAGACATATCAGTGCTTGCTTCACACAAAAGCGCCAGTTGTCTTGGTAAATGTAATTGCATAGGAGCAAAGAAAACAACTGGGTTCAGGGACAAGTGCAAATCATTTTCATATAAAAATAGAGAAATTCATAGTAAAGTACCAGGGCTTGATGTGGCCACAGGAGGGCAGCAAGGAAACATTGTCCTCTCCAGCGTGGATGTGCAGAGATGCCCTCGGAGAAGCGCAAGGCGCTGCAGTTCAGATATTGTCCTGCCTCTCTGCCCAGGGACGCAGAGGTTCCTAGTGCAGGCAGGGAATAATGGATAGGGCTGGCTGAGCTCTCCTGCTTTGCTGGTAGACCTTGGGAGAAATTAAGGCTGTGCAAATAGCTGATCTCTGGGCTAAAATTTGCAAACTGGAAAGGAAACATAATCTCAGGTGAAGCTGTAATAAAAGTGTTCCAACACTTTATGTGAATGAGACAGTGACAAGCCATCACTTTGGGCTGAATGATTCATTTATTCTCCCAGTTTCCCTCCATATTTTGAAATAAAATCAAAATAAATTTCAGTGTTGCTTAGAACTGCATTGAGTCAAAGAAAACTAACCTTGCTGCTGCACCTGTCTCATTGAACTTGTGTTGTGAGACTAGCTTATCTTGCTCTCTCCTTGTGTTTGTTATCACCCTTTTTCAAAGTAAAACCAAAGGTCGTGAAATGTTGCAGGGCATGAGAGCAAGGAACTGCAAGCAACAACCCCTTGATGCTTTGCCTGGTTCTGCACCCATGGTGTAAATGGCCCTGGTTGCCCTCCCAAGGCAGATGGCCCCACGCAAGCAAGGCACGTGCTGCAGCCCTTCCCCACGAGCACTAACAGCCCACTGCACTCCTGTAATAAGTGACAAACAGGCTCTTCCAGTCAACAACGTTAAGGAGAAATTAAATAGGATAAAAGGGTTTCAAGAAATGACATGCTGTGGCAGACGGCAATTAGGCGCGCGGGCTGAGTGAAGAACAGATGTTTAATAGGGCTCCAGTGTAACTGAAATGATGTGCTATATTAATATATTTTTTTTCATTTTCTATTGATCTCAAAAGCTTCAACCCAGCAAAAAGAAAAAAAAAGAAAAAAAAAGAAAAAAAAAAAAAAAAAGAGCATATTGCAATTGCCTATTGCAGGCTGAACAATATACCAAGCCTTATCTTAATTGAACATTAGGGGATACTCATATGGCCAGCTCGGGCTTTTGCTAGTTCAGCATTCAGGATGGTGTTGCCCAATTACTGTGATTAGCACTATACTTAGGGGAAACACTTCATGCTTTTACAGGGAACCTGGGCACCTGGAGGTGTCACTGCGGATGAGCAAGGGTGTGAACTTGCAATTTGTTAGCTACTCTTTTGTAAACGCCCTTGTACCTGCTTTTAGCCTCCTGATAAATTGCAATGTAGCTGGCCTTTTACTTTTATTTTTTTCTTTCTTTTCTTTTCTTTTTTTTTTTAAATGAAGGATAAGATGTCTTTAAATTACTTCGCACAGACTGCAGGATTAAAGCATGTGTGCAGGCAGGCTCAATTACTATGGAAAAAGACTGCATATCCTAGTTTATACTTCAGTAACTTTATACACACAAGCCCTCCCAGCCCTCACTCCCAGTCTCTGAGTTGAAGCTGCCATGGAGACTGGACTATTTGGAAAACCATCACATGCAGAAGTGCTTTTCTATTGGCAATTTCTGGCTACTCACACCTTGCAGTTCTGCTAGTTTATTGCTTTACCTATTTCACAGAATGTCAGAATGGCTGAGGTTGGAAGGGACCTCTACAGATGACCTAGTCCAATCTCCTTCCTCAAGCAGGGACACCCCGAGCACGGGGCACAGGGTGGCAGCCAGGTGGGTTTGGAAGGTCTCCAGAGAAGGAGCCTCCACAGCCTCTCTGGGCAGCCTGGGCCAGGGCTCTGGCACCCTCACAGCAAAGTTGTTCTTCCTCACATGGAGATGGAACTGCCTGTGTTTCAACTTGTACCCGTTCCCCCTTGTCCTGGCACTGCCACCACCGAGAAGAGTTTGGCCCCATCCTCCCTACATTCTCCCCTCAGGTACTTGTACATGTGGATCAGATCCCCTCTCAATCTTCTCTTCTCTAGGCTAAACAGGCCCAGCTCGCTTAGTCTTTCCTCATACTCCAGTCCCTTCATCATCTTGGTCGCTCTGTGCTGGACCCTCTCTAGAAGCTCCACGTCCCTCTTGTCCTGGGGAGCCCAGAACTGCCCCCAGTACTCCAAGTGCAGCCCCACCAGAGCTGAGCAAGGGGCCGGATCCCCTCCCTCGCCCTGCTGCCCACACTGCTCCTGATGCAGCCAGGATCCCATGGGCCTTCTTGGCCACGAGGGCACATTGCCCCTGAATGGCAGGACAGCCCTCTGGAGTGTCAGCCACTCCATCCAGTTTTGCTAAGGGTGCACTCTGTACCTTCATCCAAGTCATTATTTCCTGCAGTCAGATTTAATCCAAAGCCAGAAATCCAGTTTGTCACATTATAATTCTCCCTTTGGAAATGATCTGTGACTAGAGCACTAGAAAAATACATATACTGGCCGCAGTGCGATTGGAAAAGTCTATTTAAAAGTATTCTTCAATATCCAAGTTTGTGGGTTTTCTTGTTTTTTTTTTGTTTTTGTTTTTTTCCCGAGTGGAATGGAAATGCTGTGATACTACACACGTCTTATGCCCAGATTCAAAGAAATCAAAACATATTTTCTCTCTAACTTCATTCTCTTTTGACTGTTGGGGATGTTCAAGTGTCGAGTAGCTCTACCCCAGATTTGTTTTCAGATTTTAGGCTTCTCCAGATAGAGCTTGGAGCCTGCTATAATGAATCTTTGCTGCCAGATATGTTGATTGAAGCCTCAAAGTTTTTGTTTACCTTGTGATTTCCTTATGAAAATACCAAGGATCACATTTTTCTCAGTTCTTCTGTAAGATATGCACAAAGTAATGGATGAGTGTCATTTTGCATAGCTGATTGCTATCCAAGAGCTGGAAGTGAGCACACAGCAGGCAGCCGCATAATACGCGGCTTTGCATAGAGATTTGCCCCGCATCATTGCCCGGGCGAGCAGGAGTTACATGTCTCTGACATAAGTTTCACGTGACAGTGAGGGCAGCTCTCCCAGGAACTGGAAGGACACCCCAACGATAACAGGGACACTTGATTTTTTTGGTAGACACTACTTAAACTTCTGGAACCCACTGAGGAACCGAGTACGGACAATGTAGGTTTTGGCTAGGAAAAGGGAGATCATAGGGGAGGGAGCATTTGTTTTCTTTGCCCTATTCATCAAATGTTCTAAGGAAAGTTGCCAGCTTGATGCTAATTATACAGCATTCATCTACCGTCAGGGTCAAAAGGGACTGAAAGAAAGACTTTTTATTGTGTCAAGCAGGTTCTTTTTTCTGCCTAACAAAATATGTCTTTGGAAATCTCTGTACTTCTAATATCTCAGAAGCTAAACCTCTACAAGTAGCAAGCCTAATAATATAACTTTCTTTTCCCAGACTGAGCATAACTTAACAAATGAAATGATTAAGCTCAAAATTCCAAGTAATTATAACCAATCAAGATGTGGTAGCTCCTTCAACTCTAAAGTTTTGTGCTTCTTTCTATACTTTTACAGTTTTCCCCTTGTTCTCTCTCCAGATTTCAAACCTTTAAACATTGTAGCCACCTGTTTCCTATTAATATTTTATTGATGATATGTACCATATATATAATACAGTATTTTATATATATATGCAATATATGCCACATGTGCCAATATATATGGTATCTACCTATATATAACAACCAGCAAGGTGATTTATTTTCAGGTGTGAAGAGTAGGACATTTGGGCCTTTTCAACTCTACTTTGCACTTTGAAGTCTTCCCAATCACACTCCTATATTTTATTATAATCTGCAATACTTTATGAATTAGAATTTCTTTTTCAAAAGGCTTTTCTTGTATTCCCATATGAAAACCATGACCTGATATACTTACCTATTAAACTTTCTTTCTCGGTGGCATGGAATTTGGCTCAGACTTGGGTAATTCAGGTTTATAGAGCCTAGCTGGCAGGAAAGCACTTGAAGCTCTTAGAGTATATAAGAACATGCTCCTGTCAGGATTGTATCTACTGTCTTCCCTACTATTTACAGCCTTGCTTGCACTTGAAGTGTTGCGTAAATCCCTTCCAGTTGTCTTCCATATCTTCAGATCATTCTTGCTCTGCTGGAACTCTTCTGCTGCTCCTATCATCCATTTGAGATATATTCTTTAATTTCTCTTCACATCTAATAGCATGCAGTGTTCAATGATGTCTTGGGGTCCAAAGCGCTTGAACGAGATCCTCTCCATGCAATTCACACTTGCAACTGCTTCTGTTAAACGAGCATGAATTTCTTCAGCATGTCATGCTTAAAATCCCTGCTTCTTGAAACTCCTTTTTTTAGTTACAGTCCCCAGTGCTGTAGTTATCACCTTCATTAATTTTCCTTCTCTGTGTTGAGAAAGTCTCTTTAGGAGCTCCTGAGGGAACCAAAATTTGTAAGACTCTTTAGGCTCCAGGTCAGGTCACAGCAGGTACGCACTCCACACGCACAGAACAGGTTTATCCTCCCTCCATGCATAGAGTTTCACTGAGTCAATGAGAATACTCCCCAGGAGGGGGTTGCTTTTTTCTCTAACTCCTCCACTGAGTTACATTGTTCTATAAAAGCAAAGAGCATGTCGAGGCTTTCCATGAACATACCTGCATCTGTTGGTTTAATGCTTGGAGATCCTGGGGTGAAAACTACTTTATGCACGTTGTCATTTCAATGCATGTGCAGAGCGGGTGAGCAGTTTGTAGATGCTACAGAGAAGGTCAGGACAGGCAGCAGCAGGGAGGGACCAGAGTGATTTCATTCCATTTTGGCTGTCTTCATTGTGCCTAAATGAAGCTTCATCTTTGGCAATAGCTTCTTCCTCCAAAATCCTCCAAAAGCTCCAGTGTGCCATGCTGCTCTTTGCAGCCGAAGTGTAGAGCTAGACAGTTGCTTGCCTTGGTCTGTATGGGCTTGGGAGTGATAGGGTGAGTCATCAACTGGGAGCTTAAAATTGCAATGTGTGCCACAGCTTTTGAAAAGCTAAAGAAATTAATATAACAAACAGATACAGCTCACTCAATGGTAATGAAGAGGTATTGGACACACCAGGCATCTGTTGCTGAAGGTATACATTTAGCAAGTATTACCATTTCAATGTACGGAGATTAAGTACATGTTAGAAAATAAGCATGTGGGAAATTATGCCATAATTTCTCCAGGATTGCACCAAGAGAGAAAAGAAGCAGCAAGGAAGAATGTTAAAGAAACAAAAGGCTATTGTTGCTTTTCATAATTGGTCTACTTGGTACTTTCAGCACTCTTGTGAAGAAAAGGCTGAAAAAGTACATGCAGTATGCTGGTAGGAGAGTTAGGTTCAGCATCTGCATATGAAGGGATTGGTTCTAACAAGCCTTCATGGACATCCTCCCAAGTGAGTTTCCAAAGTCTGAACTTTCCAGCATAACTTTCCTACATAAATGTCACTGATGGTCATGTTTTGCTGAAAATCACACTCAGGAAAAGGTCGGTAATTCATTTGTAATAAATGCCTGAGGACTGCAAGAAACTAATATTTAGCACACATTATCATCTTACCACGCATCTTTACAAGCAAATGTTACTCTTGCATTTTTTTTCCCTGAAAAACACCTTTACTGATAAAGCAAGATTATTTTATTTATTTGGTGCTTTCGGAAGTGCTATACATAATATTTGTGAAAGAAGAATGTTAGCAAATATGATTTTGCCTTTACTGGTGCTGGGTTAAAGCCCAGTTTCTCGGCGACAGTGCCAGATCTGCTGTATCCAGATGGGCCAAGGCAGACTATTTTTTATTTTTAACTTGAAATTTAGCACTGCTGAGCTTTCTAGCACTAACTACAAAGCATTTGAACTAGACCACTGATCTAAAGAAGTGCTATAAAGTCATCAGTTGTACAGCATATCCCACATTGTCCCAGTAGCATTTAATGTAGGAGGCCAAGTGGGACACCCTGGAGCTCAAGACATACTTTACTCATTTTTCTCCTGTGTTCATTGAAAATACTCTTGGCCTGCAGGAAGATACTCAAAAGTTCTCTATGTCTTCAACAGGGTTGCCCCAATTGCTGCCCCTGACTGGCAGCTTATGGTCCTGTATGGATTTTTTTTTTTTTTTGAACAGAAAGGCCAGATTCCATCATCACGTGTCTTGGTTTTTATTCTTATATGAACTGTGGATGTCGAGACATGGTGAATTGTAACACCGAACTAGGCACAATCTTGGGATCATAGTCATGCTCAAATGTCTTTACTTATATAAATAGTGCAAAAAAGATTCTTCAATACCCCTAAACCTGCTCAGTATTATCCTGAGTTCTGTTTCCTTGCACGGCAGGTTGTATCAGAATATCCCCAAGCTATCCTGTAGAATTTGATTTGTCATTTTATTTTCATTCAGGAAGACGGGTGGGTGAGGAGGAAGGGTTGATTTTTTTGCTGCATTAAAGCCAGTAGAGAAAAGAAAGCAGCTGAAACCTAAGGAAATTGTACTACTAATCATATTTTCATAAGCAGTCCTCTGTAGCATCGCAGTCACAGAGTATATTTATAATTTGGTTTATATGAGCAACAGTTTAAGTTGAGGAAAATTGGTTTCCTTTTCAAAATGTCATGTTTCTCATTTTCTCTCAGAATCTTGGTCTGTTTCAAGCTCTTATCAGCCTTTAAATCATTCAGAAACACACTCTGTAATTAAAATGCCGTAAATCCTCATGAATCAATTTAGTTTCTGATTTGCTCTAAAACACATTTAAATAAAGTTGAAAGCTTTCTAAAATATGAGCTGATAAACACAAGTGCAAAGGAAAGACAAACCCGCTCTAGGATAGCTGGGTTTTGGTGGACTTAATGTTGAGACATGAAACACGAGGTCCTCTTAACCCAAGGGAAGTGGTTTTGGACTTCCCACAACAGGAGCGACTTTGCTTTCTCTTCAGATGAAGGTGCTCTGACTCCTTTTTTTTATTACTGTGTTATTCTGGGTTTCTAAGAATATTCTGCAATGTGATTGTTTTGCTGTACTAAATCACAGTTTCCATTTGTCTCCAGACACTGCTGCTGTTCCTCCTTGCATCTTTCGGGCTCTGCAGCACCTGAATGGAGGTGGTCCCACCTGGCTGGTAAATTCTACGTCTACAATATAGGGTTAGCAATCAGGCCTTCTCCTTGAAGAAGCCGAGTACACTAACACACTGTAGAAAACTCTTCCCTGCTATTTTGGGAATAGGCAGACTCTGGATGCTGCATTCCCGACTTTCAGCGGAGTAATAGGTTTGTAAAATGCTCCCAACTCATTGTAGTCTGCTTGTGACTCCACTTGTAGAGGAAGCCCAATAGATGTAAAGTACCTTAGAGGCTGATTTTCTGTAGTATTTAATCCTCTCTATAACACCCACAGTATCAAAGCAGTTCCCTGTCCCCACAAACTATCCTCATGATGCTCTTCTGGCCAATTGCTCATGATGTTGCTGATTTAACACTGTCTCCTTATAGTTCTTCTGGATTTTTATTCCACATTTCAGTCAATATTTGGATATTGTAGCTGACTCAAATTCTGCCCTCTTCAAGATATAAAATAAAGAAGTTGCAATATTGGCTCCTCAGCCTCACATGAGTCACAAACTCTTCTGCTTTCTTTCTTTCCGTAGCTCTCATATGTTCAATTTCTGGATTTTCCTACTGCTCCAGTGTGTGTAATGCAGTTAGTATCTTCTGCCAGGCTAACCCCAAAACTTTTAAAACCGTGAAATGCTTCAGACCCGGATATTGTTAGGAAAAAAAGAAAAAGCTACTCTGTCTTCCTCTTTGCTGGCACTTACTGCTTTCAGATGCAGAGGGAAACTTTGCTCAAAACTGCTATTGCTGTTAGTGGCATTTTTAGCTGTTTCAGGTTTTGAGTGTCCCCTTTGGCACTGGGTCTATTGCCTTTGCTTTGCTCCACTGATGGCATTTCTCTCAGAACCATGAACCACGTGTTGAACAGACATCTGGCCCATTCCCCATTAAAGCATTTTTAAATACGGGACCTGAAAGTAGAAGTTAGTTTGAACTTTACTTTGGAGTACAGGAAAAATGTTTGAATGGTTAAGATAGTATAAGAATGGTCAGGTTAATGTAAGATAGAAAAACCCTGGGTCATAATAAGTCACCAACTTCCTAATTCCCTCTAGATCTTGGAATAAATCATTTTGACCTCTATGCCAAGTTGACGTTAAATTTCCTTGTGGACTGGACCTTTTTTGGTACCTTGGTTTGCTATTGTGAACAAGGGCTGGTGTGCCCGTCTTGCTTCAGGTGGTAGCGCTGGGACAAATCCAGTGAGGGCTCTGAGATGCTCCGTTGCGATCTTAAAGGATACTGTTCTGTCACATTTCAAGGATGTTAAATAGTTTGGGCATTTTTCTCCATCAGGAATAGAAACAAATTACTGATTAATACAAGAGTCTATTTTCAAATGGTTGCACACTCTGGTGGCATTTGGTCTGGGGTTTGGCCTTGTCCTGTTCCTAATTATAAGAATGTGATAAAACTATGGCTTATGAAAAAAACATAGAGACAAAAATCTGTTGATTCATAGGATAAAATTTCTGAGTTTCACCATGGTAGCCATACTGGTTAACAGTCCCTTCCTTAGGCCCACTTATGTATCTTGAAAATGTGTGGGTTTATAAGTCTTACAGAAATCTGTGCTAAGGCTTATACAATTATTGGTAATGGTATTTAGATTTATTCAACTTGAGTAGCTGCCTTCAGACCTTTGTAAGTGATAGAATAAGGGACAATAAATTAAAATTAAATCAAAAAGAAATGAAATGGAAAACAACTGACCCTTGGGCCCCAAGAACATCTTTACTTCATGCAATTCTGGTTGTAGAAGCAGATGCACTTACAGGCTGGTTGTGTAAGAAGCAAAAAACAGATGCCACCCTAGAGGGAAACAAACCATTAATATTTCAGAAAGGATATTTCTACCAAAAGATATTGAGCCTTCTTTGTTCAGACTTTTTATGTCTTTTGTCTGGGTGGGTAAAGCCAATAATTAAACCTCATGAATAGATTTATTTCCTTTTCTCAAATTTACCTGCAAGAAAATGTGCTGAGGGAAAAGATGACTGTTTAGGATAGGGACTATTGATGCAACACTTCATGAAAAAGAAAAATGGAATTTTCTTGGAAAGGCAGGAAGACCGGGATCCTTATATGTTTCTACTAAGCACTGATAAAGGCCTGTTCTCCCAGGTTACGGGAAGCTGACAGACTCTGGATGTAGATTTCCCTTTTCCAGCCCCACTGGGTTGGATGAAAGCCCAGTGGCGCATTCTGTTAAGGAGCTTATTCCTGCCATTAAGTTTAATTGTCAGCACTTTTGATACTTCAAACTAAAATGAAACCTGGCTCCATTTCTGAGGCTTAGATACACCTGAAGCCCAGGAGCAGTGTGATGGGTATTAAAATTAGAATCTTGTATTGCTAAAATACCAGTTGCAAGGACAAATTTTGAATAAGCAGGTTCTTTCCTTCCAAGTGTGGGTAACTGAGCAGCAGGCCTTAAACATAGCCCATTGAGTCCTTTAGGCGATAGATTCTCAAATATTGGCTTGTAGGGAGAGCGTCTCCCCTGTTCATGTTGTCAGTGTGTTTATTTCACAACTCTATGCATTTTAGAACATTTTTTTTTTTAAATAGATACTTGTATTACAGTTCATATTTATATTAAGCTGAAATGCATGGAATACTGCAGATGCCTCCAGACTTTCAGATGTGATGCCATAACAAGCCTTTTATTTATTGTTTCCCTCAGTTTGATAATAGAAATAGAAGTCCTCTATATTTGCTGTTGCTTCCTCTGACATGTAGTGCTCCCCTGCCCTCAGACTCGAGCATTTCTATGCTTTATTTCCCTTTCATTTTAAAAAGGGATCATAGTAAACCAGCCTCTGTGGTCCTCTAGTGCCAGCTCCTGCCTTAGAGGTCCGGGTGTTGTGCAAATTTCTCAGCTGGCCACAGCGAAGGTTTTATTTATACAGAAGGCACAACGTAGTGGAGGTTGATTTTGCATTTCCTTCCATAGTAGAGAGCTCTGTGACAGACAACCAAAGCAGGCCTTTTTAGTGATAGTATCTGCATGGGGAGTGGGGAGCTAGTTGTCTCTTTTGGCCTGTACCTTAGAGCAGTTGTGACCAGGACTGAAGGCTGTGGGCGTTAGTAGTTGGGTTAGACGCCCTCACCTGCATCAAAGTCCGCTCCAACATGAGAGCCTCAACCAGGCTGCAAAAGAAAAGGTCTGCTGTGGACTATTTGCAAGTCTTGTGGCTGAGAAGCTCTCCTAAAAGGAGGTTTGAGGCTGAATATCCATTTTTTTTTGGAGAGTCCTTTAACCAGGATGTGAGACCAAGAGTTGCCTGCTGCTTCCCCTACCACTTTGTGCATGGTAATAAAAACCCTTTACAGATCTACCACTTTGTTTCCCATTATCCCTCACCTTAAAGGGCCCCAAATCAAAACAATGCATTTTGTTTAACTCAAGCTGTGGTTTCATTACTCGTGCATATTATTTCTTTTCGAACAGAGTTTCCAGATGATCTGGATGGATTCTTTCCTTCTTCCAGACATCTGTTGTTATAGTAACTTTGCTCGCACATTAGTGATCATTTATTTGTGCTGTAATCAACATCAGCAGAAGTACTTTCAGGAACAGGAGCTTAGTGCCCAGTGCAGGTCATGGTTCTACGATAGGAACAGCAATTTGCAGAAGCAGGGTAGGCACAGCTAATCACATTTTGAAAACCCACACAAAATGTGGCATTACTTAATCATGTGCTGTGGTAAACACTGAACCCTCTGTCCTTTTTTAGAAACCAAATTGCAAGAAAAAGACAATTTAATCAGAGCTTTACCTGCCCATTATAGTTCTGCTGGCTCATTAGGTAAAGTAATTAAATATCAAGCAGAAATAATTATTATAATTATAGGACATTTGCAAGTTCATTTGCCTTCGTGAAATATGAGTTGCATAAACTAATTCCTTTCGTAAGGTCCACTCACAATAGCAATGAATGTCTAAACAGCTATGCTCTTTACCTCCTTATATTTTGCAACATTATTGGGCCAACCTTTCGGTAGCCATTAAGAAGTCAGTAATTACCAACTATTATGATACCAGGATAGCCAAATGGCCTCTGTGCAGTTAGAAAATGGGGAATTACCATAGTAATTGTGCTCGTTCATTCTGTTCCTGACTCTGGAATGATGATAGGAAAAATTACAGGACAGTGTGTAGTATACTATAGGATAGGGAAATAGTTTTGTATTTGCTCTATGATTACTATTAGAAAATGATTAGCTTCTGATGGGAAGAGCTGTTGTTTGTATATTACTGGATTTGGGGTCCATGACTCCTTTCTCATGGTGCTAATTCGACAACCCAGACCCGCACTTCTGTTGGTCTTTCTTGGGAGCACTGTGCTCTTGTCTCTCCAGCTAAGTTGTGTTCACTCAAGAGTCTTTGGCAGCCTAAGGCAATCCAAATTGATCCAAACTCAGAGAGCACCAGGCTAAATACACTGAAGTATTTCATAGAGAAGTATTCTTTCCTAGAGAAAGTGTTAAGAGAAGTACGTGATCTTATGCTGAAATGCTAAGGAGCTTTCCAGGATGTGTTTATGAGTGTGTTCCCCTGCAGCGAAGTGTAAGGTTACTTTATCATATGTATAGAAAAAAAACAGATGTTGCCAGAAAAACTTACTAAATGTGGACACTTAACTACATACCCCTGAATTTGGGCACCCATTATACATTTTTAAGTTAACACCAGCCTCCCTGTCTCTTTCCTTTGTGTCCTCTCCTGATCACAGCTCAAAGGAGCTGTGGCCACCCAGCTGAGCTGCTCCAGCCATGATCTGCACCAACTGCCCTTTCAAATGGAAATAAGGGCAGCCTGGCCTATGAATTCAGACTTCTTGAAAGGTTTCCAAGATTACCTTCTCTCAGGCCAGAGAAGATCAAAAAAGAAAGTCGCAGTAAAAGTTTGCCTAGGTTTCCAGGGAAGCACCTAATAAAGAGCAGTGAATAATGCCAACAAGGGGCTAAGACTTCTATTAATTTGCTTGTTTACTTGGCTCCCAGAGAAGCTCCTGCTCACATTATTCTGAACGGGAGGCTCAGGTGGATTTTTTATTTGCCTATTTAAACACCCTCCCCACCTTAGCCTGAGTCCTGGTGGGTTGTGTGTATGTCAGGCTAACTGCGCTACCATTATTCCCTTGAATGTGCGAGTTTGTTCAGCCCTCCATGGGATTATCAGGCAGGGAAGAAGATAACAAAAAGATCCATCTCCTCCAGGTAGGCGAATAGGAACACTAAAAATGAGTTTAGCATCTCCGCAAAAGTATTAACTCTGGCAGAATTTATTCCTGCTCCTAACATAATGAAAAAAGGAATTAGAAAGCATCAATGAGAAACCAAATTAATGCAACAAGCTACTGTTAATGTGCAAGCTCAGCTGCCTTATTTTTTTGTCTTCCAATTCAATTTCAAATGCACGTAATTAATTATTTTATTTAGTCTCTGTTCTCCCTCTAGTATGCAGCAAGCAGACCAGCCCTTGATAGTATCAAAACTCATACCAATATAAAACAAAAAGGTGTATATATATGGATTCCTGTCAAACAATTTTAAGACATCCTTGGTATGGCCAGGCTAGTAATTAAGCTGCAATTAGAAAGAAATTAATTGATATAAGGAGGTTATTAGCATCACCATTGATCAGGTATAATCAGAATCAGTTTCTACATGGAATATTGATTGCCAGTTCTTCTTTCTAAATTTAATTATAATTGTAGCATGCACTGCCTGTGCATGGCTGGGCCTATTATTGCCGTAAATATCCAGCTGAAGAAAGAGATGAAATCCTGTACAAATGTTAAAATGCCTAGAATCGGAAGTGCTACATCCTTGCTTTCATTTGTTGCTTGATTTAAATAGGATATGAAGGAATATTTTCTTTTTCCTGGATTGCAGTTGTCATATTTGTATGAGGATAACACTCTCTGGACTGCGAGGCAAATTTATCAACGGGCCAAAATAAGTCTGCAGTCTCTCAGGTCATACCTGGCAATGTCCACAAAAGCTCACCCTGGTGCAGAAACAACGAGCTTTGCAAGACAGATAGGCAATTGAAAATACACAATTTAACTTATATATTTGACCATAGGTTTGATAAAACATCCGGCACAGTAGGACCTCAGTCCCTGGGGCTATGAAATGCTGCAAGAGCAAAATCCCTGTCTGCATTTATATTGCTCATGCAGTTATAACCGGTACAGGGCGTTTTGACTGGTGTGTTACTTGAAAATCGGGCCACATAAGTCACCTCGAGGATTTATGGCATGAGAAAAATAAAGACCTCATTGTGGTGCTTTATCATTTCTAAGACCATACCAGGAATTATAATGTAAATAGAAAAATACTGTAGGTGATCATAATGGTTGATTAGTCAGCTTACCCATGTATATTTTTTTTCTTTAATTATTTGTTTAAAATCTGCTCTCCTCATTTTGCAATGTTCTGACTTGCTTTACCTTCCCATCCTTTGTAGATTCATTGCAGAGCAGTGAAAAGGGGTGGGAGCTTGGTAGTCTAGAGTGTGGGCACTTCTGCACCTTTGCTGCAATTTGGTAAAAGTCACCTCAACATAGTGGTTGAGTTCGTGCCCTTCATGGGAGCCAGGAAGCTCATGTCCTGCAGGTGGCAAGTTGGGACTAAATATCTGCACTCAGGGCAGCTCACGTCATCCTCAGATTAATTAGTAGTCACATGAGAAAGGAATTCTTGAGCACTTTATGTCAAGTATTCTTTTTCCAAGCCAAAGATGAAGTGAGGTGGTGATGTAAGGCGAGAAAACCCGTGCAGATACCATGAGCTCTGCCTGCTCCACACATTAGCAGTGTCATTCTCTAGCTCAAGCACTGCTCTGTTCTGTTATTTAATTTGTTAATCATTCAAAATAGCTGTATTTTCTGCAGTAATGCTGTTACATGCTCAGTAGCGGGCACACAGGAACATTGCAGGCGTTGGGTCAGCTTCTCCTTAGGACATTGGGTACTATCCCTCCAGGATGGATTGAGCTCTGCACACGCAGACCAAATGTAGGTTGTCTGAGGAGGGTTTCCAGAGCAGTTTCTTCACCCTCTTCAGCAAATTTAGAAAGAAATGTGAACTTAATGCGTTCAGCTCTGCAAGTTGCCATGGTTGCACCAGAGACGTTCTAAATGTGGGAGATTATATAATCAGCTAGAATGACTATTTATACAAAGAGTTTAATTTAAACAAAAAGAGAGAAAAGCAAACCTGCTGCACAATGCATGACTTTGTCACTTCTGCTCCGGCACAGCAAAGCTGCTGTAGCACCCGTGGTGCTAAATCACTGCGCTTGCACATCCGCTCCTTGCAAGGTGTTTATAATGCGCACTAAAGCCAAAATAAAATAGAGAGGCATTAAGTAAAAAGTAACTGACCTGATCCTGGCAGGCAAGATGGAGGTTGTTTTATTATACCCAAATCAGTATCTTTTTTTTTTTTTTTTTTTTTTTTTTTTTATGGAGGATATGCAAGCCGTTCTCTAAGTTTTGTTGGTTCTTTTATGGTCCTACAGACTTTAAAAGCTGGTTTATGGTAATTTTTATGGCAATCTGATGTGAGGGAACACCCTGGGCTTGCACACAGACAGAAGGGCTGGCCTCACTTTCGTTATTCCTCTAGGTTATTCCTCTAGGCTGGGTCAAAGCACTAATTCTCCTCCTTGTATGTCCGGGACCTTCCAGAGCTTCGATGGAGGTTGGTTGGAAGAAGAGATACCCCCTATACATTTTCCTATAGATAAGCAATGGAGGTCTGTAAAAATGACTGAGTTCAGTTGGTGTTTTCTCACAAGGTACTGTCGGCCAGCACTGTGGAAAGGAGCGGTAATAGTAATAAAATTAAACTACAGGCCACGCAGGGCAAAATTTTAGCCCCAATATAATGAGGGTTGTTTTTCTGTAGCCTGTTCACTTAGAAGGTCTTGCCTTTGGTGGTCACAGACTAGAGAGACCTGAATAGGTTGTCTTCATGCTTTTATATTACAAAGCTAGATGCCAGGTGGACCTCTGAAGCACTTATTTGGAGCAAGGAGACTTTCTATGCGGAGGCAACAAGCACTGGAAAAAAACAAATTAACTGATGCTGCATTTTAGCATTGATCAGTGGGGCCATTAGTCTGAATAGCGGGTGCTTCTCCTCCCTGCCTTTTGGCTTCTGTGATGCTAAACCTTCCGCCCAGGTACAGTTCTACACAAATGACAGGCAGAAATGGGCTGAGTAACTGCGGGAAGCAGGGACAGAACAAAACGTCTACTACAGACACCATAATGGTATTAAAAGTCTGTTGAAGTTGCGCAAGTAAATTCAGTTAGAGGGGAGACATGCACAGGAAAATACCTCTGCCCCAGCAGCCCTTGGAGGAGGGTTAATGCCTCGTTTCCCCTTTCAATGACTTTCCAGGTTTTCCTTGCCTTGTAGCGGAGTGGGAATTCAGTGATACTGCAGTTTTTGAGTACAAATGAGTTTGTTCATTTTTAGTGGAATTTGGCCCAAGACATTGTGTTTGGCACCTGACACCAAGATTCAGTGACGGGGCTCAGATGAAGAATGTGAATCGCCAAAAGCTGCATGCGAGAATATTATCTTAATGCTCTTTGCAACCCTTGAGCCCTGGGCAGTTCTGGAGATATAGGAGCAGGAAGCCTAGGAGGAAGTCTGCAATTCCCATTTATGTGTAGTAAGGTGCTTTATTAAAAATAAATAAATAAATAAAAAAGCCAAAGCAGGTAGGGATGGAGAGAGGAAGACGGATGGCATCACTCTCCGTAATAAGACCGGGAGGCAGAGCACTGACCTCTGATTGATTAGTGAGGGGAGGGTTGTCTTTCCCTGGCTGTAGGAGATGTCGCTGCTGCCGTCGTGGCAGGGCTGTCTGAGGAAGCCGGTTCTGAGGGAGAACTGAGCCAGGCAAGAAAATGCAGTGAATGCCAAGCAGTTTTCTCCTGTGATTTGGGCTGCTCTGGGAGCTGCATCCTGCCTTGCTGCCAAGAGAAAGATGCTGGGTAGTAGGAAAGTGTATAACAGAAAACATCTCTTTGGTAGAGCACCCTGCTTTTTTATATTCCCTTCAAATCCTGTAATGTGTGTCCCTTGCCTTGGTAGGGTTCACCTTCTCTACTGCTTGGAGTGAAGAAAAACATGCAAATGTCTTGCTCATCTGAAGTCCATTTTCACTTTCAGAGAGTACAAAGAGAAAGGATCTTTATAATTCAAGCAGGGAAGACAAAATCTGCTCTGCTTTTTCTAAAATAAAAATGCAGTGCGAGGAGATGCCTTGCAGCAGCCCCAAGCAACTCCTGTGGCTCTGCTATAAATCTCAGAAAACAGGGATGATGCAGCCTCTGCTCTGCTGTTGTAGAGGCCATTGTCACCAGAGCATAAGAGGTTTTTTGAAGGCGATTAATGTTGCTCTCCTGTACTCAGAGCAGCCACGTGGTCCCTGCAAGGCCCGTTTCAAAGCATGGCATGTGCAGGAGCTGCAGCAGAGCTCGCATGGGGAGCTGCAGCCTTGCTGAACTGGGGGTGCGTGGCCCCCGTGTCGGAGCTAAGTGCTTGTTGGATCCTTCTCCTGCTGAAAATACCAACTGAGAGCTGTAAGAGCTGCTCCTGCAGGCAGAGCACGCTGCCACGTCCCTCCCGGTGCAGATGGTGATTAGTCAAAATGAGTGAGGAAAGCGATCCTTAAGCAAGATGACTGGATGTGGAGATTGCTTCCCATTCATTCGTGTCCTGCCAGATTTTCCTGGATTTTTCCGACTTCCACTTTCCACCACAGTCAGAGAAGGCAGTTCTAGCTGCACACGCTGTCTAATCAAAGCCTGTGACGGAGCTGCTTCCCTGTTGTTGTACCTGCTGACACCCTGAGGAACATCCCCAACAGCACCTTCTCCCTTTGAGTCTTGTCCTACGTAGGAGGATGTCTCTGTTACTGCTCCTTCTACCCTTCCAGCTTTCCTCTGGCAACAACTATGAAGCTACAAAGATGAAAACAGGCAAGAGTTTTTAAAACTGGAGAGACTGAGAACTTCCTGACCCCTAAGGATGTGACATGTAGTTATTAACCCTCTTTTGCCTCCGGTTCAGCACCCTGTGAACTAGCCCCCAGTAGGCAGTGAGATGGTCACTTAAAAAAGATTTATCTTAAAGCCTTACAGAAAGGAGCGGATGCTTTTAGCACGTAATGCACCTGATTTTGCTGTAGTCTAAACAAGCTAGATGAATTGCACCCTAAAAATGCTCATTTCTCTCCACTGACTTCAAAAGGAGTCCAGGGTGACTCACTGAAATAGGGACATTTACAAAAAATCCCACCGTGCTCTGGAAAAAGATTCACAAGTGGGACAGTGCGGGCAATAATAACAACATGGTGAGATCGTGAATTTGGTTATTTAAAGGTGTTTTGTTATCATTTCTTAAGATCTAGGACAGTGCTTTTTGCATTTAGTTGATTTCAGGCATTCCTTTTAATTTTAAATCTTTCCAATCAGCTACCTTGTTTGTATTCTACAGTCCCCCAAATCCTATTCCCTTATATACGTTTCCTTAGTTTTTTTCTGTGATGGTGTGGGATTGTCCTCAGTGACCTAAAATGTCCTTTTTCATCTGGCATTTTATCTCTCTAAAACTTCATGTTATCTGTGGAGTGCTTCAAACTGAAGTCCCATTTTCCTCTTGTGTCTCCTAAACAAAAAGTATGAAATAAGCCTAGTCAAAATCTCCAGAGGATTTTTTTTTCTGATTGACAAGTCCTTGCAAACATGTCCTGGGACCTGTCTGTTCTGCCTAATAAATCATCATTAACTTTCACGAGAAATAAAGAGATTCTCTCCATCTGACAGGGTATCAATTCAGTTGCCTTAATGTATATAAGGTTTTAGGTGCCTGCACCAACAAGCTCCAAGAGAGGCCTTTTATCAAGTGAAAAATGGCATTTTGGAAGCAGACCTGGGCTGGCAGGTGATGGACGAGGCAGAAGGGAGTGCGGCTCTTTCTGGCTCTGCTTTA
The DNA here is from genome assembly GCA_013398735.1 of Nothocercus julius. Taxonomy (NCBI): domain Eukaryota; kingdom Metazoa; phylum Chordata; class Aves; order Tinamiformes; family Tinamidae; genus Nothocercus; species Nothocercus julius. The sequence goes on from VZSV01000200.1 coordinate 571,087, forward strand.
TTGATTCCAGGGCTCTGACCAGCCTAGCAATGTTCTTGTATCAGCAAAACCAGGCAGAAGTGAGTAAGGGGGGCGATGATGACTTAAAGTCAATGTCAAAGCCAAAGTAGTCTTGGGGAGGGGTTTTGGGAGGCAATGACAGCTCCTATGTGGATCAGCCTTTGATCTCATAGGACCATAAATTGTGGTGTTTCACTAGCTCATTGCATGCAAATACTAAGAAGAAGATGGAATTGTTCATTTTCTTCATCACTTTTCACACAGGTACATCCACAAAAAATTAAACACGAACAAATGAAGGAATCAATATACGATATATGCAAGCAGCAGCTTCAATGTGGATATTTGACCAGACATAGGAGGTTTGCTCTGCTTATTGGGCTTTTCTATCTGTTATCTGCCTTTCTACTCTTCAGTCCCTACTCTTCCGTCACCCAAGAATCAGGAAAAAACACTTTGTCTTCTATGGTGCCACTAGGATTCTGAGGGAGGCTTTGTTTCAAGCAAATAAGCTAAAGATAATCCCATAACTGTGTTGATACGATAAAATACCTTTAAAATAATAAAGCCAAAGTAGTAATTTAGCACGTCAAATCCTTGCTAATGAAGAGGCAGTCCAGAAATTTCATTAAGTTCCTAGATTTCCTTGGTTGTCTTTCTTTGTCTTAAGCTTGTATAAACTGTAATAGTAGATTTTTAAAAGAACACTGCTATGTGTGTATTCCTCACAAATGCAAGGTATTTCCTTCTACACTTTTTCCCCTACAGATTACAGACTTTAGAAAACTTTTATTTTTTTTTTAATCTAATATTTTCCCTGCAAGACCTGACCTATTAAGCAATGCATTAAATGCAAGTTTTGTCATGTAATCATAAAGGTATCAGTACTGAAATTGTGGCATTAATTGTCCTTGTGCACAAGAATCAGATTCCCGCTTAATAAAACATAGTTCATGCAATATGCATTGATAGCCAAACGGTTTATGGACTGTTTGTTAGTTTAGTCTCCATGGTAAGGATTTAAAATCGAGTCACCCTTGGGAGAAACAAATACTGCTTAGTGTTTGAAACGGGCCTGTGCCCTTTGAGGAGCACAAAAACAGAACCTGTGCTAACCATTGTATGAAGCATTGAAGGGCAAAGAGTTGCTGGATGTTGCCTTTGAGTCTGGGACATCCTTCTGAGATGCTGCTGTCCCAGTTGGTACTTTCAGTGCCAAGATGACAGTAAAGGAACAAGGGGGAATCAGATTAATGTTCTCAGTTGATGGTAATAAATTGTCTTGAATCAAGCAGAGGTGATTAAATAAGGGAGCAATCAGATATATTCTTCCTTAATGTGCAAAGGTGTTGAGTGATCCTCTCTCGCCCCTGTAAACTAGATGTTCTCTTTTCTGATTCAGTTCTCCCTTGGAGCCCTGGCTCTCGAGATAAATGAAGTAGAAATTACTACTGGATGGTCTAATTCTCTAAGCTTTTGAAAGGGCTTTTAAAGGAAGCTCCTTAAAATATGTTCTAAAATAGAAAGACAAAATAAAGTACCTCCATCCCTCAAGAGTGCAAGTGTCTTAAGATATACTTAAGATGGTGAGTGCATAGCACTGCAGTTGACTCTAGTGTGGCATTCAAGGAGCAGAGCGACCGCACACAGTGCGGGTGGAGCCGGAGGGAAAATCAGTGGTCCAGGAATGGAGCAAAACAACAGAGGAATGTAAGTAACAGCCAGCAACCATCAGAAGAAAAGGCAAAGAAAGTCTTGCAGAAATCAAGCTACTCAAATGTTTGAGATGAGTATTAACACAGTCTGGGTGACCAGATATAGCTGTTGCCTACTGGAATGTAAAAATAAGTAGTTTTGTTCTGAAAGTACCTGTAAAATTAGTGCCAACAAATGGCAGTCTTCCTTTTGCTTTTCAGGGCCTAGCAAGTAAAGGAGACATTGGTCTATGATGAAATTTCTTAGACTGCACTCCAGTATTCAGTCCAGCCTCATAAAATATTTAAACTTGTCAATTCTGTAGTGCCTCTGAAATGGGTAATGTTGGGGGAGAAAACTCATGACACTTTTGTGGTGCAGCAAAATTATGTTATCTTAAATACATATGTAATTGGCCCTTTTGTTGGATAGGTTCAGAGCTGCTGGAGTACTCGGGGCCTTAGGCTGCTTGTGGCTAATCCAGTTTTTCAGTCAAGTGAAGCAGAGAAAAAAACTTGCAGAAAAGGGGGATTGTGAGCTCTGGTCTTATTAGTGCTGTGTTTTCTCATGGCAGGTATTAAAATCTTAAATAGAGTTTCCCAAAATGCAAAATGTAACTGACTGGTAAGAGCACTACCTGCTGTTTAGGGAAAAAATGCCCAAACGAAGCTGAGTGGAATTCATAACTGAAATCAGACTAGATCATGGGGTTCCCATTACTTTATTGTGACCGCTATATTAAGCCTCTTTTTTTTAGCTTGCTTAATTTTTTTTTTTGGAGCCGCAAATGTTCTGAAAGGGGTTAAACAAATGTTGTGTCTTGCCATATGCCCTGGCTGGATTTTCTCATGCCCTGTTACTGAAACATCACATCTGTTGCCTTTCTGTTGATAACAGCTCCATAAAAACTGGCCGATTTCCAGAGCGGGATCTTTTTTTTGTCACTGTCAGTTTCTGTCGGTTCGTGTCTCAGTCATAAAAATTATAAAATGAAGTCTGCTCCCTCGTTTAGCTTTCCTCCCATTAGACGTGCCCTGGACTTTCATTGTGGGGTTCTGATTTATTAATTTTTGGCTCATGTAGTGTTTTTCAGAACTAAAAGATTTATCTGACACAAACTGACCCTCCCTTCCCACTTAGGAAATTGCCTTAACTATCCCTATTTCACAGAAAATATTGAAAGGAATTTCAGGCAGAAGAGATACCCCAATTTTCACTCAGAGCCTGTAATTCAGGTGTCTTGCTATTTGTGTTCCCGACATTTCAGCCTGAATTTCACTGCAGCTGAGTAATCAAGTCTAACAGGTTATATAGGTACTTTACTCCTCCTGAAACCAGGTGTTTTTAACAGGATGTCCCAAAGGGAAATGCACACGATAGCAATTTTTAGTACATCTAAAAATAAAAGCTCATGTCATGCTGAAGGTTCCCTTGTTTTGGCACCAGAACTTCAGTTAAACATTTCCGGATCCCAGAAACACAGTCAACTCTGAGAGAATTGCAAATCCTTTGCCTTTATAGACTAGGATATTAAGAAACCTTTCAGGTCCTCTGCCAGAATTTCAAAATGATTGCAATTTTTTATGATCTGGCCTTCACTTATATTTTGTCATTATCTTTGTTGGTTTCCCACGGTAATGCACTACCCATTCTGCTGAGGTATGACATGTCCCAGCTAGTGGAAGTCCCTGTTCTCTGTATTGCCTGTACTGCATTATTGCATCCTGTGGTTCAGTTTATAACCCATCATATTTTTCCTGACTCTCTCCAGAGGAAGAGTACTTCAGATTAATTTTATTATTGGGTTTATTTCAGTTCAAAATGAGGCGTGGGTTTCCAAGTGACAGAAAATGGTCCTTTTCTTAGAGTATAACAATGTAGTTTAGAGATGTATTATCCAGAGAAAATGGGAAGGTTTTAAAGGCTTCTTTAAAGGAAGAAAATTTCAAGCCTGGTTATAAACAGAGAGAAATAAAGAGAAAAGTTCAGCAGTATTTCGAAAACAGGAGTTGCAAGGAATTCTTCCATGGGCTGCTGCTGTAGACTATCACCCGAACAGTAAAGTGGTGCTGAACACGATGGTGTAAAAGTTTCTTATCAGGAACAAATGTGCAAACTTTAGAAATTTCTGGGTCGAATAGTGGTGCAGGGATTTGGATGAACTAAACCTTAGCACAAGAAGGAAGGAAGAATAAACTCTTTGGCACTCTTTTAATTACAGTGTCTGATTCACCAAGCGGAGCATTTTTCATCAAGACATCTCCATCCTCAGTGACTCTGCTCTTCATCTTAATTTCTTCCTCTTGTCTTGTAAATATCAGATGCAGTTGGCCATCTAATGAACGCTTGAGTTCTTTCATGTTCTCCTAAGACACATTGCGTCTTTGTGCTTTGAGGGCCATGTTCCTCATGAAATGTGTGCTCATTCGTAGTCCCGCTTCCAACCTTTACAGTGGAGCTCCTTTACAATGCCTGAATCGTGTGCCTTGCTCGTGATACCAGAAGTGCTATGACTACTGTGTTTTGCTTAAATTCTCTGTTCTTCTTTACCAGCCCATCTCTTTGTAAGGCATTCACAGAGCAAATTATGGAGTCTCAAGAGTAACCAAGTCTTCCTGTTCAACCATTTTCATCCGTTTAGTTAAAGTTGTGAAGACAGAGAGTAGAACTCATTTACAGGGAACTGAATGTAACTTTTGTCTCTGCCTTGGCTCCAGAGAGCTCTTAATACAGAGCAATTTCCTCTCATCAAAAGCTTTCTCCAAGGTGGTGCTTGCTCTACTCAGAGTGAGCTTACATGCATTCATCTTCCTCAATACTTCATTAATCACACAGGGGAGGTCTGCAGTGGAGGATCCTGACTGAAAGGCTGCCTATTCTCTTGTTTGGTTTAAAGGGGGAGTTAATGGCTCAGTACCTTCGTAGAAAAAAACAGCTACAGAACGTAATGGGGAGGCTAAAAGGATGGGAAGCTCAGCTCACAGTTGTGAACACTGCTGAGTCTAACTTGGGAATTGGGATTGGGAATTTCCATATACGTTTTTCAGTGTTATGAAGTTTAGTATTGCTTGATTCTGATATCCCTTGTTCTGACTTACAGAAGCGATTTAGTTTGTAGTGGTTGTCACTGGCGGTAATTTTCCAAATGAAAGATTAGACTGCGTTGTTCTTGATTACGTGAGTGTTGTCAGCTACGTGTATTTAACATCATCTTCATGAGTCAATTTGGCAGGGTCAGGGTTAACTATAATTGCTTGCAGGACACTTTGCAACATCGTGCTTACAGTTGCATGCACAGTGCAGATGGGGCAAAGTACTTCAGCTCTCTCAATGCATATAAGTTCTTCCCATAAGAATACATGCACGTACAGTCCCTCATATGAAACATGTGCCTATGTATTCCTGATACACAAGTATCTTATTACCATGTGCAAGACGTTTAAATTTCATCCCTTACTAAAACGATGGTCACTGGTGAGTCCAACATAGGAAGGCAACCTTGGAAAAGAAGAAGCAGTTGTTGAGAGAGGAAGGGAAATTAAATAGGTTCAGATCCAAGCATAGCTTAAGGAAAGATAGAAATTGTCTAAAGTAAGAAGGGAACTATGATGGCCTTACTCTACCTTATTCTACCAGTAAGTCTGTGTTCATCCTCACTTCTGCTTTCTAAAGAAATTGTTACTAATCATCCTTTTGATGGGAAAAAATAATATTGATTATTAGTTTTAAAGAACACGCAATTAACAAGTTGGCTCACTCATGATATATACTGTTTTCTTATTTATCTTCATTTTTTTATGTTCCAGAATGCTAAGCTTCTTGACAGAAGCTGATAGAAATTTCACTTGTGAACTTCAGCTTACATTTAATTGTAAGTCTGTAGCTGGAGTTACGCAGCTGTAGAATAAGCTGCATTTATTTTACTTGAAAAGAGGGGTGAAATAAGGATGTCAGCATGATCCTGCTAATGCTGCGCACTGACTAGTTAAACAAACTGTTGGGAGTTGAATTAATAGACTACAGGCTGCTTAGTCCCATGGCAACAATCAGCCTTAAAGATCTTTTTAACCTTTCATTAGAGATATAGGAAAAGGAAAGAATGTTAAAGAATTGATGATGTTAGGTATTAAGTAGGGCTTTCATTTTAACAATATCCCTTAATCCTTTTTCCTTTAGCTATTGAGAGAGATTCTTCTTAGGAAAGGCCAGGTTTGGGGATGTTCAAGTGTCACGAATAATATTTGGGAGAAAAAGGGCAATGAGTAGAGATAGTGGAGCTGCTGTTGCTATTGTTTATGTTGAAATTTAATTCTGCTGCCCTGAAGAAAAAACAAGACACTCGAAAGAGGAGCAAGACGAGATTAGTAAAGAAAAGATGCATCGTCTGTCTTCTGTGGGACAGATTTTTCCTGGCAGTCTTACCAGGAGAGGAACAGAGATGGCTTTCAATCTGATCAGCTTCTCCAGGGCTGGTGTGGTGATGCCGAAGGCTTTGCTTTTAGCTTCACTTCTCGTAACAAATACAGTAGTGCTGCAAAAAAGATAGTGTCTTTACATAGAAAAAGAGAAGGGAAAATACAAGTAGTTCTGTGAGCACCAAAAATAATGAAGCCTGGTTCTCTACAGATACGTGTCCTGTGGCTGACCGAATTTTCTGCCCAAGGAAGTTATGGTGGAAACTCTTCTTGCATGTTTAAGTCCCTTTATAATGGGCTGACTTGCATCTGGTGGGCTGATAATTTATGCTACTGCCTTTTCTCTCTATTAAGGACCCACAGGGGATATTAATAAGGTGTTTCTCTTTTTCTTTTACTCTCTCTGCTGACTACTGTGATGAGACTTTTAGGAATCCAGTTGTCTTTGAGATTTCTAGTCATCTGTCAAATTTGACAAAAATAGACCCACAGGTTTAGAAGTTGTATGTGAGGTGAAGGAATTAAAAAAGGCAGCAGGATCACACAAGCCTTGTTTCCATAGTAAATGAGGCTAAGAAAGTGGAGGAAGAAAGAGGAGACATATGGCTAGTGGTGATAGAGGGAAGCAGATATCTCCTCCTGAGGGCGGCTTCAGGATTTAGTCATATATTGGAGGCAGTGATGTGATTTCTCTGAAGCAGCCAAGATGCTTTCTGGGGTCACATCAAGGTGCAAGAGTATCAGGGATCTAGGAAATAATAAAATTTGCGGTCAGTAGGATGAGCACATTGCTTACTCTTCCTACATTTCTACTTATTGTCACAACACCCACCCTCCTCCCCCTTAACATTTTTAAGGATCCCCAAGTGCTGATGGTTTACATAGTTTGGGGACCATTTATTTCCTGCTCTTGCTCTTTAACACACTGCATATTGGCAAATATTTGCTTTCCTGTTCATCCAATTGTATTTAACAGTAAATCGTGTCTGTTACTCTCAGAGCATTGTCCTCTGCATAGAGTTTTAATGTATTGTGACCAAATACCAAGAATTGCCTGCATTAGCAGAGTGGCCAGGGTGAATGTGTCTCCAGCTCTAGTAGAAATAACCTAATAATAAATTAGACACAGTGGGTTTGTTACTTGCTGCTTGCGACTAATAATCTGTTTCATAATGTTTTCCTAATTATCTTCATTAAAAAGAGCTCAGAAAAATCTTGTTTACAGTAGCAATGTACTTATTGCCAGAAAAGCAAAGTATTTTCCACACATTCTCAAGAGAAAATAGGTTTTAGATACATGAGAAAATTATTTGGATCACATGCTCGAACCAGGCAGAAAGCAAGTAATGCTGTAAAGAGCACGCAAATTTTTAAAATCTTGCTAATGTAGAAGAAGTGTGTCTATACGTACTTCTAGAATAAGGCAGGACAACTCCATTTTTAATGGGCCAGAGGTTGCCATCCAAAGCAGTATCTGCTGGTAACTGGACCTGTTAAAACACGTGGTGCTGATAGAGAGGAGTTGGACATGGCAGCTGCTTTGGGCCACGTTGCATCGACCCTCTCTGTGCCCTCTTGGCTGCCTTCGGGTCGTGGGCTACAGGCCAGGGAGAGGGCCCAGGCCTTTTGCCAAGAGGCAAAGAGTGAATTAATGCAGCGGCTAAAATTTTCTGGCTTTTAGGTTATTTTTAAGCAAAATTTAAGCAAAATTTTTAAGCAAAATTTAAGCAAAATAAGCAAAATTTAAGCTGTTATCTGCTTAGTTTCTCGAGGGATTCGTGGGGAGCAAATGGAAGAGCTGCTAAGAGGATTCCCAAGGCAAGGAGGAATTTTGTGAGGAAGAATCAGAGAATTAAATATGTAGCATGTGGCTGAGGAGGGCGTAACGAGCGAGTCCATCTGCCTGGCCCAGTGTAGCACCAGCCACCTGAATGAATGCATTTAGGGAACAAGCAGAATAGCTGGCTTATCCTGATTCTTATTCCAGAAACATACATTTTTCAGTCAGAAATTTCAGCCTGAGCAGAGGAAAGCCTTCCTTCCAGTGCCAAGGCACCGAGTTGTTCCAGGAGATATGTTTTCTTGAGGCAGATCAGTGCAAGGACTTGCTTTGACCACGGTGCTAAAACCCAGCCTTTGGAAGAGCTGAGGAAGGAGTATGACAGAGCTCTGTATATTTTGGAGGCAGTAAATGCTAATGTGAGAGGAGAGGGATTATTTTACATAGTACAAAGGGATCTATTTAAGCACAGAGTTACGCTAAAATAAGAATTTTTATATGAGCCATAAGAGAGTGTCAGATAGCTCAGATAATAATAATATCACATAAAATAAAGTAATTGTATTGTATAAAGGTTGTCAGTTTATTTGCAACACATCTAGTCATAAAGCTGCTCATTTTCTGTTAAATTAAAGTAGCACAATTTGCCTCTGAGCAAAAAATAAAGGGAGTAGTACGTTTTATTTTGTATTTGTAATTTATTCATTGCATTTTTAAGTCATTAACTGAAAAACACAGGGCCAGACGTTTACTTGCTGAAAGATTTCAGCGGGAAAACCCGAGTCAGCCCCAGAAAGTTGCTTTTTAAAAATGCTTGAATTGTGGAAAAACATCTCCAGGGAGATGCATCAGTAAAACAGTCTTAACTATTAGCAGCATGCAATTTCAGCCATCTAATAATTGCCACTGGAAACTATTATTCTCACGATGAGTGACAAACTGAGGCCACTTGTGTTTACTCAGCAGGAAGCTTTATACGTGCTCCAGCACAGGTCATTGCTGTGGTGTCCTGCATTTAGTGGCACAGCAAATAGGCATTTGTGTTTTATTTGGTTCTTGGATCAGGACATATACGACTGTCAAACCTTATAATAAAAATCTTTTTTTTTTTCTCCTTGCTAAATCAGTTTAAACTGCAGCCCTTCAGATCAGTGAATAAGGAAGATGAAGTAGTAAAGCAGAGAAGATAGTTGTTGGCAAATGGATTAGGAATTTGAGAACTCTCTCTCTATATAGGCTATAAGCCCCAAATCAAATTTGATAAATCAAAAATGATATTAGAAGAAGAGATCTGCAGGGCTCAGTAGGCTTAAATGTGGCAAGGAACTCTTATTCTCTCATATATGTTTCAATGTACAACTCTATACTGAATATTAAATGGAGATAGATCCGTCTCCTTACATCAGTTGTTACGTTATTGAAGCTAATAGATCAGTAACTGAATTAATAAATAAAAACAGATCAAATCCTATTCATCTGGAACTGCATGAAGGATGACTTCTTAGCCCTTAATTTATTTGCAGGTTCCTTCAGTGTAGCAGAAGTGGTGGTAAAACAGACATTGTTTAAAAAAGAAAAGAAAAAGGAGAGCGGTGTGGAAATATGGTTAAGATCTTCTCCCCTGAGAATCATACAAGGTTTTCTAGTCTTCCTTGAAATTATTCCAACTAGAAAGACAAGCAGGATAGAGCATGGTCTCCAGGAAGCACCGTAAGGGACCCTGGACTAGCACTGCCATCCCTCCTGGGATTCTCCTACATAGCTAAGGTGAATCTCTCCGTGTTTGTGGTAAAGCTCATTTTGTTTTCGGAGAAGTGCTCTGGAAGCGGGAAGAGCTCCCCCTGAGGCTGCGCGTGCCTCCCGGGCTGGCAACGTGGCAGGGAAAGTCTGCTGGTCTGCAGACAGACATCTGTCTTCTAAAGGCAGGTGCTCGAAATTTCAGTTTAGATACCTGTAGTGCTCCCCAGTCAAGGCCATTAACTCTATTCAAACCACTTATGTCTTCAGAGCCAATTCAGTTTTCACTCTAATTGGGGTCCGCCAGCTCAAGTCCTGCTACCTTCTCTAGCCGGACGCTCTCGCTCATGGTGGGAAGCGCTGCATAGCTCGCCCATATCAAAATAACTGTACTTATCTCGGATAAACCTAGGATTATTTCAATCACTTTTTTTAGTTCTTCCTCCCATGAGGTGTAAAAATGGCTGCTGGAGAATCTCCTTGAAAAGTAAAAATACTTCTGTGAAATTAGTCTGCAACCACCTCGAATCCTGGATTAGATTCCACAGACAGAGTATTTCTCCCTCGTCTTTATGATCATTTTATGTTGTTATCGCAACCAGCATCCATCTGACGGAGGATGTTCCCTGTAGTAATTTCCTGTTATGCTACTCGCCAGTTTGCTTGCATATATATGCCCAACACCTACTTTGGGGGATGCAGATTCCAATTATGTGCCTGTGAATTACCCTATCCTGAACAACCCCCTTATAAAACTATGCCCTACAAGGACGTGTTTGTGCGGTGCCCAGTATAACTGGGCCGAGAGGGCTTGTCAAAGGCTTCCAATTAGGCTGCAGAGGAAGGGGAGCCTGAGCAATTGGACATGCACCGTGGGTCTGAAAATCAGGCCCTTGACATGTACAAATACGTACATATGATGAGGCCATTTGAAAGGAAGCTAATTAGAAGTATAGACAATCCACCTTTCTTCAAATGAAATTATTGTATTCTCTGATCCATAAATCTGACATTTATACATATTTATATGCTATTGCTTAGTGAATACCTGATTAAGGAATGCAGCTGCCAAGTGAATAAATTTGTTGTTAATCAAATGGTACTATAAAGACAGATCATCAGACCTATTAGAATATATTCATTCAGCAGATAAATCTGTGCGCTGCAGCCTGTTAACACAATGTGTAATGCAAATCTAATTGTTCTTTGGAGCTGAACCTTGAGCTTTGCCAGAATAAAAAAGACTTTGCATGGAGGCCGATGAGATGAAATCCCGTATTTTTACCCTTGGAGTTATGTCTTGTACTGAAAGTAAATTTTACTCTAATTGAACACTAACACTGAGGAATGCATAAGTCTGTGCACTGAAGATTTTACTGTGGTCTGTAATTGCCTCTCTCTTTTGTTAGTGTATCTAATTCAATGCTATAAATTAGCAGCTTAATTTTTTTCTTATTGTGTGATGTACTAATACTGTTATTTTCTACTAGCAAGAATTAGCAACTGGCATGGATGTTTATGGAGCCTTTCATCCAGGGAAAATCTAATAACAACATTGGTCTAAATATTACTTTAACGGGCTGAAGAGTGCTAAAGATGAAAAGATGTGAAGCTGTGAAATGGCCACAGTGTTTACAGGGATCCTGCAAAACTCTGCAGCGACTTCCATGAAGTGAAACATTGGTACTTTTTTTAATTCGGATTGGAAGCACCGTGTTGCGGGATCAAAAGTTACACGGAGCCTCAGGAAATATATCTGTGCTTCAGGGATGAATGAAGGGCTTCCAAAACAGGCCATAATGTAAATTGTCCACTTTTCTGAGCCAGGTACCAATTCTGTCAGGTGCATAAGTACATGAAACTTCACTTTGGGAGTTCTCCTGGTGAAGAAGGAGATCCCTTAGGTCCTATCCTAAATCTGGTCCATAGCTTGAGGAAAAATCTTACATTTGTCCATAGCTGAAATATACCCAGGAAAAAATGGCAGGATGTTGCTTGTCCCTGGAAGTAAAGCAGAGGGAAGAGTCACAACTGGCCGTTTTTTCCCTCTCAGTGCAGAGTAACTGCTCCCCCCTCTCCCTACTGTGCAAGACTCCATGTGAATATGTAATTAGCTCCCTATTAAGTGCATTTATCATACATTTCGACCACCCTACCTAAAATTTACACGCTAATTTGTGTCCAATGAATTGCTTTTAAGAAATCTTTGGAGCAGCTTCAGGAAAAGCACTCAAGCCAGATACTCTAGGTAATTTCTTAAATCCCAATTAAATCCTCTCAGTCTACGCCATGCCCTGGCCACCAGGGTATGGTGGCAAGCACGCTGAACGCAGGTCAATCAGCTTTTCTGAACACCAAATCTTCCTTTCACCGTTGCCTTTCCAGCGGGGAGGTAATTGCAGCCAATTAATCCAATGAAGTCAGTGGAGAAAATTAAAATCCATAGCCAGGGATTAAAATCCAGAGAGTCTCTTTGTTCTCCTTTAGCCCTCCACATTCCTGTCAGGATGTATGCAGACATATATATACGTATTGCAATGCCCCTTGAATGCGTGGAGGTGCTTCGGTGGTTTCCTGCTTTCAGCATGGATCAGCTTATTCCCAAGTTAACTCGGTGTCCATAAGTGAGAATCTTTCCAGTAAGATATATGGGTTAGGTGAAGACTTTAAATGTTCTATTTTTTCCCTAATATACAATATTTTATCCTTACAGCATGTGTTCAGACAGGGTGTTGATGGCTTTTGGCTTCAGATTTTGTACAGAAGCTTTTCTTCATTGTGAAAAGTTTCAGCTGAGATTCCTTTTCCACTCATCAGCATTTTTCAGGTTTACACTGAAAAACCAAAAGGCTGCTGAGAAGAAGAAAAAATAATTTTGATAGAGTCCCAGAAGCTTTGCAAAAAAATATGGAATTCACCCTCATGTCTCAGTCATGTCAAAAGGTCATTTTTTTTTATTATTTTAAAAGTTGATAAAACAGAACTAAGCAATGTTATTTATTTTGCTTGAGGATACAGGGGATGAGTGGTAAGAAATCTGAAAATCTGTATTCTAAAGCATCACTTATAACCCTGGGAAAAATAGGGCCTCTTCCAAAAGCAATGAGCCTTGGAAACAGAGAAAAACAAGTTTTATTTATTTATTTATTTTTGAGAATTGCATATCAAGGGGGAGAAATTAGCAAACATTTTAAAAATTCACAACATATGGAAGAGAAAAGATCCAATGGTGATTATCAATGCGCTACCTTGAGAACTGGGATGTAGGTAGGCTAAGGTCGGGTAGCTCTGCAGTCTCGCACCGCTCTCCTCTCTCTTCCTTCCTTTATGTCCCTTTGTGTCATCCAGAACAAAGTGGCAGGAAATCTATGGAGAGATCTGTCTGGCGCCTCACCTTCGTATATCACCCAAGGCAAAGGGCTTTATTCCCAAACGGAGTTTGTAAACCCTGCCATTGGACAAGCTCCTTTTCTATGTACCAGGATCAATATGCACATAGATTTAAGTTCTAGTTTGTCATTGCAGCACATAAACTTTGAGTGGTTTAATTTTTTTGGTTCAATTTTCTGTTTCCTCTTGGCGCGGCCGCTCCTTATCATCGGGGCGACTGTGCCGAATGATCCCGGCTGTCAGGTTTGGGGACAGGCACGGATTTGTCACGACTCTCTCACTGCTGGCCCGAGTCTCTGATGAGGATACCAGCCTGAATGTCTCCCAGCTGAAATAAGACATGTATCCTGACAAATTGACATTAATTTGAACTGTTAGAGCCCAATGGGTTTATTCTGCTAGCATTTTTAATGGGATTTCAGGGGAGACAGTCTTCATGGCATGAGTCAAGCTGGGAAAAGGCTGCTGAGCAGCCATAATTCCAAAGATTAATTTGGAAATGTTTTTCTGGCCAGAACTGTCCTGAATTACACTTGAAAAGGTGGTATTGTAATGGCTCGTGCAGTGGCTGGAGAAGAAAGCTGGATATTGCCGTGGGAATGCGCCAGCCTTTCTGTGCCAGGCTCCAGCTTGACTCCAAGTAAAATAGAATAATAAAGTAACAAAGTAAAGGTAATAGATTCATTCTACCTCCTATCTATAACACTGATGTACATGACTATAGTCTGGGTCCAAAACACATTTTTCTACTAAAAAGGCCTTTAAATGCTAACTAGAAGCAAGTGGCTAGAAATGTTTTCTGTGTCCTGGGCTGCACGGGGTGCAGTGAGAAGGGCTGGGCAGCTCCTGGTGCCACGGCTTGGCCTTCCCATATCTTGCAGCTCTCAAGACACCGATGGCCCCAGCCAAGCCCCTTCTTGGCTATTTGCACCTGTGACCATAAGCAGGGAGTAAAAGTTGCTACAGGCATGGCCGAATTAAATTGCTGGTCTGTGGCATTTTCTGGAGTGCTGTTTACTGAGCCTCTGGATGGAGTTGGTGACTTAAAAAACAGTGGCTTAGTAATTTATTGTGGAGCATCAGAAGAGTAAAAAGAAGCAACGAGAGGATTTCTTTGGGGGGAATCTGGCTGGTTTCTCCAGAAAGCCCCACACATGGGCTCACAGACATGCATGGAGGGTGTCTGCGGTGCTTAAGATCCCACAGTCTCCCTAGGGACAGTCTTGGAAGGAAAAGACTGCCACCACATTAGGCTTAATTCGTTTTAAGTCAACGGGATGTGGCAACTGGTTGTTATTTTTGAAAGGTAGAATTTAACTGACGGCTGGGTTTTAAGCCAAGTGCACCTCAGCAGATCGTTCATACTTTTATCCCTTTCTGTTGACTTCATAAGGTGGAACAGGAGGCACTTTGTGCAGTTTAAACAATATTCTGTACACAAATTAAAATCAATAACTTATTTATAGGGCTGCCAATGTTCCCACAGTCAACCTGGCTTGTGAATGTCCTGAATCAAATGCCATGAGTCTTCAGCCCCTCTGCACTAGCCAGTGGTCTGCAGATACAAGTGCAACACCATCCGTCCTGTAATTATCTCTCTTGGCAATTATCGTGCATAAATAAGTAAATATGATTCTGGAACAAGATTTTAACCTCCTGTTGGTGCTCAAAAGAACAAACCACACAGCAGGTCGAGGAGCAAGGCAGGAGATCAAAGCTCAGTAGTTGTGTTTTTCATATTCATTTTACCAAGCCCCCTACTATTCTAGCAGCTATCATGCTTTGAGAAGAGGGCTAGTGGGCTTCAGCGTGAGTGCAGCTCCGTCCTACTTGTACTGCATGTCGTTATTTTATTCTCGGGGCTAAAAGCTTCCAAGATGGTACATGAGCAGTGAGATCATTAGGTGGATACAACGCCTGGATGGAGCTTCTCTGAAGGGGATAACCTCCCAATACTCCTTCCTTCCAAGAGCTGTCTGTTTTACCCTCATCAGGTGCAAGACATCCTGGGAATTAGGTTTTCCAAACCTTCAAAGGTCTCTTTTCATCCAATATCCAGGATTGCTAATGGATATTCCAAAATACTTTGTGTGCATCACGAAGTGGCACCAAGTCAGATGGAGGGATCACTTAGCCTTTTGCTGCTATATGCCATTTCAAGAACAGCTGTTGAACAGGGCACAGCAATGCCAGGGCTGTTGTATTAGTGAATATGGTCTTCCACCTATCAAAGGCCATAGATTTTATAAGGTGACTGGAGGTAAAGATGCCTTTGTCCATTTACTTCTACACAGGGAACTTCTGGTGGCAGAACAAAGTTTGCCGAGGTGCAGTGTAGGCAGGACATCACAGTTTATGCCTCCTGGGTACAGACCACCAAGATCTGGGGCTTCAGTCTGAATTAAATCCTTATGTTCTTTGATTTTCTATCAATTTCTGGTTACCGTTCTACTTTCTTGAGATCTTCTGGCTCAGAGCAACCTTTCTTGCATCATCGGCACCTCTTTGAGTCTTTCCACACATGTCGGACCATGTATGTAAGTCATTCTTTTGGTGGACTCGGTAGGATTTCGATGTTTGGGGCTTCCTGAAGCAAGTATTTCCTGAAGAGTGTCCATTTAGGTATTCAACCTGAGGGAGCAGCAAGTAGTACTTGAAATTACTGACCTTGGGAGTCAAGGTCCAGATTTTAGACCCTCTTCAGGCCCTTTCAGACCTGCACCGCTTCATCTAACATTTTCTGCAGGTTGTATCTAAGCAGTTGTTATTCAGATCTTTATGCATCTGGGCTTTGGTCTCTCACTCTCCATCCCTATGATTATTGAGAATCTATAGGTCTACACACTTAGCCTGAGGGTGGTAAACAGCAATTAGGTTTCCCTTTCCTTTTTTTCCCTTCTGTGTCAGTGCCCTGAGCAGACCAGAATCAGCCTCATGGCTCCGTTAGCAGCAACTAACAGCAGCAGCAGCAGAGCAGTGGTAAAGAAATCCCCCTACTCCTGCCAAGCAAATCGAGCAAATGGTAATGGGAGGAGAGATGAAAATAGATGCAACACAAATTGTCATTTTGCAAAATGACTTTTTACCAGAGCACTGCTCTGAATACATAGTGACACTGTACAGATGATTCTTGGCCCGTTAAATAACAGTTTCCCCTTTATTTATTGCTCTTGAGTTGTGCCTGACACTTTTATTGCATGCAGACTGGCACATTATGAAAAGAAAAGTAAATAGGTCTGTGGAAGCATGGCCGCTGTATTCCTGTTTAAGGGGAAAACAACTCTTTGGTTTTACCACATATTTGAAAGGAGAAGACAGTTCTCCCTCAGTGTTTTATGGCAGTTCCCCCTCCTGCCTCCCGCTTCTACCTTGAACAGTGTGGATTTGTTTTGCTTGTATAATTAGGCAATAGCCGCTGATCGGATTTGAATCAATGGCATTATATCATCGCAAAAGCTGCTGCAATTGATGGACAAGAGAGGCAACAGCCTGTTTATTTGGAAAAGCTATAAAATGGCCTGCCTGTGCCATGCACGCAAAAAAGTACATTAGCTCCAGCTTTTCTATAATTCTTGGAGAGTAGACACACTGCTAAGGCACTTGAACTCTATTATGATGTCAAGCTTCTGCTATTTTCTATTATCCTTGGGACAAAAGCAAACGAAATCTCATATATGCCTTCATGAAAGAGAATGCATTCTTTGAAAATAATTGTGCCCGTAGCCCTTAATACACCATCAAACCTATACAAATTAAAAGAACCATCATCAAAATTGGTGCAGTTTTTATTTAGGCTACACCACCTCTTTCCTAAATAATTGCAATGCTGATGCAGGGCAGCAGTGCTGAAAATGTGTTTTAGTCTCTTATTTCCTTTCTCACACAGTCTTCAGGAAAAGATACACCCAGCTTCCTTTATCAGCCCAGATTTGGGTTTAATGACTTGGCCTCGTCCTCCCAGCTTTTTCTATCTGGTCAGGTAAAAGTAGATTTTTTTTTTTTTTTTATCATGTATACCTCCTTGTTTTTGCCCTCAATTTCTCCCTGTTCTCTTCTGCTGCGAACCTCTTCTAGCCGGTATTCCTCAGTAGGCTTGTGAGTGCAGCAGTACCCTGAGGACAGCTGTACTTAGGGATGCTATGAATCCAAGGGAGCAAAACCCCACAAAGGCAGAAGGTTTTCACTGATCTCTCTGTGACTTAGAGGCAGAGCTACTTTGGATGTAAAGTTGTACCTACTAGTTGTAGTGTATCCATTCCAGTGGAGCGGTTGACGTTGTCTGCAGGAACTCCTATAGAAATAGACTGAATTACTTGCAAAAGATGATGTATATCTAATGTGGGCAGGGGGCTGCTGCAATGAAAATAATCAACCATCTTAGTTATTATTAATAAACTGAAATAGTTTATTATTCCTATAGTTTACTAT
Organism: Nothocercus julius; assembly: GCA_013398735.1. NCBI lineage: Eukaryota > Metazoa > Chordata > Aves > Tinamiformes > Tinamidae > Nothocercus > Nothocercus julius. The sequence goes on from VZSV01000200.1 coordinate 588,532, forward strand.
AGATAGTTTAATATTCCTCTGCCTGCTGCTGGGCCATGCAGAAAGCTTCTCCCCACGTGCTCTTCTTGACATCTCATAGGAACCAAACTCCAGGTGCCTTTCCATCCGTGCAGCTCCTGGCAGGCTATGTTTCTTATGCCTGGCCATCTGCTTTAATTAAAGTTGTAGGAACTAATATCTTTGGAGCTTGTCGCGTTTGGATGAAACGGTCAAAGGTCTGGCGAGCTGGCGTGTGGGTGAAAGGGTGGCAACGTTGTCAGCCCAAAGCATCCTAGAAACCTGTTTGCTTAGCTTAAGATATCGGGCTGAAAACAAGCTTTTCTCCCTTTCATTTCCTTTGCCGCTCTCTGTCTAATATAGCTATAACAGCCTGCACAGCATAGGCAGAATGAAACACATCTTTGAAAGAAATCTTCTGTAGGCAGAGCGGTCCATGGGTCAGCGTGGTTCTCCGCGAGGCTCCATCCCCGCTTCAATTGCTGCTCGGGTCACTATTAAAAACGAGTTTCTGAGGCTCTTCTAAGATACTCCCTCCTAGCACTGAATATGCCAGCAGGATTGTGCTAGGCGAGGGTCTGCAGGGCTTTGCTGGTGGCAAATCTCACCGCTGGGCAGAGAACATGGGCATGTGCAGGACTGGCTTTGCCTGGTCTGCCTGGGGCTCTCACTCCCATTTTCTTAGACATCAAATGTATTGCGATGCTGCAGCGGGTATTTTTCTCTTATCTAAGAGGCTGGGGGGGACTCGAGCCAAACAGCATTCAGCTAAACAGCCTTTTTTCCATTCAACTGTATAACCTACACCTTGCCATACTTGTAAATACGAGGGAGAGTACGGTGTCATCAGCCTGTAATAAAGCATTGGGGCCTCAGACTGCCATCCGTCAATGAAATTTTAGCTTATTTTCTTTCAAGAAAGAAAATGAGCTTATTTTCTTTAATCTCTCGAGAAATTACTCTTGTTATTTACAGCATTGGATTTCCTCAAAAAAATAAAAAAAAAAGATTGTGCTGCAGCCAAGGGGCTTATTTGACCAAACAGGGTTCTTCACTTTTGTTTTGCCTCATTAGCGTGCTTTAAAGGAGTAAAGAAAACCTCACCTAGTGCTTAGGGAAGGCTCCTACAAGTTTCTTCTTTAGTTGTCGCGTCTTATTTCTCCGCAAAAAAATAATACAGCATTATCAGATATGTAGCACTGAGAAGTTACGAAACCCAGACTACCCAAACTGACTTTAAAAAAGTCAATTTTTAGAGTAATATTTCCATGTTTTCCTTTGCCTTCTGTTTTGAGCTCCCCAAAAGCACTGGGGGCTGTTTGAGTGGAAGCAGCCCCTGCAGTGGTCTTGGAGAACGGAGGCTCCAGAGGAAACATCCAAGAACAGAGCGCGGGCAGCGCTCAGTCGTCATCAGTGCAGGTCCTGGGTTTTGAGTAGAGTTGCTCTTAAAGTTGGTAAAAATTGCAACCTCCGTTCACTAAAGCTGGTGATGTTGGATGAGCCTAAACAACCAGCTCCAAAAAATGCTGTTCTTTTCACTAGTAGCTAATGAATTTTCCCTCTGCTCTTGTCCATTAATTTTCTTTTAGCAAGAGACTTCTTTTTTTTTTTTTTTTTTTTTTTTTTTTTATTACTCTTAGATCCCTCTGGTGTTGGAGCTTTGATATCTAGTTAGTACAATCTGTAAATATCAGTCTGCAGACATTGCCCAAAGGCAGATTTTGCCCCTCGCGCTCTGGCCTCCTCTCCCTTAGAAACTCCATCTACAAAGAGCTGTTTGAAGACATTGGGTGATTCTGCAGGCTGGTGCTTCAGCAAAGAGTTAATTTGAGAAGGAGGACACGAAACGCAACAGTGCCTTAGCTTCCCACACAGTTGTTTTGCCGTAAAAATACTCTATTGTGACAAAGTGTTGTCAACTCTCACAGTTTTAATACGATTCTTATGTTATATTTCTTGGTGTGTGTGTGGTTTTTTTGTTTGTTTATTTTTCCCCCATAAAGTCCTGATCATGGAGTTATGCCACAGTAAGAAATTTAGCTTCCTTCCCCCCTAAAAGTAAGTTTCTGCTTCATGATTAAGAACAAAAGCTTGAAAATGTGATTTAAATGCATTTTAAAGATTCAAAAAGCAGAAGATAAATAACTCAATGTGTATTATCTTTCTGGAAGATAATACCTCATGTTTGTGAGAGGGCTGACTCGTGACTTTTAAATACTGGTTGTTGGCAGCGCTGTTGTTATAATTTATGACTAAGTTTGATTTTTTTTTCTCTTATCCTTCATATCTGCATATATATATTTATATACATTCCAGAATAAATAATATAACTCACATGTTTGTACTGCAGGATCTAGTTCCTATTTAGCTGGATATTTATATGGATATAGTGGAGGCAGGAGAGAAGCAATAGGAAAGAGATACAGATTACATTTGCAGCCTGTATCTCTGCATAGGTGTGTAGAAAAGGGTGAGGACCTGGGTGCAGAAGGCATCTCCTGCCCGCATCCAGCTTGTCTACTTCGGGTTTGTGCAGGAGGAATTGCCTGCACTGTTCACACGACTGCAGAGATTGCCTTAACCTCTTTCGATACTGAGAAGTGCCTACTACTGACCTGGATAAAATTGTGCAGCCGAGGGATGCGGCGGCGCAGGCTGCGGCGCTACCGGCGGCCGCGCTCCGTGCTCAGCGCGGGCGTCCTCGCGAATTATCCCTCCATGGAGCTACGTCTTGATTTGCAAATGGGCCAGCTCCCTCCTGCCCATACCGGAGGGAAAAAAAAAAAAGAAGCTGTAAAGCTGTATCGTAGGCATATGTATTTATTGCGAATCCTGCAAACTAGAACATTTTGTTATGAAGTACATGTCACGAAATTGCAGTGTGTTGAGCAGCACTTTTCCGGCTGATTTCTCTTCCACATTGAAAATGCAGAATTTCATGCAGGCAGGAATCTCTTTCCTCGGTGCAGAACTTAGTGATGGGTTTTATTTCGGTGACGCCTTACAGCAGCAAGCAAGCCCTATTCAGGAAGCACACAAAAATATAGAGAAATAGTAATGAAAACCAGTAATCTTAACCTACCCCCAAATACGCTGAGCGATCTCTGCACAATAGCGCTTATTTCACTGAGGAGTTTTGTGCGCGTCCCCAGGGAGAATAAAATGGGATTGGCCATTCAGAAGGTGCCATACTGCAAGTTGGACGTTGCAGAGCAGAGCTGCTTCTCATTCCTACCCAAAGCCAGTCTTCAAGAGCCAAGAGAATGAACCCAAGAGTATTTGTTTGAATGCACATAGAAAGAATGGTGGAAATCTGATTTAAGGTCTTCGGAGCCTCCTAAGGATTGTGTTTCAGAATTAAGAAGGGAAAACTTATTTTTAACGTCTTGGAGGATGAACAGAAACCAGTAAATGCTTGCTTTTCTTGCTTAACTTACACTTTTGCTCCCTGCTGTTTAAACATAGTCTTGATGCTTCATTATTTGAGCCTGTAAAATTCCTGAGGGTTGACTAGCTGGAAAATCTGGGGTGACGTTTAATTTTAAGCTTTTAGACTGAAAACTATGTGAACTAATTTCATCCTACGCTGTTTCCCCCACTTTTTACTGAAGAACTCCACAGATTTAATCTCTTTGTATTGGTGATTTTGTGCCCGTAAAGATTTACTTTAATCAATTTATTTTCCCAAATAACTTCAATCCATTTTTTTTTCCAAGGATATTTCATTACATAAACATCTTGATAAAAAGTATTGCGTATTTTCAGTCTTGAAAGAATAAAACAGAGACCAACAAGACGGTCAAGATGAAGGCAGTAGCTTCCTCTGTGGAAACACAGACTCTACTTTCTAAAAATTTTATAAAGTTCAGAAAACATGACTGAGTGAAAACATATTCTTGCTAGTGAAGGTACCCGTGAAATTCTTCATAACATAACGAGATTCCTCCAATAAATTGAAAGTACATGAAGGAAATCATGAAAAGACTCCCATAGCATAACAAGTTATCCTCTATCCTCAAAGGAGGAACACAAGGCATCTTCCTAACCTGCCCCTGGTGCCTGGCATTTGAAGGCAGGATCTTGCTGGCTCTTCAAAGCGCTGCAGCCGTCTCTGAACTGGAGCTCTCGGAGCGCGGGGATGCTCTCTTGCTTATCAGACGTGGTGTGGCAGATAGTGCTTGGATAAAACACGCAGCAGGTTTGGCTCAGCGGCTGCTCTCTCCCCTCCGGACCATCTCCCTCTGCCCTCCCTTCTCACCAATGTGCCCTCCTCTCCCTGCGCAGGGACAAGCAGAACCATCCTTCCTTGGACGCCAAATGCCCAGTAAAAAGGCTCGTGAGCCAGACCGCTAGAGGATGAGCCAGTGCTCAGAGCAGCAGGGGCATCTTCACGTGTAGCAATGGCCTTCCCTTTCTCTTCTTGTATTTAAAGAGAAAAAAAAAGGTGTGGTTTTCTACAGTCCTTACAGCAGGACCTTTTCCAAATCGCACTGCTCCAGGCCTGGCAAATCTACCATGACGATTTAGCAGGATCTGGAGCATGACAAAGTATGTTATCTTATTTTTCAGTTCAGAAGGCCAGCACATGAGCACAGCATAGGAAGATGGGGTTTCTAACACATCAAGCACCAATTGGCAACAGTCAGGGGAGCTTGAAAATCAAAGCTCAGACTAAATAACTAGTGAAAAATATGTGCACTTTAGGGATGGGGTTGGTGGTGGGTTTTTTATTTTATTTTTTTTAGTAAATGTTAAAATGTTGAAGAGTGGAAGAGTTCTAAGGATTGTTGCTCTCCTGGGGTTGGTTATTCTCTAATAGTATAAAAAAGGAGACTGAGATGTGTTTATTAGATAGAATCGCTAACACACATCAGAATACTGAAGGTAAGTAACTGTGTCCATCTCCAATGGGAGATGAATTCATTGCTGCAGCAAAGGTTTTCCATCATATTGCTGTAATTTGATAATTTCAGGGCTGCTAGTAAGGGACTCTACAGCAAAAGCTTAGAGAATTATCACCTAATAGCTCCTGCAGGCCTGCGGCAGATATTAAACCTGAACTTTTATGAAACTGAGTTTTCTTCTACAAAGCAGTAAAAAGAATACTGAATCTGTGCTAAATGAGAAGACATTTTCTCTGTTTGCATGGGGAGTATGTTGTGCTCTCCTTCAGCATTTGCCCTGCCAGATCTGTTGGCTAGCAACTAAGAATATTTGGCCAATCCTGTCTGCAGACCGATTGCTGACATATTTTTATAACTGTCCCCTGTTGTTGCACTGCGAGAAGAGCAGTAATTTTTGTACTTGGCTCCTTAACTACACAGATGCAGCCTCACACCACTTAGCCTTAATGGCAGGGCATCCAAATACAACAGGGGCTGGGGAAACATGTGACAGCTCCTGTAGTCACGGGCAAGAGTCAAAATTATTAATATCGAACCTGAAACTGCAGCTGGGTGGCCAATAACCTCTTGAGACTCAGACGCTTCATTCAGGGCTTGTAGTTATGAATGGGGATCTTTCCGTGGGTTTCAGGAGGCTTTGGATTAAGTGCCAAAGTTGTAATAATGCATAATGTAATAAAGACACCACAGTTTGACAGGTGTAAGAAAAAAAAGGAAAAATCAAGATGTAAAAACCTAATGGCATATAACCCACCCTGGCACATTCTAGCATTTAATTAATCACTCAGTCGGCGCTATTAGAAACTGAGTAAGGTATTTCAAAATCTTGTTGGATAAGCTTGATATGGAGACACATAAACAAATGACACTTGCTACCATGTAGGCAAAGTGATAAGTAACACTGATTCTGTGCCCAAAACCAAAAATAACGGCTGAGAAAGACCTTTGAGAGAATATGGGTATTTTGACTGACCTTTTCTTTCAATGTACCTGTAAAATATGTAAAGTTGTCTTCATAAAAGCAACGCACTGCAAAATTGATTATTTCAGTGCCACAGTGTGCCAGCTGGCACTTGTGTGCTACTTTTGTGACTTGCATGATGAGAATAAAACACATACCACATCATGTTTAATCACCCAAATTTTATTGACAAGCTAAATGCTGAACACCGGGTAATCTGTTAGGCTGCTTACTAAGCCTTGAATTCTTGGGTAAACTTGTTTTGTCTGTACACTTTTAATGGAGGATGAACAAATCAGAGTCAGCCACTGGCAGCGCCCACATTTCACCCTGAGCAAACACTGCAGTGGAAGTTTCTCACATCCTGGGACTGGAGCATTAAAATGACTCGAAATTCAGAGGGCAGTTATCACTGTCCAGCTATTATGAATTAAAATAGCCATGGGGAAAAAAAAAAACTGTCAATGCTTTAAGTATGCAGGCCCAGCTTCTCATCTAAAGTAGAAGCAGATATCAAACTTGCTGCAAACATATTATAAACCCAATCTGGCTAAGATCACATGCCTCGTGCTTGCCTTTCACTAGCATTAAAGGATTAATTTTCAGGCAAGACACTGTTTCAGAGTATAACTGGGACAATATCATTATATGGCTCCTATTAAACAGGCATTTGGGCTATCTTCTGTCAAAAATCTGGGTTTCATCACTCTAGTCTGCTGAAGGTTTGGTTGCAATAATCTTGTTTCTTGTAAACTACTAATTAATCTACTAATTGGTCCCTGTTGGAATAGAGAAGCTAAGACACTTTCAATCCTGCCTAAAGAAAACACAGGGATATAAGAAAAGCCAAATCCACTGGCATTTCTTCAAGCTTTCACTGAGTTCTTCTGGTCACTGTGACCACCTTCATCAGTTTTGCTTACTCGTATTTTTAAAAGGTGTGACTGCATCAGGTGTGTCCATTTGGTGGGAATGATTGCTCCCACCACAGGGAACAGCTGGGTAGGATCCTGACTAGTAGTTTCCAGAGTACAAAGAAAAGAAGAGAGAGAAGCAAATCAAAGAGCAAGCAGCTGTAGCCAGGTGTTTATAATAAGGGAGGGAGAAAGGCCCTAGAAGTCTAGAGGGACTGTGCTGACTTTGTTGTGGTGTAAAAAGCGCTTTAGAGGAGGAGAACTCACCTGGAGGGATGTGGTAGGCTGGAGTGTAAAGATTTCTATTTTTTTTTTTTTTTTTTTTTTTTTTTTTTTTTTTTTTTTTTTTTTTTTTTTTTTTTTTTTTTTTTTTTTTTGTAGAAAAACTGATTATTCTGACTTGTATTCTATCCAAATTTGACTCTTTGAACTTAAAAGCTGTTTTAGTCTTCTGTGGTAGTTTGTAGTATAAGAAAACTGATTATTCTGACTTGTATTCTATCCAAATTTGACTCTTTGAACTTAAAAGCTGTTTTAGTCTTCTGTGGTAGTTTGTAGTATAAGAAAAAGGTCTAGGTGGGCTTGCTTCAAAGCCCTCTCTGACTTGTGATCCTGTCTGGTCTACTTATCTGCTATGCAAGCCTGTAGGCTAGCACCCAGTGGTGCATCTCTGTATGTATATGTCTTCAATTTTAGCAAAAAGAAAGGAAATTAAAAGGAAATTAAGAGTAAGTCTAACTCATTCCAGGTCAGCTTGATTAATGAAAGAAAGTTTAGCCTAAGGAGAAGACTAGAGGGGTCTAAAGTGTGGAGAGTAAGTAAAGATAAAAATATATGTAAAAATAACATGCTCTTGATCATTATGGAGCTTCTATTCTTGAAGTCAAGTTCCTGTTCCCTTAATACCATTAATAAATCTTGCTAACTTCAGTAGGACTTGTTTGAAGCCTATAGTAGAGTACAGTGTTTTATTGTTTATTTATGGTGGTGTTAAATGCTTCTTTAGGAAGAGAGTGACTGGATGAGGAAAAGTCTCTTTGGAGAAAAGGAGGTGGCCCCTTCTGCAGGGAAAGTGGCAGAAGTTGGGCAGAGGGGGCTGCAGAGGGTGGGTGGGAGAGGGTGGCCTGGGGGGCTCCAGCCTGGGCCCATAGCCTGGGAGGCAGCTGGGATGAGGTTTGGGAGGGAGAAAAGGGAACTGAGGGAACCGTGCAGGGCTGGCAGCAGCCTGGAAAGTCTTTAAACTGTCTTGAAAACAAACCAAAATGGATTTAGTAGAAGTGAAGAAAGTGGAAGGGCTTCTTTATAAACTCAGCTTAGCTCCACTATGTGCAATTTTGGGTTTGAAATTGTATCCAGGCTAGTGCTTCTCCACAGAAAAACCGACCTTTATATTTCAACGTCCTCCTCCTAAGAGGAAAGGTCTAAACTCTTCTACCTGAAAGCTCTGGCACGTACTGTGCCCAGCTGGTTGGGAGGGCAGCCCTGTTCCTGATGGCCAAATGTGTCTGCCATGGTAAAACTGAGAGACTCATTCAAAAATCTTAGAAAACTACAGAAGTCATTCTGTGTTTTGTGAACTGATGCTCTGATTTGAGAGATCACATCTTGTCACGTGTGTAATCAGTGTATATATATTTTTTTCTCATCATCAGAAGGATCACCAGAAAGGAATGCAAGGTATTAAAAAGGGCTTATAAATGTAGACAGTGGAAAAATTATGGGTCTACTGGGTGTTTAAGTTGCAAATATTACACTGAAAACCATGCTTTGCAAGGCAAGCTCTTCTTGAAAGATTTATGGCTACAGTCACTTGGGGCGTAGTAAATTTAGCAATGAATATTAAAATGTATCAGTCATGGATTTCTTTACTAGATTACAATTGGTATTAGTTCTGACCACTGCTACCTATCCTTGAATCTTTGAACTTGTTTATGGCTGTATGGCAACAAAAGGATGTAATTATGGCATCCAAAGAGGCCTTTTTGTCAATGGACATATGGGGAATGAAAACTCATGTCAACTTCCCTCAGAAACAAGGTGGGAAGGAGCTGCTTCTGCAGGCCTGGTCGTGGAAACATGTTCTCTTGCTCTGCCTGAATGGCCAACAGGAGAGGTTGAAAGTAGAAGCAAGTTTTGGCCTTTAGAATTGCAGATCTTCACACTTGCCTCTGGCTAGCCTCCTGGGAGCAAAATGAGAAACAAAAGCAAGAGAATTGTAAATAGAGGTAAGATTTATTGGGTGTATGGTAGGCTCTTTGTTTCTCTTCTGTGCTTGCTGAACCAAGTTCTTAGGCGTAGACTTAACTTGCTAATAAGTCAGTAGCATTTGAGACTGTCGCTTGCTTTTAGTTTTTCTTGAAGCCGTGGTGGTGGTGGCTTATCATGAACAGCAGCTACAACAACATTCACCTCCAAATCATTTAGGCAACTAAGTACCACTGCATGAAGAGTGACCCTTAAAATTCAATCTACTCGGAATGAATTGCTGAGTAGATGTACGCCTCTAGCCTTCCCACGCTGATGCATACCGAAAGTAATCAAAGTTGCCTTTTTCTTCGTTCTTTCTCATATGTCAGCCTAAAAGAGTTTGGGAGCATAATTTACAGCACAGCTCCTCTGCCTGGTTCCATTCTGAAATAATTAGGAGATTATTTTGGTCAATATGACTGAACTATGATTTACTGCATTTCAATGGCTAGTTGCATTAGTGACTCTTTAAGGATTAGAAGCTTAATGAAATGCACACATCAGGACAGTGATTTAATCTTTTTCTCATAAAATCTTCACAACAAGATAATAAACCATAGACGCAAAAATCATTCTGACAAACCTGTCTCACTTTCAAGCTTTGTGACAATTACCTGTGAGCTGCTCCTGTTTTCGTTAGGGGTTGTGGAAAGGGCATCTTTCACTATGGGAGGCAGATTCAGGATAGGAACGGAGAGCAAGAAATCTCCCTTCCTGGCATGCTGGGACATAGTCTCAAACATGCCAGGGCATGTGTTTGTCAAAGCCACTTGGGGCTTTCCAGTGTTTGTTTCTACATACTTCTCAAATCTTATACTGGAAAGAGTGACTCTTGTGAATCAACTGGTTTTCAAATAGTTCTCAAAATAACCCATTCAAGCATTAGTAGCTTTATTGGTCTGATTAATATTTTCTTCTCTTTTGGACATGGTGTCTCAGTCTTGCCAGTCAACCAAATCTTCTTTGGGTTATCAAGCCAAACTTCTCCAAGGTTGAGAGATAAGTGGAAAGCCTTAATTTGGCAGCTTGTTCAATAGCATCTATGAAACAAGGGTGGAGTCTCATTCCATCTCTCAGTAGACAGGCAGTCTTTGTACCCTGCCATGTGTTGCCTTCTACTTCCCACCTGTGCAGGGAGCCTTCCTGCCTTGGTACAACTGAGGGCTGCAGGTGGTGCCTGGAAGGGAAAGTCCTCTTGTGATGGCCTTGCTTAAACTGGGGACACTTAAACATGGTGGTCTTAAACTCCAGTTATTTAACTTCTAAAATTACTGCTAAACTTGTCCTGGGGGTTTGGTGTATTTATATATTAAGGAATATTATTATTTTCTCCCTTTCTTTCTCCTTTTCCTTGAAAGAATAGGAGGAACCAAGCACTCATCTGTGGAAATTCTGTATTCAAAACTAACCTTTCCTCAGTGTTGGCGTAGCCAGGTGCTAGACTTGGTCCCCATTCTCTATGGAAGAAATATGCTGTGTTCCCAGACTCCCTTTTCAGGCAGGATAACTATAAGGAAATAAATGGCGATGTAATGTCAGAATATTGCCTATATCCAGAGATGTGATAGTTCTTAGAGGCTTCCAAGCCCGAGGATAATATATTCAAACAGGAAAGCAAATGCTGCATTGTGAGCTGCATACTGGAACTTGCAAGTGACAAATTCTCTATTTTTAAAAAGTCTTTTTAGAAACATAAGGAATAGAAAAATAAGGTGACTGAAATTGGTTTCTCATCAAATCTTATTCTGAGCTTTGCATACTGTTTTTGTCTTTTGAAGCCTTTTCTGTAGGTGCCATGGAAATGCTTTGTAAATGGCTGTGAAATGGAAAGTGCCCCTTAAACGGTGTGGTTTGCCCAGAAGTAATATGAATGCACAGTTTAGGGAGAATATAATAATAATTTTTTATTTTGTGCAGCTCTAGAAATGTTGGAAGAAGCAGGGAGGGGGAGAGGGGACACTATTTTCTTACTAGACCTGATCAGCTGTTGGAGGAAGAGAACTTGCATAGTGGAAACCTCAGTTATCATTGGCACTTCTTCTAAGCTTGATCTTCCAAGACAGAGGCAAGGAGGATGAATAAGACAGCAGGGAGGTTAAAATGCATTTCCTTAGTGGTAACAGCAAGGCTTCTTAGACAACCTCCTCTCACTTCTGTGGATCAGATACTCTTAGGTGTCACCTAACATCTCTTTCCACATTTCAGTTTTCCTGTTAATCAAAGCCAAAATGATTTACGTTGAAGTAAACTGCTTATTGATAGTGTGGTTAAGTTAGACACTTCTGAGTTGTAGTATACCGTGGACTTCGGTGTAATATAGAGTAAGACTACCCAGAGGTCTTTCTTGGCACAAGAGTTTAATTGTGCACAAAGTCTGTGATACTGTGATTAGATACTAAGGTAGCTGCTTGTTCAAAATCCATTTAGAAAGGGAGAAAATCTAGATGCTTTTTAATGGGGATCTGCAAGACAAAATCATAGATCACAAGCAATGAATGTGAGTTTGGTGGCTCTTTTCCTCCTGAAGCCAGAAGTGAAATACTTGAGTTTACGAGACAGGAGAAGGATGCACTTGATGGAAGGCAGCAATGCCTCATAGTCACGTTGTTCCTGGAACATGAATGACCTACAGGCCTTTGAGATGTGTTAAATGGCTGTTGTAGTTCTCTCCTTTGTTTTTGGCATGTTTAGCATCGCTCTGCTGCTGAGAGGTGCTACGAGTACTGGGCTAAGAGAGAGGGTTTTCCAAATGTTTGAGACCTTCTTAAAGTTTTTAATGCTTGTAGAGAATGACTCTAGCAGTTGTAAAATTATGCCAGCTGGGATGTCCTGTGGAGCTGGGGACCTTTTCTCCCAGAAGGTATAGGTTGTTGAAAAATGTCTTATTGAGTGTTCATCAATCCCTGTAACGGGGGACCTCCCAGCATGGACTTTGGAGTTGGGGGAGAGTGTCAAATGGGGTATGCGGCTGGGTAGAGCACATCTCATTAAATTCCAGAAATGAGTCCCCCAGAGGTGTCACTCATGTCCCTGGTCACCCCCACTAGTCTGAAATGTGGTTGTACAGGAAGGTCTTGCATTGCAGCTGTGCAGAGCAGCTTCTCTTGGCATCTTGTGTCCATCCCAGCCGTTCACCGCGGTGCATTCCAGCCTCGGAGAGGGTTCCGAGGCGTCGAGGGCGTTCCACGGCAGCTCGCTCATCCGTTCATGGCCCGGTTGGAAAAGGTCTGTGCATTGATTGATGTCTCTATTCTGTGCTATTGATTGGGTGTGTTGAAAACAGTCAAAGAAAATAAAGTAGCATTTGGTTTGGTGCAGATTGAAGAATCCATCTCTTGCAACCTCTCAGTGATGAGCCTGCACTGAGCATCAATGGGGGCTGTGGGCTTTTTGGTTTTTTTTCCTGATTTTTCTCCCCTCCCCTCACTTCTTGGGTTCAATAAAGCATAAAAAAAACCTCTGTGATTCCCTCAGCTGAAAGATCAGAGCAAATAGCTCATCTGCTTCGCTGTGTTTCTGAGAGCCTTTAAACAACTGAACATCTCCCTGTGCAGGAGCTGAGGCCTGTCATAGGGATCTTAAGGGGAACATGTGTTGCTTTCTAAAGGGGAGTTGGAGGATGTAAACTGTAGGATGAAAACTGAGGCTTGGCAGACTTGGTTTCTCTGGCTCAGTTAGTTGAAAACTGGGTGTTTTTACCAGTAATTGCCTTGTAAAGGGTTGGCCCTTTTGGACCAGGTTTCTGGGGTCTGCGGTCTCCAAGAGAATCTGGGCATGGATATGACTGAGGAGACAGGTGTAATCTCCTTTTAAGGCAGTTAATCATGTATGTTTATACAAAAATATTTATCTTCTGTACAGACATGGAGGTAAGCAGCTCTTCATTCTGTAGAAATCAGCTTAAACCTTTTTCTAGCTGAGATTGGCGCAATAACAGCGCTCGGTTGTTCCAGGTGAAATGTTTGGGGGGGAAAGGTGTCTAGTGCTCCAGGCAGTCCCTGGACCTCTGGTATGAAGCACAAGCTTCACGGGCTGCAGCTCCTAACTTTGTATCACCCGGTAGTTGCAGGTGATGCTCTCGTCCGGACTTCATTTATTTCATACCTGCTCATTTAGAGTCATTGAGTTAAAATGAGCAGTTCTCTTGCATTGACAGCTAAATGGCTACATCTGCATCACTTGCTTGCTTTAACATATTGCACTTACAATAGAAATTTTTCACTGCTGTGAAGATTTTTTTTTTTAATGGTTGGCTTGGCCTTCATTATAGCATTAAATTCTGATACTCTGTTTTCTGTGAAATAGACATTGGCTTCCCTTTTTTCATCTCTGAAAGAGAAAAATATTGCAATCATTTGGTGGAAGAGTAAAAGGACATAGCTTCGAGATACTTTGTTCAGAGGTGCAAGTGCTTTCTTAAAATGGAAGAAGAAACCCATGCGTGGTTTTATCCTGAGGGGAAGCATGGGGTTTAACACGTTGGCTACAATAATAAGTTGTCCATTAATTATTACTGACATGGGGCGTATGCAGTGTTTTTTCTTTCATCTGATGATTTAAAACAGAAACTAGAGCTCTTTGAGACTCCTACTATAATCTCTGCTTCATGCCATTTCTTAAGGAACTTTAGCTTTATCCCATTCTATTATATTACACTAATAGATTTACAATAAGGATTGGTTCGCACTTGATTTCAAGTTTCTTAATCCTGAAGCCTTTTCTGCAAAGTACAGAGATTTCTCCGTTGCGAGCAGAAATATCATGTTCTGTGTGGGTTAGCAGCACTTCATTCATCAATACTGTGCATATGCCTGAGCTCCTGTGGGTGACGGGTGAATATTGATATAATCAAGATCAAGAGATTTTTGTTTCAACATCATCATTTTTGCTAATTGTACAAAAACTATTAAATGCAACTGTCCTTAGAGCTTTGATCACTCTTCATAATCAAGAAGCTGATGAGAAGGCGGAGGAATTTATTACGTCAGACAAACATAAGGGAAACATTGATGCTGGTTAGAAGCCCCTGTTGAGCTCTTCAATTGTGTGGAATATAGACGAGTTTCATGTTCCCCTTGTACAATCCACTGAGTCCAAAGCAACTTAGCAATGTTGTGCTCGGTTGGTTATTTCAAATCTCCCCAGTGCGGAGCAGGCTCATGTCAAAATGCTGGTTATAAATGCTGAACAAATGCTGAAGCTTCTTCCCGTGTAATCGGTTTTTGGTCACCTCTCCCCTTTAACCTTTTCCCGACTAGAGCATGGTGTTTGAGGTGTCCCCTCAGACAACGTTTTTGAGTGTTGCCCTTGTATATTCTCCTTTCCCTCTGCACTCTTCCTGAGAGCTGTCCTTGTCGAAGCTTGTGATCAATGGCAAGCAGTTCATGGAACGTCCTTGCAGCAAAGTTTTAAATGGGGTGGAATTTGCCCATGTTTTTGTTTTCTGAACACTGACCAGAAACTCGAGCTGCAAGTGGTGAGTGCTGGTTAATGCTGCATATGCGGTAGCTGAGCACTTTGATGTTGCTGATGGGCTTGTGCGCAGAGCTGAAATAGAGCATGTTTATTTTTGCAAGTATGAGTCTTCGGGAGTAGGACTATGCTCCTTAAAAGGCTCATTGATGTTTCACAGTAACAGTTTCTTCACACTCACACAGTGTGCTCAGTATGACTTCTTAACACAATTATTTTAGAAGTTATTTATTAATGTTGCTTGCACAAGGCAGGGCACAAGACAGTGCATAACTCAAGGGACCTCATCTATAGAAGGTGCTATATGTCTGGGCTACAACAAGGAATCCTTGCCACCCTTATGGCATATGGCATTTAAGATGAGCAAGATGCAAGTGTCTTGTGTCTGGGAAGTCTCACAGCAAATGCAATTGATGCTTTTGTGTGCTTAAAGATTATATTGTTTGATAGTCTGTTTTCTCCTAAATCATTTGTTTTGCCACAGATTGTAAGCCTAAGTAATTAAATGCATCGAAGGCTGCCAACAGATTGAGCTGCAAAGTCTGCATGTGCTGTCTGCACCTGTGTTTAGAAAGAAGAGGAGGGGAAACAAGTAAAATAGGGGAAGTAGATTCTGAAAATCTAGGTGGGTGAGCACTAAATAAGCAATGTGAGCACTTATGGTATTTGGGTCTATTTGAATCCAACTGTACTTTCCTGTCAGTGACTTTCAACATGTTTTCTCTTTGTAGGGTTCTCATTCCAAGTATGACTGCATTGTTCTTATGCTATAAATTTTTAAGGCTTAAAACTGGAGAACAGTCAGAGCCGCCCCTCTGAGAGACCCTATAGTCACATTTTTTGACCAATCACGGTTGATGTTTGTCTTTTCTTGTTTGATGCTCACAGATGATATGTAGCAAACATTTTTGAAGTTAACATCTGACTAAGATGAGCAGAGAAGGTCACAGCCCTGGTAGTGCTATTGGTCAAGCCTGTTGGCTGGCTCGGTACAACATCAGCAACAAGATTTACAGGGAACTGTTCTGTGCATCCTGGATAGGAAGCCTTTTTTAAAAAAAAAGGAATCAGCAAACAGAAGGTCTGAATTCTGCACACACAGATAGCTGTCTGCCAAACACTAAAGCCAAGGTACCTAGCCTATTTTCCTGTAAGAATATCCTCGTAACTCTCTTTCTCCTCTGATTAAAAGAGGGATTAGACCCACAGGGGGGAATGGGAAATATTGTTACCCCATGCATAGGTGTGCAACGTGGATATGTCTACAGTTTGGTTGTCAGGTTATCTAGACACCGCATCCAAGCGTTTTGGTTAAGGTACCCTGCTTCTCAGCCCTGTTTTGTTGTCTGTAGCACGATCTGTGCCATTACAGAGGGATTGCTCCTGGGACCCAATTCACAGAACACTGGATCTAAGTCTGGGAAATAAGACCTTAAGTAAGAACATCACCAAGTTCTTCAGTGTGTACTGAATCCCAAGCTCAAAACAGATGTTCAAAGTAATCCAGCACTTACGGATGGGCCTTGAGTGCGTACAAGGCTGTACGGAGTAGGACAAAGAGAAGCACACGCTGAAACTTAATTTCACATTAAATAACGCTTTCGAAAAGCGCAGCTCTGTTTCTTGTACTGTGGGGATCCACCAAGCATTAGATGGTGGTCAAACGTCTTTCATTAACAAGAGAGCCAGACCCTTTCTAGAAGGGGGGGTGTTTTGTGTGTGTAAAGCAGGCTGGAGATAGTGAGCCGTGAGAACTCACATTGTTGTCAGGGTACACAAGAAAATTAAGATGCATAGTTTGCTTTAACTTGCTATACGTACCTTAGTCTGTGGACCACAAAGAATAACTGTCTTCGCTTTTAAATGAGTCTCAGCTTGCTTATAGCTGCAGCCTTATTACACTCTACTCATTTCTCTGCTCATTCAGCTGAGGGCTTTCTAAATTTTAGATAGGGCATTACTGCTGATCTACAGAAAATTTCTCTGCCAGGTGAGCCATGCTTGAACTTATTCACATGGGTACTGGCAAATGCTTTGCGCTAATTCATAATTTGGGACAACTAAGGAGAAACCACCGTTGGATAACGGCAAAATGGGAATTAATTTTGGGCTGGATAATTCCTTCTAGCTGGAAATGAGGTCTGGTTGGTGCTTTCTTGAGAAAGCAAACACTTTTCAGGTGCATATTGATAACTCTGATACAAGTTCTGCTTGCATAGGATGGTTGTGTTGTCAGAGGGGTATAATTAGAAGTCCATAAGTCTAGTGGTGGATGGGGAGGCATGTTAGACTAGAGAGAAAATCCCCTAACTATTTCCATGCATCTCTGCAGCATGAACTGTAACTACAGCCTTCTTTCTTCATGTCATTTGGTTGTTATGCTGCCTCCTACATGCCGCTTTAGAGCGCGTTGGCCCTTGTCATGGTTTCTGCTACTGCTTCTCAAAGAAAATGTACTTGCATGCACAGCTAAAATACATCATTAAGCAGGGAAACCTGGAGGTGTATCAAGTTGTGGAAAGGCACAATGGTTTGCTTAGCTGTTTGTTCTTATTATTGTGCAAAGAATGGTGGTTATAATCAGATTTTACGTAGGTTCAACCATTTGTATACAGTAAGGCTATGTTCTTTAGCTATTTTTAAGTAAAAGTTGTTCTTGCATCTGTCTATAAGAATAGTTACTGCAGCACAACACCAAGAATTCTGTTTCTTAACATACATCTGAAAAGCAGGCAGCAAAGTCCTTCAGTAGTAGTAACAAAAAAGGCAGTAATTGTAGGTGTGCTGAGGGTATGTCACTACTGATTTCAGAGACTTCAGCTAGAATTAAATTGGTCCCTTTTGTCTTACTTCATTCAGCAACGTTTCCATCTCTTTTTAGAAAGATCAATTGTAATTTTACTGTGCTAAAGAGATCTCTGAGAGACCTTAAATATCTAGATCAGTAGATCCCCAAAGCAGAGAGAAGCGGAGAATTAAAATTTGTGCACTTGGTCAGTGACTAAGTGCATCCTTTAGCAGTGGTTCTTGTTTTATTGTTTTTTTTTCTTTTTTTTTTCTGCTCTTTAGAGAGGGGGTCTTGCTGAGAAGGGGAATCTCAGTCCCTAATAAAAAGGAAGAAAAGCAACCCTTTATCTAAAAAAGCATTTAAGTTTAGTGTGTTTAAAAGTCTGGCCTATTTATAGAGAACATATTTTTAGAGAACTCTTTTTTAATGGATGGCTTTTTGGCATGGTTTGTTCTGGTTGCTCCCTCTGCTAGACTGAATGCCCAAGCATGACTGCTGTATATTCATCAGAAGCTAACGTGAAAAGGAAAAAGAGGCAGCAAGAATGCTGATGGAGATTTGCACTGGGCAAATGATGAAACTGATGGTATCTTTTGGTCTAGTATTCTGATAGGTCACCTCTTGCAAAGTCAGCATCTTTGGCTGCTGCTCCCTTACCATTCTCCATGGCCCCTGTATCACACTGCGTTTTAAAGGTTTCAGTGTCCATTTACTCATGCGTTCTGGAAAAATTGCTTGCTATCAGATGTATGATAGTTAAGGAAGTTGTATATGGGATCTTGAGCGGTGGAACTGAAATGCTATGTTGAAGCAATTGATAGGTTTGCAGGTTTTCAGAGACTATTAATAAAGCTACATTATTTTGCTGCTGGATAGCTGTTCCTTTGGCATCTGGACTAAGCAGTGGGACAATGTGGGTCTTGAGGGATGCCTGGCTGCCTTTATTCTCAAGACACTGACTCTGGTCTTCAGATCTAGCCAACTGGTTGCTTAGTCTTTTGAATGGCCATGACTGATCTGGATGTTGATTGAGGGGAGGCAATAGCTGCCGCTTGAACTTAGTCCTGGGTTCTGCACTGGCCTTGTTTTAAGCAAAATCACTACTTCTGTGCTCTGCCAGGGCAGCACTAACCCTTTCCTCATGCCCTGGGAACCAGGCACAGAGGAGATCAGCATTGCTAATATTTGAGTGTGCTGTCTACCAGCACTCCTCATCCCTTCTATCACACGTGTTTCAAATGATTCTACTTCAGCCAAACAAATGGTACAGGGTTAATTTCTAAGAAGTCATTGTCAAAACTGCTGAACCAGTTTAATTCCAGTGCATATATTTATACTGAGCTGCACAAATCACATCTGAGGAAGATTACAAATGGAGGTGGGGGGGAAGAGAGAAGTTTAATCAGAAATGAGATCAGATTTGAAAATGTGGAGTGTTAGTGATTGCTGCTAGGGCTCAGAGGCTGCGGAGTCATAGAATTTTTCTTTTTTTTCTTAGCAGCTCTCAGAATCACCAGCTGGAAGCTCATGAGAGTGCCCATGCCCTCGCGCTGGCAGCAGCGGAGTGCGGTGGTGATTGGGGAACTGGGACGCTTGTCGTGAAGGTGGCTCACGGAGCAAGCTAAGGCGAGAGCAGGAATGTTATTTGAAAGGAGTGTCCTGGTGTGAAGTGGGGAGAGGGCAGGGGATGAGCTGCCCTGCAGTGATGCCCTGGCAGGAGGTCTGGTTCGTGCACACGGAGACCTGTTGCTTACTGAAACCAGCTGAGAGTAACATTTAAGCTGATCCAAAGTATATCAGTTGCCATTCTCCCTGCTACCTTTTCAGTTGGCTGTTGTTCTTTACTGTTAATAAGCATTTGTACCCATGCGTTGTATTTATACCCAGAGCCCTTAGCTGCTTGGTGCGCTGCTGTACAGCGCTCCTGGGCACTGGGTTGCTTGTCCTTCCTGCAAGCCCTGTGAAGAGGGGGAGTCAGGTGCAGGGAAGGATGGGGCAATGTAGCAAAATGCTGTTTGGAAACTTTTTCATTAAAAACGCAGAAGGCCTCTGCATTTTATGGATATAGCTGTTGATTGTTAGCCTTGAAACAGGATATTTCTTTTTTTTTTTTTTTTTTTTGAAGTTGTCTTTCAAGTTGCTGCCAAAAATTAACTGTTCTGCTGTGGTAAGTAAGAAAAAAAGAATTGGTATAAGCCTTCTGCCATTGCCACGTTCCCTAAGCTCCATGAGGAAACCTGGGAAGATGTGAAAACAAACAATAACTGAGAGTTGAGCACCATTCTCCCCACTACCCGGCGCTTGTAAAGATTACGTGTTCCCTTATAATCACTGCAGGGAGAAGTACAGCATAGCAGTGGCTTCTTCTATTATAGATGAGCCCGTGTGTACTCAATCTGTGAGTGCTGCGTTAGATCTGGGAGATCTGCTAAAATTGCAGGCTGATGAGAAGCACGGAGCATGATCAGAGTTATCTACAGCCTGACATCTAACATAGATGGACACGAGTCATTAGCAAACTCCTGCTGTTGACTGCTCCAGATTGGGCTGACCAATGCAGAAGGTCCAAGTCTTGTCCTGTAAAACAGCTTTGCGCTATCTGCATCAGTGAGGGCATTCCTTGGTGAGGTCTTGTGCTTATTTGTGACTAGTTGGCTCCCAGGCCTGTTGAAACCAGCTCCTTTTCTCTACGGCTGCTTTCTGGTTTTGTTTCTTCCTGCTATATGCTTATCAAGTAGCTATTTCTGAGAGTTATTTTTTTCAATGTAGATTTCTGGACTTAAAAGGTCATGACCCTGATTTAAGGGATTTTCTGTATAGCACCAAGGTGCTGCTGCTTTTGCTGAGGCTTTTCACTATCAGTGCATGTTTGCTGCAAAGGAGGAGTGCAGGGAGACAGTGGGATTTCTGTCTTTCTTGGTGATGATCTCTGCTTTAAGTCACCTGTGGGCTCATTGGCAGTTGGGACCAGTGGAGGAACAGCAGAAACCACAACCTAACTAAATGTCTGGTGTCTCCTGTAATGCAGCAGACAACTGCAGCACACAAAATTAACCCTGTGGTAGGCAGAGGGACCGGATAATCCATCCTTGTGGAAACTTCCTACTGTGTTTGAATCTTGGAGCTCGATGTAATGCTTCTCTTAATACCTGAGAAGCCTGTGGTAACACTGGATAAGTTTATGGTCCCAGGAAGAGGATGGAGTGTCCTAGGAAATGGAAGAAATGTTTTCATTCCTTCTCACACCTGTATCGAATCTCCAATCTCAGGTAGCAACGGACTGTATTGTGCAGTTAATGTTGTTTCATGGTCTGTTTTCCTGCCATAACATAGGACACAAGTTGGCTATAAGCTAGATGGTTGAGCCACTATTAGGAATAGCCATAATGTACTGGGTCCTAGAAATACTGAACAGGTTGTTTTAATCATAATAAATTGTTGACTTTCCACGTAGTAAAGGTAGAATCAGTCCAGGGATTATATTGTCACTTCTACCTAATGTAGAATTATTAAAGCATATAAAGACAGGAGGAGAACTGAAGGCTAATACATCATGTAATAGACTTTGTGCCAGGCTGCGGAGGGAACGATGCTCGTGTAAAAGCAGACCTCTTGCAAATGATCCAACTGGCAACAACAAAACCGGGGCTAATGTCAATTAGCGAGGAATGCCGCTTTGGGGAGAAGCGGCAGTTGTGGTGTAACCCAAACCATGGGGAAGACAGATGGAATTTTAATGGTGCCTTGGTGTTGTGGAGAAAGCTGTAGGCATTCCGGAGGGACCCATTAGGCGGTAAACACTGTTGTAAGCTGTGTTGCAATGGCAGGGCTGTGAAAGGAAGAGGATGCTTAACAGTTGGGGTATTGAGCTTCCTGATGCCTTTAAGTGCAATGATAGCTACAGTGTTCAAGTGCCATGTGTAAAATAGACCCTGATGTAGCGTACGTGTTTTTTCTGCACCCCTAAATAGGCGGCGTTGTCTGCATGTAATGAGGAAGGATGAAAACGTCATGGAAAATCTGCAGGGCTATTGCTTCCTGGGAAAATGCTTAGCTTTGCATTGATTGTGCAGAGAGCTCCCCAACTGCCCAAGATGGATCCTTGCCCTGGTTACATGTGTTGTTACTGTGATTTCCAGAAGTTGTGTCACCAAAAGGCTACAGACCAGTCTGTTCCTATAGCTGAGGCTTTACATGAGAAATGAGTCAACTTCTAGTTGAGTAATGCCACCACAAACTGGCTGAGATTAGAATGGCTGGTTCAAGAATGGGTTAATTAAGTGATGGCTTTCTCTAGTGGTGCCACTATTCTATGAAGGACATTTATTCAAATGCTTTTTTCCCTCTGCTCTCCCTAGGAACCTAAAAGGAGACAACCAAGATGGCAACAAGTAGTAATTTCATGGCACTACACGGACCCTTACTTTAGTCAGTCCTCCTTCCTCCTTAGTGTTTTGTTTCAGATCTGCTTTTATTCCAAGTCAGTACTATAACATCTTGCAGAGGGGCATCTGAGATGAGCTCACCACTGCGAGTTAAGTATGGCAACCAGCATGGGTTGTCACTGTGTTCCCAGCAGGGCGAGAGGGGATCCTGCCCCTCTGCTCAGCTCTGGTGGGGCTGCAAATGGAGCACTGGGTGCAGGCCTGGGCTCCCCAGGACTAGAGGGATGTGGAGCTTCCAGAGAGGGTCCAGTGTAGAGCAAAGAAGATGCTTAAGGGACTGGAGCATCTATCGTATGAGGAAAGACTAAGTGAGCTGGGCCTGTTTAGTCTAGGGAGGACAGAGGGGATCTGATCCACATGTACAAGTACCTGAGGGGAGAATGTAGGGAGGATGGGGCCAAACTCTTCTCGGTGGTGGCAGTGCCAGGACAAGGGGGAACGGGTACAAGTTGAAACACAGGCAGTTCCATCTCCATGTGAGGAAGAACAACTTTGCTGTGAGGGTGCCAGAGCCCTGGCCCAGGCTGCCCAGAGAGGCTGTGGAGGCTCCTTCTCTGGACACCTTCCAAACCCCCCTGGCTGCCACCCTGTGCCCCGTGCTCCTGGTGTTGCTGCTGGAGCAGGGGGGTTGGACTAGATGATCTCTAGAGGTCCCTTCCAACCTCAACCATCCTGTGATTCTGTGTAGCAAATTGCGTAAAGGGCTGAGAAACTCTGACTGCTAAGATTAAGATTTATCTTGCAGAAGAATAAATAACACTTGGACCTTAGAGCTTTATCAAGGATTGAAGGAATTATTTTCCTTGCTCTATCCTGTGCATAGAGAAGCTGGTAAAAGAGACTGCAGTGGTCTGTGGGCTGCAGGGGAGGCTCCATGGCTGGGGAACTAAGTGTTGGGAAGACTCATTTGAAGAGCCCAAAAGAATTATGTTAGGATTTTAGAATATAAAATGCTATGAGGTCTTGTTATTCTGTCCTACAAGGAAATCGTGCCAAATAGATTCTGTTGAGATTTGAGCTCATGAAGACTAGATATTTAAAAATTAGACCATTTGGTCAAATGGTTAATGCCAGGGTAGGCAATTTGGTGCATGAGTCACCTCAGCAGCATCCTGAGAAGGGATGTGCTTTTGTGATGCACAATTCTCACTTACTTTTGTCAGCCAGCCAGGAACAGATTATTTTGGAGGAGCAGGAGATGGACTCCAGGCTTTTGTCAACTGCTGAGCTGTTTTCCTTTGGTTGGCAGCCAGCAACTAGCTGTGCAACTGCCCTGTTCCTCAGCTGGGCTTCCTCAGACAAATTAAACAGCAGTGCTGATGGAGAAAGAAGTGGCAGCAGCACCAGAAGATGCCCCTCAGATTCACCTTTGTTTAGTGAACCAGAAGGTTTTGCCGAGTCTTATGGAAGTGGCAGACCCTAACTCTGCTGTGACACTATTTTTCCCCTGCCTTCCCACTTTCCATCACAACTA
Source organism: Nothocercus julius (assembly GCA_013398735.1). Classification (NCBI taxonomy): domain Eukaryota; kingdom Metazoa; phylum Chordata; class Aves; order Tinamiformes; family Tinamidae; genus Nothocercus; species Nothocercus julius. The sequence goes on from VZSV01000200.1 coordinate 611,734, forward strand.
GAAGTGGGAACTGGGCTGTGTTCCAGACCTGTAGCCTGTGGCAATGGGCTGGGGAGATAAGGATTTGCAGAAACACAGAACGCAACAAAGTGTACGGGGAAAATTGAAATGACAAAGTTCCTAAAGTAGAACTTCCAGAATTGGAAACGCTTCAAACTGTTTTGTCCTTTCAGATAAATGCAGCCAGTTTTCACACTCCTTTCGTATCTTCTCCTGCCATGTCTGCAATTATCAAAGATGTTTGTTTAAAAACCTCTCTGGCTCCCGTTCTTCGTTCTGCGGGAAATTCTTTCAGCCAAAGTGAACGTGTGCATGGGCTCCACCTCCCCATGGGTCTGGGTGATATGCTGATCTGCTCGGCATCCACATCACAACAACTGGCTGCAACTTGCACACACCAGAGTGAGGTTTAGTGTTTACAGACACCCTATGGCCCTGATAAGGCACTGTTATTGTTATGCACAAAAAAAATGCACAGTTCTCTGTATTAAAATATAAGACAAATGGCTTGTTTGCAAATAGCAGGGGCCCAATTTTGCATATACCGTTTTGCAGGCATGTTATTCTGCCAAAGAATCGCCTTGGTGCTGAAATAGAGCTGTGACTTCAATGGTGTAGCTTTTTGATCTATGAAAAGATGAAGATGAGCTGGGCAAACATCTTTATCACCCTGCTGTGATTCTCTTCGCTCTCCCTCCTGCTTGCCTTTCATTGAGTAGTTCTGGCTTGCAATTGCTGCCAGCATTTCGGGGAAGGAAGTAGCACTCTGGCACAGTGGAGCCCTTAATCCTTCACAATGGGGCGCTCACAACTTCAACAGCAAAGATGATGTGATTTCACTTCTTCCCAGTCCAAGTGAAGGTGCTACCCCGTTGTGTTACGGGGGGTGCTTGTGGTACTGTGGTTTTCACAGAGGTCATGAGACCAGAACTGTTAGGTTTTCTTTCCATTCTCTCTCAAACACTTCGCTCTTTCTCTGTAAATGTCATTTCATGTTCTTATTTGGCAATGCCAAATAGAAATGTAACTTTTATTAGGTTGTTGTTACTATTGCTTTCCATGCTCTGTCTTGTGGGAGTACATGATCAAAGGATCATGGGGAGGAGCCATATGTTCAAGGGCACACGTGTGCACGTGCATATATGTGCTCTGTCCCTAGCAATGTTCCTTTGCCAGCAGAAGAACGGGAAGGGATGATGCATAAACTTGCTAGATGGGGCTGATCTGATGGATGTCATCAGTCTGACAGAGCTCTTTATGGCAATTCAATAGCTAGAATAGATTCAGTAAATTTTCCTAAGCCCTGTAGCTTGGAATGCATTATATACTCATCTATTGTTGGACTCCAGCATTGTTACTATTGACAGTTGTGTAAAGCAAGCGACCTGCGCAGCTCTGTAGTGGCATTCCACGGTGGTGTGATTTACATTACCAGGTGTAAGTAGTGCTATCTGTTAGATATACAATGCAATTTTTGCTTTTATATCATAACAGGAATAAATCTAACTCCCACAAAGGCTTCTTTATTGTGGATGTTCCATTTTATATAATATATGCATGCATGCACTTTTCCTTTGTACTGCGGGACTCTGCCTTATTTAAGTCTCCGGCAACAGAGAAATCATAGAGTCAGGTTCACCAGACAAGGCCACATTTTTTGGGTGGGGAGAATGAAGGTAAGGGGAAGAGGAGGAGGAGGAATCAGAGGGTGAAATAACATTGCCATTTATGATTGAATAGATGATGATAATAAGTGTATGTAATAACAAGAGAAACAGTGATACTTTTCTCCTCTTGCTGACATTCAGTGACGCTTTGAAGACAGCAGGAAGCTTTGCTTTGAATCCTGAGCATATCAAAATTAGATAATTTAAATTTTTTTTGCCTCCAAATATACCTTATCCTCAAGCAGTTTTTATTAAGGATGCTAATTGCCCAGACCTTGACTAATGCTGGCTGTACTGTGTTGCTGGATTATTCTCCTTTGCCTCTTCTGAAGTCAGGCAAGGCAAAAATTAAAGCAGAAGATGTAAGTACTTCTTTAGTACTTCATATTGCAAATGGCATTTGCAAGTGTAATACTGCCCAAAGCGATGGCATTGATGGACATCTTGCATAGTTTTATAGTTGTGCTCTCATATTAGTACATGTGAGCTTAGTTTTGTGAACATAATATCAGTGTCTTGCATCTTAAGGAGCTGAGTATAAATTTCTTTGTCATTCTGCATCTTTAATACATACAGATGTGCATAACAAATGTATGCTTGTATGGGCATAGATATATGAGCTGGGTCAGGTACCACATTGCTTGATATATCAAATTCATTATACTATACAACAGGATTATGTGATATAAAATAGCCATCCTCTGACTGATGCCTGTGTACGTATGTCCTTGAAATGTGTGCGAAATGCCTCAATTCATACTCACAGTGAACAGCTGCTTGTCTGTTGTGCCTGGGGTAAAAAGGACTCTAAAGGATAAATGATTTTGTATGTTTTAATTTCTTTGTTACTTTAAGGTGGCCTTCAGTTTTCCTTTTTAACTCTCTTGCATTTCTAAATCTAATCCCTCAAAATATCAAATCTCTTAATCTCTTAAAGCATCAACTTCATTTTCTAACGATTTTTTTTAATCTCAAGTCAAACCTTGTTTTCTTCTAACCTTTCACAAATCCTTACATTTATTGACTTTTTGTGTGTTCCAAGTCATTCAATCTCTTTAGACAATAAATTAACTGCCTATTTCTTTCTATATAATCTTTTATAGTAAGGAAAAACTCTAGAAGTCTGCACGTGAAAACAGTTTCAACAAGCATAAGCACCACTGACTTAAGCCTGCACATCCAACCTGAACTCTTTCTAACAGTTGTGGGTACAACTAGCTTAGAGATGTTTCTGTATCTGATTTTTGTGTCCTTTTTCCTTCTTTCATTAAATGCGCTTTTAAATGAACAGCTTCAGGATGCAGCATGATTCCATAGCACGCACTATGTATTTTAATTGTCTTTGTAATTTATATTTCAATTCACTCTTTATAAGCTCTGTCAGTTTAACTGGTGACTTATCTTGCTGCTATGTATATAGAGAAGGGGCTAATTAAGGATGCAGCAGAAATCCAATTTGTTGCCCAGTGCTACGGAGCAGCTCTGCTGGGCACCTATAGAACCTAATCTGGATTCCTCGGGCAATTTGGTCTCCTTCCTGCCTGGATTGGTTCCCATTGCAGGGTCTTTGGTTTTGTTTTCTTGTCCTGCACCCCTCAGAGCACGTTTTTCATACTACTATTTATTTCTTTTCTGCTATAATTGTAACGACGTGGGAGGGTGAGCAAGTTCCTGTGTGCTGTGTAAGTGCTGGGGATTACAGTAGGGCAGAAGTTGATCTGAAAAGGAAGATCTGGAAGGTCCTTGTGTCTTGCCCTGGTCAGGGGGAGGGCTGCAGGAATCCATCACTGCAGAACATCAGGCAGTTTCATCTTGAGTAAAAGTTCAGGGAGCTGTCAGAAGTTAGGGCACCTGTGGTTTATCAAAGAATAATTGCTTTTCTTACCCTTATCTAATTCAATAGCTTACAGAGTATCCTTTAGGTTTCAGGACAAGACAGGCTGTATTAAAGGAATGTTCCTTTTATTTGCTTACTCACGCGCAGCCTTGGGTGCTAAAAGACTTGAAGTTAGTGTGTTCATTGGAGCTGCAGCTTGGCAAGTGTGTGCAAGGAGTGACAAATTTTTAAAAGTAGCAGCAGTTTCCTATCTTGCCAGGTGTAAACTTGAAGAGAAATTTGAATTAGTCAAGTGCTGACCAAGGTGCAGATTTGTCCATAGAGCCAATTAGTCTTAATTTGCCAGGAGGTCTTAATTTGGTCATGGATGTAAATGGGTTATGCCATAAATTCTTGGGCTCTTAGTGAGGTATTCGGGGTCATATTCAGGTTATATCATCTTCAGATTTGAATGCCACAAGAAGTCTAATCTATTTGTCACTTTTTCCCTCCCTTCCTCCCATCTATTTTAATTTCTTTATTATTACATTACTTGTTATTTTTCATACTGATAAATCCATTATCACAGGCATTCGTCCCTGGATTTCTTGGATCCAGAGAGCTCTCCAAACCACTGTTCAGAAAGCATCTAATATCATATCCAATAGTTCTTGTTTTTAATTGCTAGACTCCATCTCCAATGAAGGAATGTGCCTCAGGGTTGGCTTTGGTGTCTCTGTTCTATGATTACAGTGTCTCAAGGAATTAGAGGAAACTTCTAGGTCTGGTGTTTTTGTGAGCTCCTAGCTATGCACGCTGTTATCCCGCCAGAGCCAACTAAATAAGTAACTTTGTGATTATAAATAGGTGCTGGTTTTATGGCAGATGACTTTTGCTGAGACCTCCAGGCAGGTCTAAGGCGGCTATTGCTACCTGCAGGTACTGCCCTGGGCTGTAGGCGCTTGGGGCTCTATGATGAGGTTGTGGCCAAGCTATGAATGCTCAGGCAGAACGAACACGAAGGACTGTGCAGTTGTAAAATCAACTTAACTATCTCCTCACCCTCTTCAGTTATAAGGCAATGGGATTATATACATATTTATGAATTGAAAAACAAGAATGCACCTGCTTTTAGTGCCAAAACAGACCAGCAGTGCTGGAAAAAGTAGCATATGGAGTAGACTTTTCTGCAGGTGAAGAACCCTATTTTGAAACTTTAAGTCTATTTTTTTGTATGCAGACAGGACAACTTTCTCACTGTAGACTGCATTTGTGCATGCAGCGTGGTGTGATTATAAAAGGAGCTTCAATGTATACCAGCAAACATCAGGCTCATTTTGGCAGAATGAAAAACCTAGTTCAAATTTGATCCTTAAGAGTACTTGTATGTTGTCAACCTCATGGAAAGCTGAATGGCATCTGTGTCTGCTGCTATCTTAATATTTTAGTATTAAAACTAATGCTTTTGCCTATGCAGGGCTAGTACAGCCTCACTAATAAGGGCAGAGAGGGGAGGAAGGAATTATTGACTGAGACCTACTTCTAATAAAAGCAAAAGTAGAAGTTTAGTGAAACAAACTCCTAAAATTGTGACCCTCTTCCCTAGCCCTGCTTGGAAGAGAGAAGGGGGCTGGAGAATGAGAAAGCATAAATAGATAGCTGTGTAATAATTAATCCTTTGAGAAATTAATTAGTTGGTGCTTGTAATTCACTTTGAGCAGCTCAGATGAAAGATGCCATAAAAGAGTAAAAATACCATTTAAAAAAAAATAAGCTGCTCAGAAAATAGTATATAAAAATGAGATTTATAATGATGTATGTATTTGTTTTTTAAAGGACATGTAGACAGATCTGGCAATTTATGTAATGTGCATTCGCTAGAGCTGACCAAGGTATGGAGGATGCCTCATTTCGTGAGCAAAGCCCTTTCCCTTGAGCCAGGGCCTTTTGCAAACCGGCTAACTCTGAATTTATCTGCTATGGGTACTTTGAAACCTCTGGGACAAATCCTTAGCTCGTAGAAACTTGACTTAGCTGGGGCTTGGGGGGCGAGGGGCAACGAGAAAGCAGAGCTCTGCAAGCAGATTACAGTGAGCACAGGTGGACGCTGAAACTGAGAAGTGAGCTTTTACCATCCAGTTGTGTTGTACTATTTGTCCTTTTTATGAGTCTTCCCAACAGGCTGGCATTAACTGTATGAGATATGTCTTCATGAAGATGTAGAGATGTCATATGCTCCTTCTTGTTTTGCTTCCTAAAAGGCAAAAACCTGCTGGGCCAAGCAAGACAAAGTAGTGTGCGCTTATGAAGTGCAGGCAGATGATAAAAGAGGATTCTTGCAAAGTTATTCTGTCTGTAGTCTTAGTTTCTTAATGGAGCAGCTTATCTCATCACGCTGGTACTGCAATATCTGCCTGTGGCAGAAGCACATTGAGTTTCATTAGACTTGAGACTGGAGCAGAAATGGGCATCTTGATCCCAGTGAGGGGAGAGTTAAAAGTGAAGCTGCTTCAGTCTAGTCTTTGTGAACTTGAGCATCCCTACTGACCCTTTCACGCTTTTTCCTCATGTTTGTTTTCTATTAATGAGGTGGGTTTTGTGTGTGGGGAATCACAAAGCTGTTTTACATCTTCTTCTGGACAGTACCATAGTTATAGCATCAATATAGCCTTCTATATTAATAACTGTGCGATGCCATTGGCGTTTTCAAAATACATAATGAATAACCTATGCGTAAATTGATATTATGGAAATTGGTACGTTTTGTAAGAGCTGAGCAGATCAATCATTCCAATACTGTTCCTGAAAACATTCATCATCAGAACGGGCAGTTGAGAACCTTGCGTTGCTGAGAGCTGGTGCAAGATTCAAAATCTGTGCGAGTCATTTATATAAATGCTCTAAGAGATGAATATATACATAACAGCAATGGTCCCTTGCAGAGCACAGGAGGTAAAGAGTATTAAAAACAAAGGAGTGATGGATACTAAGATAGTCAAAGGCAAAGGATACATTTTATTCTCTCCTGCCATCTGTGAAGGTCTAAGGAATATAGTATATTTATGATGTTCTGTGCCTCATTCTTCTCTTCAAATTTGCACTTTACAAACCTCTGTTTCCTGTAGACTTGTTTAGGATTCGAAAGATGTTCTGTGACTTGTTTCGTTTGCAGTTGTTTCATCTTCCACAGACTGTGTCTTCAAACCAAGTTTCAGCCCCTGTAGTTCACAAGTGATGCACTGCTACTTTCTGAGTCAAAGAGGAGAGGTTGTCCCTCTCTAGCTAAAGAATGTCTGAAAGTGAATGTGTGTGTTTTTTTTTTTTTTAAACTTCTGGTATTCTCAAGAATCATAAATCTTGTTCTTTCAGTCACAGCCTGAAGTATAGATTATTAAACTCAATAACCTGTGTTCAGCTTAAATTTATCCAAAAAAGACTATGTCTGAAGTCAACTTCTATAGATAATCTATCCTATTTGCTGAAGTATTTTTTTAAAAATTCTTTGGGCACTTGTTTTTATGTCTTTATTAATTTAAGAAGCCCTTCAGTAGCTGGTATTTTATTCTCAAGGACATACCTGCCATCAAGTCCCTTTTAACCCTCTTGGTACAATAAACAAACTGAGCTCTTGTTGAAACAAGGCAAGACTTTCCCCTTCATTCTCCATATAATTCTTTTGAGCCTTTTCTTACCACATCCATTTTTTTTATAAGCTTCTAGTAAAATGGGGATGTCAAATCTGTTTTCACCATTCCAGTAGCAGTCTCTACTCTGCCTATAGATGCTGGTGAAAGCAACATCTGCTTTCTGCTTACTGTTCCTTTGTTTTACATATCCTAGGAAGACTTAATTCCCTGAGCAATTTTAGAGCTTTAATGTTTTCTTATTGACCAGTGTGACCCATAAATGTCTTCTGACTGCTTTCCAAAACAGAATCTCCCATGCTAGAAAACATGCCAGTACTTGCGTAACACTTAGCACCAAGATGCCCTAGAACAATTTTTGTTGGACTGGATATTTGGGTATTGACAAGCCTTCCAGATTGCTTTATATGATTGGCTTGGCCTCATTGTCACTTATTTCCTCAAATATTTCTCATCCATGTGCTTAGCTCTCCTCCAGACTATTGATAAACATGATGCTAATTGATGTGCTTGGTGTCTGTTGCCGGAGACCTGCAAAAATACCTGTTTGACTGGAGTTCCTGGAAGGCAACGGCTGCTGGGGAGCAATTGGCTTCCTCTTGCTCACTCGAATTGCTATGCTTTCCTTATCTTATGGTAACAATTTTGTAGTAGGAACAGCATGCATCATAAAATCAAACACCTTAAAACACCCTCATTGCGTTGCATCTATCAAAGTCAGTTTTATGAACGGAAATCAACCCAAATTTCTCTAACTTCCTGTTCTGTGACTTGCTCTGAGCTAAATACTTGGGTCCATTTTGCCTTTATCTTGCCCAATACTGATGCAGAGCTAATCAGTCAAGCAGAGTCATTTAATTTGCCTTTCTTGGATATTGTTTTGATACTATCAGTCTTCAAAGTTGTATTAAATTTACTGCTTGAGGGTGAAACATGACCCAGGAGAGTTACTTGAGGAATTCTTGGTACAAGTTACTGCACTCTCTTATTATGCTTTTACATTGTTCCTTGATTATATTAAATGCTGAAGTATTAAATATATCACTAGAGAAAGAGGAGGCATTTCCTGATGTTTCTTTCTATACTAAACCAGTAATATTTACTAAACTCTTATCTCATTACTATATCAAAGGGGTAAAAATGTTAACTTTTGCAATGGGAAGAAATGGAGAAAAAATCTTGTTATACTTTAGAACAGTGATTCCTTTATCGTACTTGGTCCTTTTGCCGTGTTTATTTTCCAGTGTCTTTTGAGTTTCTTACCTGATATTCTTATGCAGCAGGGAGATGCTGCATGTTGCAGTGGACCAAGGTTGTGCCACCTTGTCATCATCCAGAGCACTTCATTCATGGCCGAAGCTGCGACAGATTTAGCTGTTTTTTTAGAGTGAACTGAGTTTTTGTGAGTGCTGGTTTGTGCTGTGGATGTGCCCTCAAGTTCACAGGAACTCTTGTCTCTCTATCTGCAGAGGGACATCAAGCTCAAGACAACTTCTTTCTACTGACTGTTTTGCTACTCCTACTGTGCAATGTGGAATAAGAAACTTAATCTTTTGGACTTAAAGTCAGACCAGCCAAATTGTTCACCTGTCATACAAGGGAAATCTTGAATATTACTAATTACTGTTCTAGTTATGGCCTTTGGGAAAGGTTTTGAGATTGTGTAATGAGAGCTGGCAAGTGACTGTATTAGGAAAGTGGCAGGTGTTTTGTTTTGTTTTTCTTTCTCTTTTTTTTTTTTTTTTTTTTCCCCCTCCCTTCTTCTCAGTGCCAGCTCTATCAGGAGGACTAAAAAGAAGAAATTCCTTCCTGCTGGCCATGCTAGTAGGAGCTAGGTGAAATATTTCTTCCCTGGAAGCCACTTGTGTGGATTACAATTAGCTAGCAAAATGTTCCCATCTGAGAGTTCTCTGATTATATAGATTTTGGATGTTGTGCTTTTACAATTTCACTTGTCGAGGTATTACTTTTACTGCAGACTTAACAGGTTTATTTTTGGCTCCAGCAGAAAGCAATTACTGCAGCTACCAAAATATTGAGCACTGAACTATAATGTTCAGTATTTCTGATGCATTTTTTTTTTCCTCCTCCCATAGCAGAACTCAGTGGTGGTATACTATGCTGAACTTGACGTGAGGTGGTTTGATTAGGCCTCAAAAATTTTTTTAATGGAATTTTTATTTGAATTTTTTTTTTTTTTGCTGCAGACAGGCTCATATTCACTTTCTACATGTGATGGATAAGTAGAGAGCTGGTGGCAGACCTGCTCCTTGTAGATCAAAGGCAGGATGAAATCCAGACTGGGGGATGTCACTTCCTATTTGGGTGTCCAGCTCGCATTCGGTCTGGTGCTTGCTGAAATCAATGGCCATGCTCCTATTAGCTTCCTGGGCACACAGCCTGCAGTGGTTTCAGCTGCAGAGTAGCCTATGGCTACTTACAGGAATAGAAACAGTGACAAACACTAGATGAATTCTCAAATATTTCTCAAACCTGAGCCTGTGGCTGCCTCTTGGAGACCTCTTGCCTCTGCTCAGCTGCTTTATGTGACTGTTGTTCCATGAGCAAGTCCTGAGTATGGTGTGTTTTTTTTTTTTTTTTTTTTTTTTTTTTTAAATTGTTTCATGAGGTATTTAAAATAAGTAAGCTCATTTCAGCAGGCCTGCCTGAGAAACAGCTGTTTTGAAGAAAAGCCTTCCAATTTTGGCCACCTCTGCCACCCAGTGGCACTGGGTGATCTCATGGGTGGAGGCCAACCCAACCTGGAGAGACCAAGTCCAGGTAGCAAATGCTCTCTAGGAGCTGCTTTCCCAAAGCTGTGGGACTTGCCCTACCTTCAGTGTTTTACAAAGTTAGCCAGGCACATGGAAAGCCCATCTACTTGCAGATATTTTGAACAGAAATTATCATAACACCATAATGGGTCTTCTGCTTACAGACAGCTGGGCTTCTGGGGAGGAAAGAACTGATTGTTTGCTGTGTTCTCCACCCTTGTTTTTGCTTGTCCATTGTGGGCCAGAAGGGTAATGATAATGCTGTGGTAACTGATTTTTAAATCCCAGTTCTGCTATCCACCTTTTCTCATGTGTTGGGAGGCCGTAACCTCTGTCCACTTTGCAGCTGTAAATTGGAGATAACAGTGCCACTCCACTTGGCAGGCTTATTAGGAGAGTAGGTGTATGAGCATGTATAAAAGAATGCTAGCTGAAAAAGAAGCTTAAAGAAGTGTAGTTAAGCCTATATGTCATGAAGGCGATGGCGGGAGAATCTGCATGTGTTTAAGGGGGGGCTGATAGCCGTGCAGTCTGGTAGCAGGAGGTCTGAAGAAGAGATTAGCTGCTTTTACAGAGAACTCTGTAAATTCCCCTTTCTATTAAGTGGGAAAGGCAGCTGCTTTGGGCTACCAATATCCGCACCACGTTCCCGGTAGGGGACTGATTCTTCCTGTGTCTTCTTGAGTGCACAGCCACTTAGGAAGCTCCTGGGCTAAAATCAGTTCTCCCATCAAAAGCTCAGTGCTCTTGCTTTCTTTAAAGGCCCTGTGCAAGTGAGCTGGAAATATCACTAGTAGCTGTGATTCGAGTCCAATTCCTGCTGCTAATTACACAGGCTTTTTGCTAAAGGTAGTAAATAGAAATCATTCATGTGCCCTCTGAGGCCTCCGAATCACTCAGTATTCACAATAAATATATCGGGGAGCTTTATAAGAGAATCATTTTAAAACAAAGCCTGGTCAGCTGTTTAATAATTTACTGATAGCGATAGCAAGGAGAATATCTAATAACTAGCAAGATTGGCTTTCAAATAGAAAATAAATTAGTGTTCAAGGAGGGAGTTTTTTTCCCAAAGTATCATAATCGCTATTAGAGAAACATTTGGTTATTGTGTCAGTTCTTGATTGCTTTACAAGCACTTACAAAAGCAAAGACACTTTATTTGATTATGGAGGTAGCTGTAAAGCCAAATTCATTTGTGCTGTGCTTATCTGAAGTAGGCAGCTGAAGTCCAGCCTGAAAATACAAAACCCTTTAGACTGGATGCAATATCCAATTGATGCCAGTCCACAGTCAATCATCTGCTGTGCAGGTGGGCACTGCTTGACTCTGGCCAGGTGCACACATTTTTTTTCCCCTTTTTATTTCTTTTTTTCTTCTAGTTAGTTTGGGACTTGACCTAAACAACTTTAGAGGGACCATATCAAGGGGTGGCATGGTCAGCAGGAAGCTAAGTTAAGATATGGATCAGCAAAGGAGAGGGCAGGTTTGGTTTTTAAGCATCCAGCAGCACCTCTTCCCTAGGACTGTATTGACACGAAGAGAAGCTGTTCCTTTGCTTTCAAAACTAAGAAAGCAAAAGATAGACTGAGATGTAAATTGGGGCCGGTCATTTTATCTCATAAGACTCTTGGTTCCCCTATGTGATACGGGGTTCCTTCTTCTGCTAAAGACTGGTTTGGTCCACGCAGGACACAAGTGTCCAGTCTGCAGCACTGAAAGGTAAATGAGGCCTTAGTGAACACTAGTGAATGCCTGGTATGTCTTCTACAGGGCTGAGAGGGGTGGAAAAAAGGCTGAGGGGTAAGAGACATGAATCCTTTATTTTATTTTTTTTCCTTGTTGGGCTTTTTGTGGATTTTTTTCATACGTGTTCATTGCTACCTGTGGAGCTACAGAATTTCTACAGACATTTGTAAGTGGACAAGGAGATAAGGCACTTATTATGAATTTACTATTTTATGAGCTTCAAGCAATACGTTAAGAAAGGGTACGCAGGGGTCCTGCAAGTGTTCTAGATGGTTTTCTACGGGTGTCAATGCTGCTCTTGAAGTACCTGGATAAGATCCTGCTCTTGGTGTAGTTAGAGATTTGGTGCTTAGCATGCTGTACAGAAGGAAAATTTTACACCTTCTGTGAAGATGCAAGTTTACTACTTTGGTATTTCCAAGTAATCCTGGTAGTGACAGAGATGCTTGCTTTTATACCTGCAAAATATGAAAACTTGCTGAAGGCTCACAGGCTTGAGCATACTAAAGGTTTGCTGCTTCCTTGATCTCTTCTGGCAAGCCTTGGCTTGAGAGATTTGATTGCTTGTAACTATGAAAAGCGTTCTTCGTTGACCTTCAGTTTGTACCTATATTGCTGATTAAGTCAAATGTTCTTCACTGGTATTCTTGTTTTTGACTGAATTGGGCAATTAAAAGCCACCTGCCCAGCTGGGAATTTGTGCAATGTGCTGCCTGGAATCCTAATTTTCATTTTAGCATTTTGAAAATTGTGTGCTTGGAAAGGAAGGAGAGAGACCACGAAATAACTAGCCGTAATTTGTCATATTGTTTTTTTGATGTATGGAGGATGGGGGAAATGATCTGCAGATAGACTAGCTAGAGTTAGAAATGTCATGTTGTTAATCCTTTCCTTATAATATTAAAAACTGCTGAAGATTAGGAGGAAAAAAAAGTAGAATTTGCATCAAGATAACTGGAAATATACATGTACACTGAAAACTAATTAATTCCTTTAGAAATCACAATTTATCAACAAATTTGCCACTGGGAGTTTGGTATGATGTGATAAGCCAAATATTTTTATGGTCATGCTTCATATTTCTGCTTGAGCTTCTCTTGCTTCTTAAGCTTTGGCTGCCAAAGCATATAATAATATTCTTACTAATCGATTACTTGGCTTGTAAGGAGGAGCTGTTTGATTAGCTTTATTGGTGCAGCTGAGTGATTTAGAACTGCTAATGTGAACAGTAAGTAAAAGGGGAAATTGGAGAAAGTGTTAGTACCAATCATCTTCTGCTAGATCTTGCATTTTAATAATGTAATTTATTATGCTTGGTCCCATTATACTAGGCATGGTGTGCTCAGTTACCCTCCTTGGTGCTTCCTTTCCAGTCACCTGTGATCCCACCGGGTGGGAGATCTATACCTAGAGTTGTATTGTAGAATATAATGAAGCTTCTACTTAAATTTGCAGTTGCAGTGACTTCTAACCTTTATGTTCAAGAAACTCTGTTGGTTGGGTTGCTTTTGTTCTAAGGCAATGGAACTCTTTGTAGAGGTCTGGCTCTTGGCTGCCCTCAAAGTCCTACAGTTAGGTCTACCACTGGATTAAGCCCTTGCGGGGGGCATATGGCCATACAATTTCTGTTTGAGCTTCTTGGCATAATAAATATATATATATTATATATAAATATAACACATATAAGAAAGACCACTTCTGCAGCCTCTGAGCATGACCATGAGCAAAATGTGTTAGGTTTCCATCTGTCATATCAGAGGAGTCTTTGGCATGTGGACCAGGGAGCACAGGCTGCGTTTTTCCTGTGTGAAAAACGCTGTGAAGGAATGGCTTAGCTAATGGAGGGGAAAAACAAATTCTAGAGGGAATCTCATCTATATTTATATCTTCATGTAAATATATATAACCACACTCTATCAGAAGTCTTCCTTTCCTATCAGAAGACTTCTGTGTCTTGAATTGCTTGTAAATGGGCCTGGGCTGCTTCAGAAAAAGCCATGATGGTGGTGATTTGAAAACGGAGGAGGAAAGAAAATAGCTACTGTATACACAGTAGTTCACAGTACAATAAAATTGAGTAATTTCATTACTGCCAATAACTCTTACAGTTACAAGCTGCATGCTTCAGGGCATGGACTGGTCACATGAAGGGCTCACAAATCTCTTCCCTTTACCTCTGTATATCGTGGCAGGGCACCAATATGCAGCTTCCACCCTTTCTCCTCCTAATCCCTGCACCCCCAAAAAAAGTGGCCAATGCAAATGCAGACCTAGGTGGGAAAAATGGTTTGATCTGGAAATGGTAATGGAGTCACCTTAATTCTGTCATTTACTTCTGTTATGACAGAAGGTAAGTTCTGCCATTGCATCTAAGGGAAGGGGCGAAAAAAAAAAAATCTCTCAAAAGCAAAGAAGTTGTGTGTAAACGTTTTGTGCATAATCCTTTTCCTGACTTTTTTTTCTTCCTTTTTTCTTCATGGTTTGATGTTACTTTTTGAATTTCTGTCGCTTACCTCCATCATAGAATGAGCGAGTTGTCTGAAGGTGGGTAGCAGCAAACATCCCTTACCCGGAGGAGTGGTCCCCATTTCTCGTGGCTAATGGGAAGCTGCCTGGTTCCCAATTTAATGGCAGCATCCCCTGGGTAACAATATCGAACGCACAAAGCCACTGGCACTAACTTATGTGAATGCTTCAAAGGTCTCCACTTTACAGTGTTCCTACACAGAAACTGTATCAAGTATAACTTGCAAAAATAGCTTTTTTTAGTGTGATAAGTGTTCCTGGTTAAGGCTTAGTGTCTGGGAGTGGCACTGGGTATCTGAGGAGCACAAGAAAATATTTAACAGCAATTAAAACCAAGTGGAACATGAACTGTAACTTGGCCAGTGCTTTGGAAACAGCTCGAGTTCACAGAATTAGGAAAAATATTTTCTTTTATTTTCATCGGTTTACTTTGAAAAAAAGTTCTTAGTGATAACCTGGGAAACTTTACTGGGCTGGGTCCCTGGGGAGAGCCCCTTTAGTCCCCCCAGGGCCTGGGGGTGCTTCTGCTCCCTGCAGCCCCTGATCCTCTGCTGCCGGCTCCGATCTCTCCATCCCTGTCTTCCCGGGCTGGCTGCATCAGCTGCCTCCACTGACTGTGCTCAGGTGATTCCCAAAGGAATATCCCTGCTTTCAGCAGAGGGTTCACCCAGCCCAACCTGCAGCAGCACAAGGCAACTGCTGCTGTCTTCTCTGCATCTCAGAGTCTTAAAAGAAGCATAACGTAGTCAGGCAAAGCAGTGTCACAACTATCTTCATAACTTCATAAATTTGTATCTGCAAACTACGGAGCTACAGCCCTAAAACTGGGTAACCTCTTATTTACAAAGACACTTTGTCAGAGTACAGGGATGTTTTAATTCTGATTCTTTCCTCTTATGTAAGAGGACCAAGAAATAAAGTCCCTAATCCACTGCTAACGGATAGGAGATGAGGGGTTGGTCGGTGTTTTGACGTTTTGGGGCTTCCACGGGATGCTGCTGCCTTTCCGCTTGCTTGTGTCTGCCCCCAGTGTTCAGGCATCACTTCTCAGAGACGCAGAGCTGTCAGGATAAACCGCTAGGTGCGGGCGTTCCTAGCGTGTCCCGCAAAGTGTCACTGTGTTAGTGTAAAGGTGAACTTGTGTTTCTGAATAATTGATAGTCGGTAGTTAATTTCCCTTCAGAAAGGAAGGAACTTATTAATGAGGGTGATGCATAAGAGATCAATGCTAGTGTGTCTGACATCGATTAATGGTTTTGTCTTGTAACCGGATTAAAAAAGATGGCTAGTGTCTGTATTTATGCACAGAGTTATCTGCAGACGCCCTGGTAACTCAGTGGGAGTGAAAGATGGACAAGGTACCACCTGATGGGTGCAGGCAGCTGGGCAGGTCTTCCCTCTGTCATGTTCCCAGAGCTCTCTTGCTATTAAATCTTCACTACTTAAGATGTCATGCAGCTGTGGGATGTTTTTCTTTTTTCTTTTTGTTTTTGTGGAGGTGGAGGCTGTGTATGTACGCACATAGGTGGGGGAAAAAGAAGGGTGAGCCCACATGGTGAATCAAGGCCAATACTACTGACAAAGCTTAGTTTTCAATAATAGAAACTGAAAGTGGGGAAAGCAAATGGGAGATACTACAAGCAACAGTGGGAGAACCCCACGAGGTGCTAGGCTTCCATTTCCCCCCTCCTCTTCCAATCGTTCCCAAAAAATTCACCAGGTTTTATCTGAGGACAGATTTGCTGCACACATTGCAAGGAAGCAGAACTGGGTCTTCAGTTCCCTGGACCGCAGGGGACCTCTGCCTTCTGCTTTCATCATGATCCCTGCTGACTAATTGCAAAGGAAGATACCGCCTAATAGGTAGTGTTGTAACAAAAGCTGCAGTGTGTGTGTGCCTGTGCATATATGCAGTACATAAGATCTCTCTGTATATTTGTCTATTTGCTGAAGAGGAAAAAAACTTACTGTACTGGATTAGACTGATCTGAATGCATGCAATGATTTTTTTGGGTACTTTTCTTGAGGTTCAATACAGTCAGTGCTACGGCAGGGTCGTCTCCTCAGTCGTCCAGCATGTCTTTTTTTCCAGGGACAAACTGCATTGTTGGGGGAATAAAACTGAGGATTAAATCAGAGCTCCTCTCATCTGACACAGTGAGGGAGCAGTTTTGAGAAGCCAAGAAGATTCAAGCAACAGGTTCAAGGTAACTTCAGAACTTATGTTAATGGTTTCCTCTCTAAAGCCACTCAAGACCTTAAAATAAGTGACGATAATGTACTCTAAGATGGTAATAAAGCTTAAACTTTAAAAAAAAAGGCCTTAAACTTAAAAAAAAAAAAAAAAAAAAAAAATCTTTAAATATCCTTATAACTCTGCATGTGTATGAGTATGTATGCATATTCATGGAAAGGAATGTTCCTGGCTTACAGTGTTTTGTTGCTGTTCTCCAGTTATCCAACATCTCCACGTTGGATTTCACGCCGGTGCTGCCTGCCCAGACCTCAAAGGTGATGTCCCCTTAAAGAATCTTTCAATCCTCTTCTGTGCTGACAGTTTCTATTGACTTTGTGCCACCACGGTGTTTCATTAGCACACAGATCCAGCAGTATTAATATAAAAATTAAATTTTAACAAGACTGTAAAAGACCCGACTGCTAACCCTGCAAACCTGTGACCTCGACCTGCAGCCCTGCTTGCTATTGCCCTTCTCTTCCAGGATAGCTCTCTGCTGCAGCCATTTCATACTATACTTATTTTCCTGTACATTCTTCTAAGATGCTTGTGTAAATTCTGGATGGGTGTAATCTGATTGCACTACTCTTATTAGCAAAATGTGTTACTGTTTTTAAGAAGTATGGCCTAATTTCCAGTTGAAAAATCCATATTTTTACCTTTTTTCTGTTTAGCCCCAAATCTTCAAATATTCCTTCATAAATTTTATCTTTTACCAAAAGTCTTGTACACTTTTGAAAGCAAATAGCTCGAGATGCTCATGCCACTTTTCCCCTTATTCTGCATGGATGTGGTGCCTGTTATTCTGCAATGAGATATCAGCAGTTCAGTGCTGCTTTTAACAAAAGCCCAGTTGAAACATTCACTTTGGTGTTTTCTGTGGTTACACGTGTGTAATATTAGTGCTTGTCCTGTCCTCATTGTAGTTGTCCCACATCTTCTTGTGCTCTTTGCTTTCCTCTTGCAAGAAAGTGGTTTTGTTTTCTGACAACTCTTTATAAGATTTGATTTAGTCCGATTTAGTTTATCCTGTTTTGGTTCAGCCCTGCCCTTTTGGATGTCTCGGGTGCACTTGCCTCTTCTGAGCAATCCTTTTTTTCTTTTTTTTTTTTTTTTTTTCCTCTTCTAGACAGCTTATTTCTAACCTTTTTGTTTATTCATTTAGAGGTAAAGGTCCTTTCCTCCAACCTTATTCTCTACGCTTAGGATATGCATTGCCCATAGGTTAACACTTTTCTTTGACAGAAGCATTAAGCTTCCCTGCTATCCACTGCCTAAGCTCCTTGGTCCGGATGACCTCAGTAAGTCACTTAGTTTATCAGATTTTGTTATTTTGAACACGCGTTACAGATGCGCTCTTGCTTTCCCTATTATTAGCTTAGATGAAAACTGGCTGTTGCTTGATTTCGGGCTATTTTTAAAACTTGCTCTTACATCACGTTTCCTTTGTTTCTTACCTGCACCCCTTCTGGGGTTCAAATCCCACTGTTTTTATTGCCCCACTCCACTAGCCACATCCTACCTGTGTCTTGGCTCAGACAAGGCCCGTCCTATCTCCTTGCTGTCCTACTTCTCTACTCGTGGCTTTACCATTAGCTGTATCCTTGTTTACACCATTGTCCTGTTACCCTGCTAACGCTAGTTTTAAACCATCATTTATGAAGTGATGCTGATATCTACTGTCAGGACCGTATTTCATTGCCCAGAGGTTTCTCTGAGCAGGGGTTGGGGTGGCAGATTTGCTTTTAAATAAAATACTGCCATCCTCTGAAACTCAGCTCTGCTTAGAAGATGTTCTGGAATTTGGCTATATTAACTTGTGGAGTTGTTCATATAGATTGGGAGGTGAGTGTGGGGGGAGGATATGGAGAAGGACCCTAATTAGGTACAGCTGCAACTAATACAAGTGTTGCTCAGCATTCTCTACCTGCAGGCTCCTGTGGAATAGGTAATCTGTATTTTTGTTGCTCTGTTTTTCAGTTCAGTTTGGGCACAAAGCTCTGGCCCCAGTGTGGAAATCCTGTTCCTGTAAGCAGGGGGGACATGTGAAGCCTTGTGTGTGGTGCAGCTGGGGTTGTCCTGGTGCCCAGCTGCAGCTGGGGGAAGAGCAGTTGCTCTTCACCCTTTTCAGGCAGGATAAATAAAACGTTTTGCAGAGTGAGCTCTTCCTTTGAAAGAGGAAATTTGATCTCTGAAAGTTTTTTTTTTTTTTTTTTTTTTTTTTTTTTTTTTCCTCCTTTTTTGCTAGGTCTCCAAAAAGGAGATAATGCCAATGGAAATAGTGTTTTGCACTTAAGTGCAGTTCTGGAATGTGGCCTCAGCTCCTCCCATTGCTCTGGGTTTCCTGGTTTATCTGAGCAGGGAGCCTCCAGTTGCGACCTCCTCTTCCAGGCAGCCCCATTCCTAGGGAAAGGGCAGCGGCAGCCATGGGGGCAGGTGTCAGCTTGGCTGCTGGGGCAGGACTGGGATGGGGAGTATTTCTGTGGTGGCTTCAAGATGTTGACCTGGAGCAAAAACTGCTCCAGCCTCCTTAACCCATTAACCTCCCAGTAACGAGTAACCCAGTAACTTGGCTTGTGCATCCCCTCCCTCTGCTGATCCTTGCCCTCTCTTGCATGGCAATGCAAGAGGGATCCTCTGCAGGGGCCCTGGAGTGCTCTCCTTCACTCCCCCTCTCCCCCAAATTTACCTTAAGCAGAGGCAGGAATGAATTTCTGCATCTGTTGGGGTGGATCTGAAGTTGTCCAGAGCCCTCGGAACTCCCCTTTCCCGTTTAATACGCGACTCCCAGGCTCCTGAGCTTCCCCTTCCTTCTCTTTAGGGCTAACGCCGCAGTGACCCTTGCAGGGGGTTAACGAGCCCCCGTTGCAATGGGGGGCCCGGTCTGGATGGAGGTGGCGGCTGCTGGCGCAACCCCCCCTCCGCGGGCTGCGCTCATTGACCGGCGAGCCCCGGCCCGGGGGGCATGAAAAGAATCCCAGAACCGGCTAAAGTCGAAGTGCTGTTGGTGGAACCGAAGCTGGTGCCGCTGCATTTTATTTATTTATTTATTTATTTATTTTTTTTGAAAGTGAACTCGCTGGGACCACTCACGTCCCGTCGAGCCGGGGGGAGGAAGGGGGGG
>VZSV01000200.1:632194-642632 GCA_013398735.1 Nothocercus julius
CTCCCCCGGGAAGTTCCCCCCGACCCATCTCCCTGGCGTTCCCCGCTCTGCCCTCCCCAGAACCCCCCGCTCTCCTCGGCCTCGTACGGAGTTGGGGTTTCCTTTATTTTCAGCATTATTTTTATTATCATTATTATTATTTACGGAAGACGCGGCGCTGGCAGGCACGCGAGGGCTCCGGGAAGCGCCGTGCTTGGCACGGCAAAGAGCAGCCTGATTAAAAGTCTTTTTCAGGGTTATCGCCACCCCGAAGAGCCCCCAGCGCCGGGTGCCGCCTCTCGGGAGGTTTTGCCGGTTCCACCGGAGCCGCTCTCGTATCGGAGCGGAGCCGGGGACCCCGGAGCCGGGCGCCCTGCAAGTTGCTCGCGGTGGGACGTGAGAGCATCGGGCTCGTTTTGGGATTTGACATGCTAGAGTCCTTCCGGCAAGCAGCTGCTCGGAGCCCGAGGCATTTGCAGGATGGGCCACCCCGGGGGAGCCGCTACCTTCCTGCTCTGCTCGGGCAAAGGATTTGGAGTCGTTTTTGGAAGTTTGGCCGTGGCTCTTTCCCTCCACTTGCCCTCGTGTCCCCTGGCCCCAATAACTTTCTGTGGGGGCTCAGACACTTGGTCCATGCTCTTCCAAGTTGTCTGAATCTCTGTCATGCTGAGGTCAATGGACGCTTTGTTCTGGGACGTATGTACATTAGTAGCAGTCCTCTCTGACCCCTCCTGCAAGTTCCTTGAGGCATAGCTGGAATTGCTTCAAGATGACAGGTGCTTATAGGGGTAGTTGGCTTCTTTCGTGCTGTTTTGTGCATGAATCAAAGGTATACACAGGATCTTTAAACGTGAGGTTAATTTTGTTCCTCCACAGTTTTTTAAGAAAAGAGAGAGGGGGACACAACTCTGATATCCTTCTCTCCTGGCTTCAGGTCCCTCCAGCCTTCCAAGTTTTGCTCACATTTTTTTTTTTTTTTTTTTTTTCCCCAGCTACAAATCTTAGGAGTATAGGCAAAATTTCATAGCGCGGCGCTGCCTTTTTGGGGCTAAATCTTGGTTCCTGAGACCTGGATTTTGTGCCTCCAGCTCACGCTCTGCGCACTTGGCAGCAGCTTTGTCCTCGCTGCGCCCGAGAGCTCAGGTGACTCCATCTCCTTCCCCTATGCCAGATGTGCCGTGCGGAGCAGGCAGCAGGAGTGTTACGTGCACGTTTCTCTAACGTCCACGGTGCAGCGTGGCTTAAGAGAAAGTTTGATGTGGAAGGGCTGGAGCAGCACCGGAGACCCTGGGGAGCTTGGAGCAGGTGATGCTCTGCTCAACGTGGCGCTGTTGACCAACCCACAGCGTCTTATTTGCACTGCTGGGCAACCGCACGCGTTTGGGTTTATTAGCAACGTGGGGGAATCTAACCCAGTTAAACGGCTTCTTCACCGAGGAAGCAGGACGTGGAGCTGTTTTTCCCTTTTTTCTCTCTTTGCAGCCTGTTTCACGTTGTGTGCGGCTGTCAGCCTGTCGAGATCAGATCCTTGGCTTTTGATGAATCATTTAGCCAGATATCGGGCAGGGGAGGGTGCGAAGACTGCAAACTTCTCAGCGGGGCGGAGAGCAGTTGTGTTTGGGGAAAGCGGTAGCATAAAATGAGTAAACCCGTGGAAACAGCAAATGGCTAATCCTTAGTATCAGAAAACCATGGAATAGCTGGTTTTCACTGCCGGTTCAGTAGACATAGCGATCAGGAGGTTTCTGGGTCATTAACATCATCTTCCACCTCCCATTTTATTGTGTGTAGTGCCCAGACCAACAGCAGCTTGCTTTAATAAATACCGTTCTCTCAGCTCCTTCCATGAATGACCTTTAAGGTTGTTTTTGAGTTATAAGCTTGGAGTCCTGTGTAACGGTTGGTTGCAGTTCATGCAGCTGATCTTTTTATGATAAAAAGAATAGTTGTTCGGCCATGCTTCCTTCCTGAAATTCCCGTGAAGTTTGAGAGATTCCAGTCCGTGCCATCCGTGCATCTTCCCATCTTCCATGGGGTGGTGCTGTCTCCACAACTATTAGGATGCAAATCTCCACGCTGTCTGTCTTGTTGCCCGAATGATTTCGCTAAGCTTAACGTGTTTATTCAGCAGCGTTTTGTTAAGTGTTCCGTAAAAAAGAAAAAGATTGTTGTTTGCTAAGTTGGCTGTGTTTTGTGCTCCCTTTTTGGCGCCTTATGGGGTGATCTGAGTGAAAAGCCGGAAAGGTGCGAGTTGGGGCAAAGCAATAGCGAATTCCTGCCTGGCTTGCCTAGTTTCTTCCGTGTTATCCACAGTCTGTGAAATCAGAAATACCACGAAAAATATAAATGAGCAGCTGTTGTTTCATGCTAGCTTGTATGGAGGGAGGTGGATAACCCATTTGTCTCCTTTTCTTATAACACGGCTCTGTTGCTGTATTCATAGTCATTCTTTTATCTAGCAATTATTTTTGGTTCTGTGCAGCCTCTGTATTTGTTTACAGCTGCAGATTTGCTTTTGAGGGTGACAACTTTTCACTACTTTTGGGATCAGCTACGAAGTAGCTGCTGTACCTGAGCTTCCTGTACCTGAGACAAAGGGAACACTGGGTACTCCCAGCAGCTGCTGAAGCTTTCTGGGATTTTGGAAATTAAGGATCTTTCCTTGAAGGATATATATATATATATTATATATATATATATATTTCTTTTCCTGAGCATGTTTGATTTTTCTTCACCTACTGAACACACTGAATGCTCTTGCAGACACTGTAATTTTTGCTACAGTCCTTTTCTATCAGCATAGAGTGGAGAGCAGAGATTGGAGTCCTTTGCAGCTGTTTAAAAAATAAAAAAACATTTTGGGGAGAAGTAGGATGGTGGGTTTATGCTGGGACTGTTCACCTGAACGTATGGACCATATAGTCTATGAGTCTTTTTTTTGTTTGTTTATTTTGAATTATCCTTCCTTTGCCTCCTCCCCTCCATGCCCCCTACAACACCGACCATATATAACTTCTTTTTGTTGTGGTTTCTTGTAGCAGAGCTCTCGGGCATTTGGCCCTATTGCACCTGGTTTGTAGGGAATAAGGGGAAACTAAAGGGAAGCAAGTGAGGGAGCGGAAAGGAGCTTGGCGAGGGGGGGATTAATTCGTTCACTAGGAGCTCATTTACACTCAGGTTTTTGCTGTCAGTAAATTGGCGATGAAAAATGGGTCTTTGTGAGTAAGCTCCTGGGTGCACAGTGCAGCCGCTTAACTCAATAATCACTTTTTGCCCCCTCTGGGGAGCTGTTAGCAGCACAGATCAACTTTATTTTCTTGCCTGGCTGCTTTAGTTTGTTTTCTAATAAATAAACAATTAATATTAAAAAAAACCCAGCTGCTGTGAAGCTGTGCATTTCAGCAGTTGTAGTGAAGGGTTGCTGGGTGCAGAAAGGTATTTGAGTCGCCAAGACATCGTTCTCCTCTCTCAAATGCCCTTTTTTAGCATCCACCCTTGTGAAACGCCCCCCATCACAACTGCCCGTGTCAAGCTGTGCTCTTTCAGAGTCTGTTTGAATCTCTATGTGCAGACCTGCTTGCTGTAGTTTTCCATGATATTATGGGAACAATTTGGGCCATTCACTGTAGAATATTACAGTTTTTTTTCTTTTTTTTCTTTTTTTTAAAGAAGGCACCACAATCTGTTACTATGGAAACCTGTATAGTGCTAAAGATGTAGGTCTGAGGCTTTGTGAACCTGTTAAAAATATATACAAATATATATACGTATGTATATGAACTAGAGTTGTCTTTTACAGGAGAGATTATTTCTACATATGAGAACGTGGTTAAATGGGGAGAAGAAAGCCACCGACTGCTTCAGCATCGCAGTGAATCCTTTTGAATAACATTCATCACAGAAGGATCAGTGTGTCAGATGCTCTCTGTGTTTTTTTTTTTTCTGCTTTTGGGGAGTTTTTTTGTTTAAGCTCATTATTTATCATAATATTTACTTTGTGATTCTGGCAATTTTCATTATAGTTTTATGGGTATAGGAGGCTAACAGTAGTGTTGGGCTTCGTAATGGGGAGGTGTGCAGCCGCAGCACCTGAGTTGAAACATTTTGACAATGAGCAGGTTAATCTAAGCTTGTTTTCTGAGGTGTTTGGGGTGAGCAGAGGGATGTCTTAAATGCAGCAAATGCGGATGGGTCCACTCTCTTGTACGAGCAGTAAGAATGATACTGTTTACCTGCTTATGCCATGGAAATACTGAAACCTAATTACCATTCATAAAAAAAAGTCTCTTTATGATGTTTGGGTGTGAAGGAGCAGGCATATCTGTATGCATCTCTGTATAAAACATATGGCTTTTAGAGAGATGCACTTTTTTTAATGAAAACTGCCTCAGTCTGTTTCTTGAGTGCCGTCTAATGCATAGATAAAATGTATAATGAATCTTCAGAACTGTGCGTGTAGGTATGTGCACAAACAGGGCTGCACTTGTGGAGAATGTGAAGAACAGTATTATACAGGAGTCATTTGCTGTGTTGAGTTGATCTGTGTTGCAGCCCAGACGTAGCGGGCACCGCAGTGTGAATATCCTTGCAGACATCTCCTGCTGCCCTGGAATCCAAGGGCTCCGTTTCCTTCAGGAGCAGCTCAGAGATGGACAGTTCTTGGCTCTGTGTTGTCATTCTCAAGAAGAATGCAGTGTGCTCAGCTCTTGCTGTATTTCTGCACATTTCACAGAGCGGTATTACTTGGCTCATTTAAGCTGTGTATTTGGCCAAAAGTGCTTTTTTTAGTGGAGCTATCTTTTTTTTTTTTCCCCTAGTTAAACTTGTGCTTCCTTGTTCTCTAATTCTTTTTCTGATAGTCTCCTTCCAGGTTTTGCTGGCTAGCACTATAGGAAATAGTTCCATTTTGCTGAGGCTGTTTTTTTTGGGGAAGTCCTTCTCCATCCCTTTACAGAACCAGCTCACGGCCCTGTTGCCAGAGTCAGTCTCTCTCTACCTTTTAATGCTGCTCCCCTTCCTCGTCCTGCTTTCCCCAACAAACTGAAGAACTTGGAGAAAACCTCTCCCATGCGCACCCCAAAGCCGAGGCACAGCATGGGTGAATGGCACTGAGGCATTGGGAAGGGTTCTTTACACCCTGACCCCTATTTTCCTGGTCTCTCATTCCATAATAAGAGATCGCTTCTAGCGTTCATTATTGTAATCTCTAAAGATCATATATCTTCATGGTACAAGAGACAATTGCCCTGTCTTAATCAGGCTATACATCATTTAATCAGACCCACTTGTTTTTCAGGATCTGATAAATGCATCCCATCTATCACGCGACACCTCAGAAGTGTCACGTACCCTGCAAGATGGATGTCAGGGTGCTGCACAACATCGGGGAGAGACTGTGAACAGTCAGCTAAAGAAAATAAGGCCCTTTGGAGACAAGATACTTTGTAAGTGCTGTTTGATGTCACGGTTGGTTAATGACAATGTGAAGCTGTGACCACCAAAGTCCAGTATATGGGGCAGGAGGAAACTCCAGGGAGAATGAGCTTGGTTCTTGTTCTCCTCTGGCCTTCTTGTTTCCTTTCACCTCCTGCTTGTAAACCAGTCCAAGGCCGGCCTCTTGATTTCTTCATTCCTCTCCATCTGCCTGGGTCTTTGGGCTTGGGAATTCCGGCAAACTCCGCCACAGTTTCAAGTTCTGCAGCAGATGCAGTTAAAGGACGATCAAGTTTCTCATGAATTTTGGGAGGATGGAGCCTGGTTCTTGTTCCTTGATATTTTGAGTTCAGCTTGCAAAAAGGCAGTGGGGTTTGACAGCTGATGATGTTGTGTGGGCACAGATCA
This sequence comes from Nothocercus julius, assembly GCA_013398735.1. Classification (NCBI taxonomy): domain Eukaryota; kingdom Metazoa; phylum Chordata; class Aves; order Tinamiformes; family Tinamidae; genus Nothocercus; species Nothocercus julius. The sequence continues at coordinate 638,015 of VZSV01000200.1, forward strand.
GTGCTACAGCCTGAACACTGCATAGAGTTAGGCAAACATTTCTATTCAGAGGTGCTGTTGCCTTTGTGCTGGAAGCACCAAAAGTATCTGGTGTCTTACGCTAGCACCAAAACAAAATACAAATGTCTTTGGATTCAGCGTAACAGAGGAAGCGTGGAGTTGGCCATGGTCTCTCGTCACGTACGTCCTCGTTGGGATCTCGGCCACGTCCCTGCAGTGACTGCACCTTCGTGCACCGAGAAGCCGCTCTTGGCTGCGAGTCGATGATTCTGTGCTCGTGAATCTGTACCTGAAGCAAGGGAGGCCTCTCAGCTCCTGGGTGTCTGTAATGTTGCAAACAACAACCCTGTCAAGGGCATTGCAGCTTAACTTAGTGTTTATCCACCCTCTTTTCTTTATGTTGGGACTCAAATAGGCTTATCCTTGAATTTGAATATTAGTATCGATGAGGAGAGAAGGGAGATCTGTGCACTAAACTTGGAATATTCTTGCAGTTTTGTGCTTTTAATGACTTTCCGTCTGCCACATTTGTCACTCTTACTAAGTTGACCTATATCTGCGTGGCTGTGAATCTTCATTCCCCGAGTATGGACTCAAAGGTCACTTCCTCAATAAAGGAAGGAGAAGCTTTGCAAATAGAGAGAAAGGTGGAAGCAGACGAATACAGCAGTTGTGTGCAGGGTACTTGCATGGGCCTTTTTTTTTTTTTTTTTTTTTTTTAAGTGAAAAGCATCAAGTTTAGAATGGAATCGGTCACGTATGGCTTCCTTTATTAAGACAGTAATAAAGGAAAATTGGCAGAAGTGTCTTTTGGAGAAAGTATGTGTAGCTGTGAGCACCTAGTGCAAGTAGACTGTGAAGGTGAGATGGGGAGGAAAAAGAGGGATTAGAGGAACTCAAATACTATAAACTAATCTCTCTGCTGGGGTGGTATCAAAAGTTTTTACTTTGTTCCATCTCTCTTCGTTCCTAAGAGCTGAAAAGCACCAATATAAACGTTTCTGGGCTATTCCTAGTGTTTTCCATGCAAGCCCCCTGTCCTCGGGAGGGGATGCCTGCACTTCTGTCTAGCTGGAAGATTTGCATCTCTAGCTTGTAGTTTGTGCTTGTCAAGTGGGTGTGCAGAACAGCTTGTTATCTTCATTCATATTCTGGACTTGATAGGCGGCTGTGAATTTGTAACAATATCGAGTCATCTCCCCTAGCGAGCATCATCTCTAATAAAAACTCCTTTCTTTTTTGTTTTGTTTATCTGTTAAGCCGTCTTTATCTGTTGTTCTGTCATTTAGTAACTCGGAATATCTAAAGAGCCAATGGTGCTAAATGCTGCCGAGATGCAAAAGGCTCATTTTGGCGCTTTGAAGAGCGCTTACATCTTGCAGTTGTGCAGGAGCTAAAGAGCAGAGGAGCAGTAAAGGTGTTGGTTGACAAGGCGACATCATGTTTGGGGGTGGAAGGGGTGGTTGGGAAGAAGAAGAGTCTGAGCAACTATGATGAGGCTGTGGCAGCAGGAATAGGAAGGGGTGAAATATGAAAAGCAACCTGAAAGGTAAGATGAGCTGACAGCATAAAACAGGCATAAGGTAAAGCTCAGGAATTGGCTCCTGTTCCTGCTGCTTACAGATTCAGATGGTGGCTGTTGCTGCCAGTGCCTCTGTCTCCTCCCTTCCTGCAAGTTAGTTGACACACAGAATTATTGCTGGGTAGCTCAGTGCTGTAAATTTTGGCCCATAGGGCGCAGCATGGGCTGCACTGCCAGTTTTTATTGTCTATCTTCAGTTGCACTGTTTTATTTTCTTTCATCAGTTTGGTTAACTCATTCAGCTGTGTGTACATTGCTAATACCCAGTTCTAGGTTTGCTTAAAAGAGTATATGAATGTATTTGTAAAATTGCCCATCATTAGTATTTCAAGAGTCTTAAAACAAGACAAAATCAAGTATTCCCCGTTATTACTCTTGCTCATCTGATATTTCAGAGAGATCTCTGCGAGTTCTGCTGTGTTTGTGAGACATTTGCACACTGTTTGCTTCATTAATGACAAAGAGTAAGGATGCAAACGACAAAGACTTTGATATATTTGCCCCTCGAAATGCAGTCGCTTGTCCCCAGGTAGGTCACTGTGGTAGCAGCTCCGTGTGAGCTCCTGGGCACATCGGGCGGCTCCTCTCAGAGGGCCCTGCCAGGCAGTGCAGATGCCACCGCACAGGATTAGATCTATCAGCGAGCTGAAGCCACCTGCTCTTCTGTCCTTCTGCCTCCTTCTCTTCTGCAAGATTTTTTTTGCTGTTAACCATTGGTTCGAGGAAGACCGTCTTGTTTCGTCATTAAATGGGGCATAGTCTTCTGATTAAACTAGCCTTGCTAACAGAAGCAATCAAAAAAACCCTAAGTGTTTTGGGATAGACACCGAGGATCACCAGAGAAGGAAATGCCACAACTGGGGCTACCTGTAAGAGAGCAAGACTGACTTTTGCTTTCATTAATCTAGGACATGGAAGTAGCACAAAGAAAACTTTTGTAGCTTATAAAGATCCATATCATATAGGTTTTTTTCTTCTGTGTCTAACTACTAAGATTACAAAATTCCTACGTTAGAGGGTTTTTTTTATTTCTTTATTTTCAATAGGCTCTCTGATCCCTGTACGCGTCTTGGAGCCCCTTCGTGGAGTTCCCATTTTCTCTCCTAGTTCATGTTCTATATACATTCTTTTTAGTTGTTTTTGTTAGCAATAGTCTCCTAGATACACAGTGACTATTTTTTTAATGCGTAAAAAATTGAGAGATATGGTATAAGCATTAACAGATATCACCACGTGGTAGAAATAATCAGAGAAGCAGAAAGCTTGGAAATAAACAGTTGCGCTGTCTCTGTTGGCACAGGATAACCCTGGAGACTGCCAAAGCCAGAGCCTGCAAAAATAAGAAAGTATAATTAATTGTCCTTAAATGAACCTACCAAACAGAACCAACCTTTTTAAAGAAATGTCTTGACACCCCTTCCTTCTTCTTCTTCTTTTTTTTTTTAATGCCTTCAGTGTGCTATAAGGTGCTTATTTACATTTCTGCATAAGGTGAGTCTTAGGAATTAGCGTACTGAGTGCAGCTGCATTGGAAGTTTGCTTTATTTTGGTACTTTGCTTTTTAAGCAAAAGTAAAATGAATTCTCACTTGTTTTCAGGAAGAAATGTTATGCAGCAAAATATTGGTGTTTGAAGGTCTCAGCATCTTCAGGAAACTGCCCCTCCTGGCTTTTTTTTTAACTTCTTTTTCTTCTTTTCAGGAGTTCCTAAGCCTGTGTCAATATAAAATCCTGGAGTTTTTCACAAAAAATATTATCCTCCCGGCCCCCACCAGATCTGTGTGGATAAGCATCTATTGCAAACTGAATGCTAAATAATTAAGAGAAAGTTTTATTGAGGGAAAAGTACTAATTTTCCTTGTGTTACTTAGCACTATGCCAGTGGTTACTGATTTTGCTGTGACTTTACTTTGATTTTGGGACCCTGGAACAGACAGAAAGCATCCGAAGCATCAAGAAGTGAGACAAGTCTGGAGTTTGTCCTGCTGGCCAAGGGCAACTTCCCATGGAAATGTCCATGAAAGAAGGGTACAGAATATGCTCTTGGGTTATATGATATGTGATGCTCCATCCATAACCCACTTTCCCTTAGTGTAGGGGACGGCAGAAAGATTACTTGTTAGGATACATAAAACCTTCCCTGAAGTTCAGGAGAAATTAGTTGCACTTCTGTAATTTTTTCTTAGCAATGACGAATGTACAAGAATTGCAACGGGGGAAAAAACCCACCGTCGTTATCAGAGGATTGAATCGCAGGCAGAAACTTAGCCCCCAACTTGATGAAGTTTCCCAGATTTGCAGTATAGGTCTGGAGCGAATGGATGCAAGGTTATTTATGGTGGATGGCAGAAATCCAGGAATGATTGAAACTGAGGTTTTCAGAGGGCTGACAGTCAACAGCACATTAACTTAAAGCTGAACATGGCTTTAAAAAGAAGCGAGAACGCTTTTTCAAGCTGCAGCTACATAAACAGCAGGTGAAATACAATGTCTTTTGTATTTCTGGGTTGTTTTGCTCTGCTTCTTCATTTATTTATTTATTTTTCCTCCTGTGTATCTGGAAAGTTGCCCTCAGCCCTGAGCACCTTTTGACTCTTTTGAGAGTGAGAAACTAAAGCACCAAACGTGCCTAAAAGCGACTGGCGGTTTCTTGCAAGCAAAGATTTGTAAGACCTAAATATATTTAGCTTGTGGAGCTATAGCTGTGGATTGAGGTGAAGGAGAGAACGCTTCAGAGGAAAGGGAGAGGAAGGCGGGAGATTTATTTTAATGTGCACTCATGATAACAGAGTGAGATTTAAGCAAGAGAATAATTTACTTTGAGCGCTAGGAAAATCTTTCTGTAGATCCGTGAAGGTGTGGAAGTGTCTCCCAAAGGATAGGATGCAAAAACCCTTTTTGCTGGAGTCCTTTACATGTAGACCAGACAAAATAATTGACTTTCCTGTAGAGAGCAAGATGTTGCATTCTGGAGAAAAACAAACAAACAAAAAACCCCCAAATTGAATAGGATTGAATTTCATAATTGAATTTCATA
>VZSV01000200.1:643131-661114 GCA_013398735.1 Nothocercus julius
GAGCTAACCCAAATCCTGGGCAGTTACTCTTTCAATAAGGCTCTCCTTATGTTTGCTCTGTGACTACAGAATTGCAAACATAAGATTCATTTCTTATGAATCAGAGTCACAAGAGTTGATAAAAGGTTTTGTGGGTGACCTTCTGCTTAGGCAATTAATACCTTTTGGGATGCTTGGTTTTCTTCTTAACTCGTTACTTTGTTAGTTTTCCTTTTAGATAGGGCCATCCATCATCATCAAGAGCTGGATAATAGTTTGGGGGTTCTCTTTTGGCAGGAGCTTTGTCTGCTCCTTCACAGCATCAGTAATCGCCCCCAGCTCTCTCAGGTGGGCCAGGAAGAAAAGATTTGGGTGCTTGGGCATGGTGAGCTGTACAAAACACTGTGCAGCCCTCCACAGTCACCTCCAGGAGAACTGTAGTGTGGCTTTGAGTTGACCCACAAGCAGACAGTTGGACTGTTATGAGTTGGGTTTTCCCGACTGTTTATCATTTATGAGTGTGTTAGGTATGTGATGGCTCATGGTGTGATCATCTTATACTCTTGGTTTGTATCATTGCATCTGCAGTTAGGGGCATGAGGGGCTTGGTTCACTTCAGCTGAAACAATAGAAAGGTGGGTGGGGAAACCAGTTCTATTGCAATTAAATTGAGTAATTGATTGCTCAAATGCCATTAAGGAAAAAAGGCATCAAGAAAATAGGTTGCTATTTATCAGTCAATTTGCGGGACCTTGTGTCTTCTGGAAATTAACTTCAATTCTGTTCCTTTTTGGTGTTCTGAGTATTTAAATTATTTGAATGTTCAGAAGGACCAAATCATGAGTTTGTACAAAAATTTCTATTTTTTCTTCATACCCTCAGACTTTCAGTTCATTTTCCTCATTCCAATATTTTCTTTTCTTTTGCGAGGTTTATGTCGTGGATTCGTTCCTCCTGTGGCCACTGTGATTCATGTAGTGCCCACCTGGGCCATTAGGTTACCTGCTAGGAAATTATTGTGCCACAGCAGCAGCTGTACATGTCTGTGTTCAGAACATATGCCTAATAAACATGCAGATCAGCTCCTGTTCTAAGGCCATAAAGGTGAATGGATTTATTTAGAAATCCTCTTTAAAAGTTTGATTTCCTGCGAGTGGTTCTTAAGCGCTGTGTGTTAATCCCAGTCCATCAGTGATGGACTCGGGCCGGCCAGCAGTGCGTGTTAAAGCACCTTGAGCTGGGAATGGCCACGTTGGTGGTGGGGGAGACGATAGGTAAGCAGGAGACTGAGGGAAGAGTGGTGGGGTTAATACACTCACAGTTTCCTGCTTTCACATCTAGTTTCAGCAGTCAACTAATTCACAAAGGAAATAAGGCTGTTGTTTTCAGGATGTTTTTGTCAGAGCAGTAACTTCATAAATGGCATCTCTTTCTGAACAGCTAGCAGTTGTTTTCTTTATGGGAGTTCAGGACAAAATGGGAACCTGGAAACTAGAAATTGCTGTTTATTGATAATCCAGGCCCATAGGATATAGAGTAATGCAAGAACATGAGGGAACGGGAGCAGGAATCAGATGCGTGAGCTGGAATTTATATAGGGCTTGACCTTGACTCCTCCCTCTTCCTTCCTTCCATTTTAGTGTATTTAAAAGACAAAGTAAATAGAGATGGATAACTATTGGTTGCATTGAATACTGTTCCTCAGGATATCGATCTTTTCTGATAATCACTTTGATTCCAAAGAGATTAAGGAGGAAGAAAATGTTTACATTGCCATTTTATAGCAAGGCAAACCAAGTACACAAATGTTATCTGTAATACATGCATAATTATGCAGGGGAAATGATTTAAAGAAAATGTATCCTAGGATGACAATGTATCAAGTTCTTCCCATCCCCCAGTCTTTTATGGTACTTCACTGTTAATTAATTCGTTCAGGAGCAGATATGTTGCAGCCCTCTGTGTTCTCGGTATTGTGAGAGCATCGGAGCGTGGTGACTTACAGCACTTGCATTTTGCAGTCTCGCACGTGCAAGTGAACCCTTGCCCCCCTTGGCTAGCTCTAGGTTTCCTTGATAGCGAAGCAGCCTGTTGAATGCTGTACTTAAATCGTGCTGATGGCGAGAAGCACGTTCCCTTCCTAGTCCTCTTGTCCTCGCCGGAATTCCTGCCTTGTCAGAGCGAGACCTTCACAAAGGCAGGGAATAGTGGAAAGTTGTGTATTGCTTAGATTAGGAGGTTGGGAATGGAAAAGCCAGATCGTCCTTTCTGAGCTCTGACTCTGTTGTATTTTACAATCTCTGGCAAGTTAATTTTTCCATATCTCAATTAAGCCCATTGTAAATGTCATATACATCTTCTCTATATCATGGAGGCCTGGGAAAGACAAACAAGCACATACGAAATACTTCAAGACTTTTAATGAAAGGCAATGTATGACTCTCTATTTTCAGACTCATTACTTCTCCATTCCCCAATGTTATCAATGGGTGGAATCTGTAGGTGGTGTGATGAGGTGTTGAGCGACACCCCGTAAGCGTGCAGGGAGTGGAAGCAGTGGAGCTTCCCTCCTACCCGCAGGGAGATTTTCTTCGGAGCACTTCAGAGTGGAGAGGGACAACTCAGCTAATCAGGATGTCTCGTTGAAACAGTCCCTGGGAAGTGTGTCCTGGTGGTCCCACCACTCCTTGGGATGGCTGTCAGACTTGGTACACCCAAGTGCGTGTGCTGACGGAGCTTGTTATGGAGTGCAGAGGGTAAGAGCTCTGTATCTTCAACTCCTGGGTCTTGTTGCTTTCCACAACCAAAGTGCCTGAGGTTAGGGGTAGGAGTGAAACTGGGCTTTTGTTGTAGAGCCTTGATTGCAAGATGGGTGAGATAACTAATAGGATAATAATGGGTGTTTGGAAGATGCGGTAGCAGTCCCTGCGGAGCTCCTTGAGTTGGGACCTGCACACAGCCGCCTTGGCTGACGAACGTAAGGCGTGCACTGGAGGAAGCGAACCCCTTACTCTCCCAAAAGTGAATTTTGGACTCCCTCTAACCATGTTAGACAAAAGCAGTTTGCTACAAGTGGGAAGCCTGACCGAAGTGCATGCAATATATGTGTGTAGTCCTTTTCTCCTTGTAGCCAGGCATATTTCTGCAGGGAAGAGCCTCAGAAGAGCCTGGCTTGCGCACAGGTCTAGTGCCTGCAGGAGCCACGGAGTGCTGGGTTCTGCTGCTTTGGCAAGGTTGATGCATGGGAGCGTCTCCATCAGAAATGAATTCTGGAACTTGCCTTTTTGGCGGGCACTTTGTGGCAGGTGACAGATGCCTCGAGGCAGGGCACACATTGGTTTTCATAAGGTTGACAACTATTATTTTAAGAAAGACAGTATGATAGTAAATATACAAATGCTGGGAAGTGAAAGAGGTGTTTTTTTTCACTCGAGAGGTTGTTAGAAATTGATTTTGAGGTGCGACCATCTTTTTTATTTGTGACTGATTTATGTCTCTGCTGCAGTAGAGAAAAAGGTTAATGCATTTCTTCTGGGCATTGGGGGCACTTATAATGGACCAAGGTCATTCTTTTCTATTTTGTCATAAAATAACGGAAGTTTATGTGAGTGGTGAAGTACAGAGTTGTTCAGACACTTTCTTGTTTTTCTTCCTCAGTAAATGAAGTGTTTAATCTGACTTCTGAACCTTTTTTCCTCCCTAAATTACCACAAAGTAGCTCCTCTATCACACACATTTTGTAGAACAGCAAAGTAGTACCCAGTTGAAAGTGCCCTAAAATGCTACTTTCCACTTTCTTGATCTATAATTGTTGAAATATACCTAGAAATCTAGGCACCTGTTAGATTCTGATATCAATATCTCTTTAATGTCATCACAGAACTATTACATTTGGAAGGGACCTCTGGGGGTGGTCTGCTCCAACCGCCTGCTCAAAGTCAAGTCAACCAGATCAGACTGTCTGTTTGGGTTTGGTGGTGGTTGTTTGTTTGTTTCTTTCTTTCTTTTAATGCAATTTCTTGTATTTCAGTTTGTGCCAACTTCCTCTGATACCACGGGGGAAAAGTGGCTCTATAGTCTCAGTTCTCCCTATCAAGTAATTATAATTGGTGAAAAGATCCTTCTGGAACCTCCTCTTCTCTAGGCTAAGCCATTCCAGCCCTCTCCACCTCCCCTCATACCAGGTGCTCCAGCCACTTTATCATCTTTATGGCCCTTTGCCTGACTCATACCAGCACGTCTGTGTCTCGTCCTGTTACGGTGATGTCTGCATGTGCATGCACGTGAATGTCCAGCTCATCACTGCACGGATCAGATAATGCAATATTTATCTGATCGGCATACTTTGTATGTGTATAAATATGCTTGTGTGGTCTCTCCTCTTTTTATCCTGATTTGTATTTGGAGATGGCTGATACATAGGGCAGGATTTCCCAGGTGGTTCTTGTCTGGTTAAATTTCAATTTAGTGTTTCATCAAATATTTGGCTTTGCTGAATGAGTTGGCATATTATGTTAGCTCATCCTGATTTACTGTCTCAGTGCCGTCCACTTGGTACGGAAAGGTAATAATCAGTGTGTCAGTGAATATTACATAGTCATCTTCAGAAAAGCACGCTAATTCTTTCTTTTGAGAGAATATGCAAGAAGGGAGAGGCATTTGTTGATGAAATACTGTCATTTGTAGAATGTCTTCTTTCAGTGGTGGAAGACAGAGGTATTTTAAGACAGTGTGAGGACCAGGTAGGTTTCCCAAAACTTGAGCCTCTTTGAAGTCTGGAGGTGGCCCTGTTGTTGAGGTGGTGTTAGCTTTGCAGTGCTAAGTTTGCTTTTTTGATTTGCAGTACTCAGACATACTTCCAAGTCAGCAATTCCCATTCTTTTATGCTGTGTTGAATGACTTGGGGCTGTTTGTGGTTTATCTTCTTACCTAAACTCTTTCATAAGGAGTGCTGCTACAAGGTGGTGCGGCTTATTTGATATCCCCAAGAAAGACTGTAGGAAAATCCTTTCTCTTCTAGCATTGTGTGTGTGTTTTGGGTTGTGGGTTTTTTTTTTTTTTTTTTTTTTTTTTTTTTTTTGGCCGGGGGGGAGCTGCTTCTGGAGGAGGGCAAAAAATCTGCATTCAGATACCCTATGGAAGTATTCTGCNTTCTCCATTTGTTTGTGCCCTGGAAATGCAAGGGAATAAGCCATGCAGAGAGGCACAATGTTGAGGTCAGCAGTGCAAGAGCATAACTTTAAGCGCTTCAAATTGGATTCTTGGATGCAGCAAAATTTTCGTTTGGGTCATGGACCATGGAAGTTTCCTTCTGCGTGACAAGACTCAAAGCTCTCTGTGTAATGTTATCCTTGTGTCGATAAACCGTCAATATTGACCATTAGTCTAGCTTAGGAGTAGCAAAGGAGAAGGGCAATAACAAAGAAGCATCAGTTGGAAAGTAAAAATAACTTGAGAAGCTCTGAGGGGCAAGGAATGAGAGAGGTGCTGAGCTGAGGCTCTGTCCTTCATGAGGAGCCAGGTACCTCTTCATCAGTGTCCTACTCTTTTAGTGCTTTATTGAAGGACCCGTTACCAGCTGCACTGGAGAAGATGAAGACTTCTTAATTCCTAAGAAATGGTGGTGGGACTTGGGCTGTTGGGAGTTAGCCTACTTGTCGACTTGCTTTTCCACAGATGATTTAAGAGTTCTCCTGGCAAAGCTTTATGCTGCAAGAAGGATTTTTAGAGACTAGCAAGATAACTCTCCTCCTCAGTGGAAAGCTGAGGAGAGCCGTGCTGAGCAAGTCTCACCTCCGAATGCATCTTGAAGGCTGCCCTGGTTTCATACCTCCTGCTGTCAGCATTGTGTTTGGGTGGGAGGCAAACGCTCAGTCTGAGCGTCAGTCACGCTCATAAATGCCTTGAGACTGAATCGCTTTGTAAAGCAGCTTCAGTGCAGCCTTAGATCTGGTGGCTGGTAAGAGGAAGGAGGCAGAAGGGAAATAGGGCGATTGTTTAAAAAAAAAAAAAAAAAAAAAAAAAAAAAGAGAGAGAGTAAGAATGGGGAAAAATGTTAAACAATTATTTGAAACAAGCCCTGAGCCAACAGTCTCTGTTCTTGGGGCATGTGCTCCAGCGCGGACCATCCTGATGGCCGTCCACCCACTTCACTTTCCACGGCGGTCATTCCCTCCCTTGGCCGGAGCTGTGGTTTCCACCCTAGTTTGGAGTACTCCCCATAAGGACTGCAAGCCTGTCATGTCACCAAGGAGAGTATAATCCCACCCTGACAGATGGCATCTGTCTTGCAGTCCTTGTTCCTCAGAGGGTGCTGAGGCCAGCAGTGCAGAAGCTCTGCCTGTGACACTACCCATACAGCCTGATGTTAAATACAACCTCAACTACTACCACTGCCCAGTAGGATGCTGAAATCTCATTCTGACTGTATTTGTGAAAGCTAAATGCAATTGATAGATGCTGCAATTTGTTGTCTTGTAAGTTGGAGTACCTGTGTTCCAGTTGCAAAGCCCCTTTATATGATACCTCTTTATCCCTCTTAAAGAGGACTCCAGAGTTGCCTTGTCTAATGTCCCTATTATTACAATTTCTTACTACTGAATTTAGCTAAGTCTATATCAGTAAGTGACTGTTAAATAAGCACATTCTTCTTTGTGTTTTGTCTGCTGTAAAGGATCTTAAATCCACATCTGGTCAGGAGCCCTTGGACAATGTGATATTCACTTAGATATGTGGTTACACTCACAGTTCGGTTGACAAACTAGAAAAGCTCTTTGGAGGGAGTGGGAAAGAACATCGAACAGTTTTTCACAGTATCCTTGGAGCACTGCTTAATCTTTCCTGTTTGAAGTGTTCAGTGTTCTATGAAGCAGAAATCAAAATGGAATTTGTTTTATTGATAAGAAAGCCCAATACTAACTAAATACTTGCTGAAAAGCTTTCTTTGGCAGAGATTGGAGAGAGGAAAAAAAAAAAAGAAAAAATTCTTTTTTGTTGTTTTTTGTTTTTTAATTTTTTGTTTGTGGTTCCCCATCTCCCTCTGGTTTCCAGTTCAGAACAGCACATTACTCTGCACTGACCAATTAAAATCTGTTTGTTTTGACTGGGGGATGTTAAAGCAAGGAAGTTCACATCAGTTTTTAAACTGATTTATTTATCTTAACATCCCTTTTGCCTTGCATATATAGCTTTTTTTCCCCCCCACCAGCCTTTTCCACATCTCTTTTTAAATGTCTATGTTTAAATGTAGAATTGCACAGACTGTCACTTGCCAGCATTGCTAGCTGGTGTCTGTCTACATATGCAAGATTATTTCCAAATTTGATGTCAAGAAAAATGCTTTTGTGCGGCCTCCTTTTGGGGAATCTGATGAAACCTGTGCAAAAGTAACATTTCTTTTCCATGTTTCTCTGCTCCACATGCATCCAGTCCCTCTGGATATTTCCTACTATTGAGCCAAATACTCTGTTAGAATCACTATCCCAAATCAGAGGATGCGGCAAATGATGTTGAGTTCAAGGATATTAATCCACACTGAAACTCTCTGCTTATATTAGTGATCCCTGCTGAGAAAACAAAGCTGGGAATAACCCTGCTGCTTGCAAGCCACATGGCCTATTGAAATTATTCTCTCCTTTAATTCCTCAAAGTAGGAGTTTCTACTCTTTTCCTTTTTTTAATCCATATAGGATTTTCTTCATTTTTGTTTTTTAGCCATATAGTATTTTCTACCTCTGTTATTTAGGAGCTACACATAGGCACACACTCTTGAACATTTGTGTGTGTGTGTGTGTGTGTGTATATATATATATATGCACACACACACACACACACACACACATATATATGTTTATGCATATGGGCTGACACAGGTCTGATAATTACTTTTCCTGGAGTAAAGACAAGGTGGCTAGGAAGGTCTTCAAAGAGTTCCTAATTCTAATGAATTTGTAAAGTTGTTTAAAGCAAGCTTAACAATTCTGTTCTGGATTTCTTTGCTATTAATTATTGAGGGTAAAGTCCAATTTTGAAGAAGAGGCTGGTGAAAGAGTGTAATTTTAAATACATGGGCCAAAGGGACTCTTTGGGTATGATGACTGTAAAGGGAGAAGGATGTATGGGGGAGGCATAGGAGAGGTGGTAGGTTCATTTTTAGATGGAAAACCAGTGTTTCTGGACTGTCTCTTTGACGCTGCTTGCACATGAGATGGAACCAGCAGCATTTTGGATATAGAGCCACAGAGAGCAGACATACGATGCTCTTTGCATGTATTTAGCAGTTTGGTATTAATGACTGAGCACTTGTGCTCATGGGTCTGCGTGGAGGCCCAGCAGGCTCTGGAGAAGCTCCAAGCTCACTTGAATGGCTGGGGGTCAGCTCCAGTGCTGCTCGCAGCTTTGTCGAAACCGATGAGTCCTGGCAATTAAAGTCGTCTTTCTCCTTGTGATCATCTGTTGAGCCTGCTAGCTCTGTTTGCAGACCTCGGTTCACCCGGCAGATCCAGCCCTTCGGGGAGGTGAAGGTCCTCAGTGTTCCAGTGGGGACCAAGGCCTTACGCTGTTTTGGTTGCGAGTCCTCATATTCTGTCAATATTTAGTTCTTATATTTCATCTGTAGGAATATCATCCTTCTCAGAAAAGCAAACATTTGTTCTTCCCCCGTTTCAATATTGGGCTGTGAGAGAAAGGTGGTGATTACAGCTTTGTACCAAGCGCCTGTAATGCATCTAACTGTGCTTTTGAGTTCAGCCCATTGAAATACCGGGTTCTAAAAGTCAACTTCTTCTCTCCTTGGGCTGCTGAAAATAGTAGAGTTGTGTGTAACTCCTCTGTAACATATGCAGATAGATGCACCAACCATGTGAGTCTGGGAGTAGCTTGGCCTGGTATTAAAAGGATTAATCATATATGAAAAGCGATGCCAGTGCTTACATTTTTGCTGAATATAAAACTTGGCACTACAATATCATGTTTGGGCTAAAGTCCAAAAATCAAAAATGGTCGATATCTATTGCCAGCTACTGGCAAAGAGCCAGTTCTCCTGCTCTATTCCCATCTCTGTGCACGCGTCAATAAATAATCACTCGGCCATGATCTTAATCAACTCTCCCTCAGATTAAACATATGTGTCCTGAAAGCTTGTAGACTGAAAATGGTGACACACATCAAAGCGCCTTTACTAATTTGTATTTCTTTCGATCGGTTAAAATTCTTATGTAGGGCTTAAGGTATTTGGCTACACTTAAAGTACGCTATAGAAAATCAGTTATGCTGGATTCAGATTGGCCCAGAAACATCCACAAGCCGCATGCTGTGTGATCACACTAGGAACATGCCTTAGGATGCAAGGACCTGACTGGGTTTCTCTGTCTCCTTTGGATCTGTGCAACTTTGAAAATTGTAAGCAATGGTTTTGTACTTATTCTGGTTTAATATAAATAAGCTGTTCTGTGTGCAAGTATCTATTTTTCAAAGAGCTTAAGCTAAAGCCACAATGAAAACAATTACTTTATAATCAATGGATATATAGTTGATAGTAGATGGATCTCTTGCTGGTGATATTTTAAAATTTCTTTTTTCTTTTTTTCCAGGACTGTGGGGTTTCAATGGTAGCTGTGAAGCCAACATGCTCCCAGCATGGCTTGCAGATTGCCTAGCCCATAGTCATGCTGTCCTTGAAAATGATGGTCACATCGTGCTTTGGTCCTAGCAGAACTACAGCATCAGCTTAGCTCTTCAGTCCTAGAGTGGCAGTGCCTACCTGACCTCAAAATGCAGGTAGCATTTGTTTCTCCCTACATCTGCCCTGTAATATGGGACAAAAGCACCTGTAGAGAGAACCATGGTGGCCATGGTGTAGTTTCTGTAGGGTCTCCTGGCATTGTCAGTGCTCTCACCATTGCTTTACAAGTTGACAGTGGTCAACCTGACCATTGTGAGGTCAAGTATTTGCAAATCTCAACTTCTTTTTGACATCTTGAGTTTGTGAACAGACATCCTTTCATCTGGGAGCTGACGTGTGGTTGCCGGAGAAGAGCTCCTGGAGTCCCAGCTCCAAGGGGAGGAGGAGGTTTTGCAGGCAGATTGTGCAGTTTGTCAGGAGCAGAATTTAATGGTAAATGAAAATGTATGGCTGCAGATGGCATCCTCAGGTTTTAAACCTATGAATTTAAGCTGCTGCTGAGGCGGGTTTGAGTTGTTCTCCAGCACAGAGAGGCTGTTGCTGCATGAACCAGACCTTGTAATAAAACTGTTGGTCTTTGGTTTGGGAGAACAAGTAGGAAGAGGTATTCCTGGTAGGAGTGACAGTATTTTGCACTGAAAAAACAACAAACTCAGATAGGTGGGTGCAAAGAGCCTGGTCTGTGACGGTGTTTTTGTCTCACTGCTTTGCCCATCCATTTCTAGCGATGTCCTATATCATACCTTGTCACTCCTTTTATTTAATGATCCTCCACTTCCATGAATATTTCCCTATGCTGTTTTCAATCAAACTAAAAAATGATGTACCTTATTACTGGCTCTGCCTGGGTATTTTAGGCTAAATACTAATGATTTGTCTGTTTGTACTTGGTTCTTTTAGTTGGGTGTCATGTGCTGTTCAGTCCCTGCTCTTGGTTGTTGCTGTGCAGCATTAGCAATTGATTTCCCCCTGCAGGTTCCTGGCACATTTGATTTTTAATGTAGCATGATACAGTATTATATCTAAGTATCTATATATCTAGTATTATCTCGTTTATGAACTCTTTCTAGAGGTGAACAAAACTTTTAAATACAATATTATATTAGGATTTGATCGCATCTTAAATCTAGTAAAATGATCCTATAAACTCAATCTAAAAGGGCAGAAGTTACACTGGAAATGATTCATTTGCATGTGAGGAGGTGCGTGTCCATAGGGTGATGCACAAAATATTCCAGAAATTTGGCTCTTACTGTTTTGGTGGCAGGTTAATAGCAGTTGTCTGTATGTTGACCATGGAAAACTGCATAATGTGAATGTAGCTTGTGCCAAGGGAAACTTGGTGAAGCTGTAAGTACCATTATCAATAGGAAAAGAGATATGAACAACTCGATTTCAGGTGGTTCTTCTGATCCAGGCAGAGGCCCAACATTGTTTTGAAAAACAAGAGCGTGGATGGGGCTGTTTAACATATGCTCTATGTATACACATTAGATAACTGTGTGAAATGCTCTCGGTCTCCAAGGCAAATTGTAAATCATCAGACAGTAGCCCCTATCCCTGCTGAAGCAGGAGGTGATGAAGCATGCAGGTGAACATTGGGGCTCTGCAAAATGAGCCATCTACGAGGGAGATTCTCGTGGCTCTGAAATTCACTGATGTGCCCAAAATGTTTTCTGTGGTCCTTAGACCAGACTCATTTATAGCCTCAGAGGTATTTCCTTTGGTAGTCTCGACTCCTTACGTAGCAAACAGTGTTACAGGGAGACGTCACGTCCTGATTCCCATCTTCGTAGTGTGTGAAGTGGGGAATCCAGCAAAACTGCAGAGATAGGGAAGGTCCAAATGTCTGCCTGCAAAAGGCAGCAAACCTGAGGTGTGGGGGAGAGCAATGTGAAAGTTGCACCATTAGGAAAAGATGGAAACCCTCCAGCGTCTTTGCAGCGCACTTCCCTCAAGTCCTGCATTTCATCACTGTTGTGGCCTCACGTCAGAGCATCAGTCTTGCCTTGCCACAGGTTATGCTGCTTCAGGCTTTGATGGTTTTTAAGCTAAGCTCGAAGTGTGTGTAATGGGGATTCACATCTGCCAAAGTTACTGAGGAGCTGCTGTTACAAAGTTCCTGCTGTTAGCACGTGATGGAAATGGGACACCTGGGACCCAGGTGACATGGCCCACTCAGAATTGCTTGGAATTAGGTATTGATTTGTGGGTTTTCTGACGGTTTTCATTTCGGGTAGACAAGAGCAATTAATTATTAGGAATCAGATATGTGATTGTGCTGCGTCCTGTTAAGATTTTATCTTCCTCCCATTTGATGGGGTTGTTAAGTGGTGATCTGTCATCCTAAACGCTCCTTTGCACTTTCAGTTGAGTATTTTCTTCATCTGCTTTAGAGAAAATGTGTATTTTTGAAAATAAAAACCTGCAAATTTCTAATCTGAAAAGCCCAAACTTTTAATACCTCCAGATGCTCATATCATCTGACCATAAAATCCCTCTTGTCCATCTACATAAGACCAGTCCTTTTTTAGATTTACAATAACCTATGAGATGAGTACGGTTAAGATTATCGCTTAGGCCACCTTGGGCCGTTAAGAAGATTTGTGTGTCCAGACTGGTGCAACTTTGTCACATTTTGCAAAGTGGCCTAGTTTGCAGTCTTTTGCAAAGAAAAGAAAAAATCATGTGAAGTCTCTTTATAGATACTGCACCTGAAAAATTCGGACCCCTCTACACTAATATTAATATACCTGGAAAATTATAACAGAATCACCAGTTTCCCCTAAAAACACTTCAGAATAAGCAGTTTGCAGTTAGATGTCCTTGCTTTGCATCTAAATAGTTATCAAAGATGATATTATAGAGAGATGAGGTGTAGTAAAAACATTATTGAATCAGAAAGAAGCAAGACCCAGCTCATGTGATTCTCTAAGTGCTATGAAAGGCTCAGAGATGTTTCTCTTAGCAAATTTAAAATAATCATTAGGATCCTTCAGCAGATTGCTGTTAATTGGATTGAGAATTAAACAGCTTTGTATGAGTGCAAAGTTAATTAATAGCTCATTACTTTTTTAATAGGGCAAATTCATTTGGAAATAAGAGAGATGCCATGGAGTTTACCACCAATTTGATATGAGATTGGGAATTTTATTTGTTATCTCTGTGGGAAGAAGCATTTATAATTAAGTCACAAAAGTTGGTCAGTGTCAGGGGAAATGGAAAGGAGGTTTCCAAACCCTCAAAGGGCACAAGCCCCTGAGACCTCTCCAATTGCCTTGCGTGGGTATAGAGTAGTGTATATGCCTTCTTTAATTCTCTCTTATTTCTGGAGAGCTCGATGCTCTGCAAGGGTAAGGCCCTGCAGAGTTGTAATGGGAGAATAAAAAGCCTGGGAAAGATGTAAGTTAAACACTTGAAATACAGGATGCTTTTTCAAAAGTACCTCTTGCATGTTAAAATGAAATCTTCCTTTCCCTGGCAGGTATTTTACCTTTCCTGATTCTTGGAACATAATTAGCTCATTTTCTCCATTACTTTCTTCTTTCTCATCTCAATCCTCGATCTGCTTCCATTTGCAAAGACACGCTTGCCTTTTTGACTTTTCCTACTCCATTAAATTGCCTATGTGTATCTCTGGGACCTAGAATTTGCCGTTTTAGCTTCATACCTGCAGATAGTCTAGGGAAGAGGAGCTGCACCGCAGTTCTTGTTTTGTCTCTGATTTGCTTTTATTTAGGCCATGTAAGTTGTATGAAGAAAATGCATGTGCCCGTGATCCTGAGAGATGTTTGGATAACAGGTGGTCTTGCCCTTGTTACTGAATTTCAGAAATCGAGAGGTGGTCTTCGTGCAGTGGATGTTGAAATGGGTGCAGGAGCCTGTTCTTGAGATGTGATTATGCACTGTGAGCTTCAGACAGGCTGGTTAGTTGAGCAAGATGTCAAATTGTTACCCTTATTCATATATATGTACATATATACACACACACACACACACACACACACACACACGTGTGTATACATATAATGTTTATATATAAATGAAAGAGATCACAGTAATCTGCTAAGGCCTGTTATTTCAGCCAACACGGGTTTGTGGATGAATTATGTCTCAGTTTCCTTTTATTTTTTATTAATTGAGTACTGTATCAGCTGTTTTCTTTTTAAACAGTAAATTAAAAGACTTTAATAACCATAGGGTTGTCAACTTGGCATCAATCCCAGACAAAATAATCTACTGTATATATCTCCCCTAGGTTAAGATGTACTTTAATTTTTAACTCAAGGTATAAAAATAAATCATGTGTGTTCCTCCCCGTTGCACACAAGTTGTGTTTCTGAACTTGGACCCGCGTGCTAGATGCATCGTTCTGTGGTGCCCCATTTGCAGGGGTAGTAGTACGCGTTGGGAAGCTTCCTGTGCAGATAAGGAAAGCAAACAAACAAAAACCAATTCTACAGGCACTGTGTCCAGATTTTTTTTCCAGCTTTTAGTCATATTTCAATATGATTTGCATTTTGTTATTAACTAAACCTGCTCATTTTGAAAATCCATCTTTTCTCCTTTTTTTTTGGCCTCCAAAATGAGGCCAGGACTGGTGCAATCTTCATCATCTCTTCTCACGCCCTTCACCCTTTTTATTTTCCTATAAAATACAACCACCATAAAACCCAGCCGAGTGAAAACTCGATTATAAGGACTATAGACACACACACCTCAGTTGTTTCTTGGTACCTTGGGAAGGAAGGAAACCCCTCGTGTTGCTGTGCTTCCCTTGGCCCTCCTGGTTCTTGAACAGGTTGTAGGCAGGCGGCAAGACCTTGGCCAACAGTTGCTTTTCCAAGTAATAACTGAAAACAAACGAAGAGCGTGAGCAGTCTCAGGTGAGTTATTCTGTGTGATCTTGGGGCGCTTTGTATCTTGGATATAAATGGGAGGAGGCTTCCTAATCCCTTCTCTTGATGGCCCTCGTGAAGGTTAGCAGCAGAATTTATTTCTGAGGAGAGGTGCTTGTTGTTCTCATGGCTTCTCGACCTATGGCTTTTGGGAAGATGTAGGAGACTTGAGACACGATCAAAAAATATGATGACAATGACAAGTCTAAAGACTGGCAGGCCTAACCTAGTATCTTTAGGTGCTGTTACAACTCCAGATAAAATGCCAGCATTAATATTGGGAAGTTTTAGAGTAAGAACGGGAGAAATAAATGTTAAGATGCAATTTTGATCCTGAGTGAAATGAAGCTTCACTAAAAAAGAAAGTGTGTCCCTAAGGAGTTCCATAAACTGATAAATATCTGACTTTTTTTTTTTTCTTTTTCCCTCCTGGGCTACTTCTATTGCTTCTGGTTCTAGGGACTCATTGTACCATGGCTATACCAGCTGTGAACGGACCTCAGAGAGGTCTATGGATGAGTTGTCTGTACTTTGAAATCTTTGTTTCTTAAAAAGCTTTCAGAGAGAACTTTTAAAATCTAACACTCCCATCTATTAATGACTTATTTTTGCAGAGGCATATGGACTACTGGATTAAAATTGCAGCCGAGGATTTTCAAATATTTTTATCAGAAACCAACAAAATGCCCGGCTCTTTTGGAAATAATTAGGTCAGAACAAATGTGGGAAATAAGGAGTTGATCAGCTGTTTCTAAGCTGTGTGCACTTATTTCTAAGCTAGACAGCCCAGCTCTTTGGAGTTTTCTCAAATGGTTTGGAGCATGCAGATGAAATTATGGCCACTGTAATCAGTGCT
Source organism: Nothocercus julius (assembly GCA_013398735.1). Classification (NCBI taxonomy): domain Eukaryota; kingdom Metazoa; phylum Chordata; class Aves; order Tinamiformes; family Tinamidae; genus Nothocercus; species Nothocercus julius. Next base: position 658,547 of record VZSV01000200.1, read on the forward strand.
CGTGGTTGAAACTTAGTGTAATAAACACTGTGAACAGAGGAGTCTTCTAGTCTCCTGGTCTAGGAGTCTTGCAACGGTGCAGGCTGCTAATCAAATTGACTTAATGGCAGCAGAATATAGGTTCTGGTGTTAATATTGGGATTGATCGGCCTCTGCTCATAGTTTAACTTGCTAGGGAAATGTTGTGTGTCTTTACTGTTTAGCACTTCCTGTGAGGTGCTCAGTGCTGCCCATGGCGCAGACAGAACTGTGCTAAATCTTGATATGATAATCCACAGGACTGCAATTACCATCCAGTGCAGTCCCATTTTTTAGCCATTAACAAGTGGTTTTACTCCAGTGAGAAGAGAGAAGGTGGTTCAAAGACCTGAGCGGCACTTTCAGGTAAGATAGTCCAATTAGAGCAGGAGCCAGTGGAGGGGTTATATGTTGGAATACAGAAAGCCCAGGCATCCCTGATTAGTGCTTGTAGCAGTGGCGGTGCAAGCCTGTGTTGGGTGTGTTGGATAACACAGTTCTTCATACTTAAGAAGAGACACTAACTATTAAGATCATGTAGAGGCTCTGTGAGACATCAAAACAGAACTTGCCCTGAACAGTTTTTTTTTTTTTCTTTTTCTCTTTTTCTTGCAAGCCACTTGAAAATAAGCTGAAGATCAACTGATCTTTTTTGATTCAGAGGGTTTATTCCAAGGCTCAGTAAAGGAGTGGATTAAAATAAAAATGCTTGCATTCTTGCTGTGGCCTTAAAGAGTCAGGAAATTTGTCCAACAGTTCATTAAATGAAAATCCATGATAACCATTCAATCCTGAAGCTATTTGTTACCACTTCTTGTTTCTGACCAGAGTTCAAGATAGTGGCCTTTGCCTTGCTCGCTGTGCCATTACTGAGAATGTACCATGAATGAAAGATACTTTCTCTGCCTTCCTCTGTAGTGATGAGAGAGGATCTTAGATGTGTTTTGGCTTAGCTGGCATAGACCTGCCCAAATTTTGACTGCTTCATGCAGATGTAGCCTGGAGCCACTTGTTGCTGCTTTCTTGAGTAGCTACATCACCAGCAAAGCCCGGCGAGCTGCAGCTTCGTTTGACCCAAAGCAGCTAGCTGTAAAAAGGGCTTGGAAGGTCGGAATGAAGGACCATGTCCTGGAAGTGGGGCAGCAGCCTGGGATACGGGGGAGAAGATGGAGGTGACGTGAGCTGCTGGTGGGACCTTTCTGCTGGAGCTGTGTCAGGTGCCGGGAGAAACTGCGATCTGGGGCAGCCCCGGTTGGGGCGATGCTGCCGGCGGGTCCCTGATCAGCGTCACTTTTGTGCCTCTAAACTCAGAGGAGCAAGTTTGAGAATTTTTTTGACTACGTAGATGGGAATGGAGGTAAAAGTGGGAGCTCACACGTGGTGCTCGCCTGCTCTGCCAGCATCCCGTGCCTTTCTGTGCGCCGACGTACAAGCTGTGCTTGACGTGATTCTCCTCGCTTGGGCCTGTGACGGAATAAAGCAGAGGCAGCAAGGTGGCTTTTGTCTAGATAAGTGTGTGAACATCAGGAGCAGGGAAAATTAAACACAGAGGTGCGAAACAGGCTGCTCCTGTGAGTTGTCTTTGCTGGAACAGTCCATAATTAGAACCTGGGTTGCCATCCAAATCAATCTCTCGGTTTAGGGTCAATAAGATCCTTTCCTTGATAATAAGATGAATAAAACAAGTTTTACAGTGTAGAGCATCATCTAGTATTCGCTGCAGGAACAGGAGTTTTGTTTGACTGGGGATTTGTGTGTGTGTGTGGGGGGGTTGTTTTTGCTTTTGTCTTCCTGTGGTTTGTGACTTCTGAGAAATGTTAAAGTGGCAGTAAATCTGGCTTTCCCTTTTCATTCCTTAGCTTCTTGATTGAAACTTCTAGTAATTTTAGTAGAGACTTAATCTGTGCATGCACTCTGAAGAACTTGAATTGCAAGTGTTATTGTAAGCTGAAACATTGATTATCCTGCTAGCAAGTGAATAGGAAGTGAAGCAACTAGCACTTCTAACAAGGTTAAGGAATAAACAGGAAGAGTGTGGTGGTTTGTTGTTGTTGTTTTGCATGTAAAACAAATTTTGCACTGGTGTGCAGATTGCAATGCTGTTTTGCAATTACTTTTCTTTTGGAAAATCAAATTTTCCTCAGATGTTTTCCAAGAGAAATTGGTAACAAATTTGTAATATATCTCTCTGTGCCCAAAGCAAGTGTCTTTTAAGGTGATGAATAGCTGGAAAGATGAAATTTTCACCTTCTGCAAACTGTTTTTCACCACTTACCTCTAGATGCATATAAATCTTCCATTGTATTTTCCCTTCCAGTATTGCTCTGAGATGTCTTACTTTTTTATTTGTCATCTTCATTATGTTTTGGGAATGTTCGAGAGCAATTGTGTTTTTTTTTTTTGTCGGTGAGTGTAGCCAGGAGATGGACTTGTTCACTGTTGTTCTTGGGAGTTAGTGCTGTTTGTGCTGTATTTCTGATTTCTTTTTTTTTTCCTTACAAAATGCTAGGTTTCACTCATCTTAAGACATTTAATATACAATATATAAAT
>VZSV01000200.1:661119-820886 GCA_013398735.1 Nothocercus julius
AATATATAAATACACAAATATATATAATACATAATATACTTATAAAATTATAAATATATAAATATATATAATGAAATTATAAGGGCTGTAAAGCCCTTTTTGCAGAACCACACCCCTCAGACTTCTGCTAATGTAAGATACACCAGTGCAAAGGTGATATGCTGGCTGCAAGTCCATGTCTTTAGTTATTATATCAAAGGAGGTGCAGATGACATTAGTTGTTAGTTTGCCTAGTCTGTAATTTTGTTTGCTTTGTATCACAGTGATTGATATTTTTACACGTTTCATTTCCTACAACTTTATTTTTTTAAAAAGCAATAGCTTAAATTAAGGTAAAGAATAGTAATTAATCACGGTAATGATTGTAACTGGAATTCAATGTGATTTGGAAAATGGAAGTCCGAGAGCATAAATGACTTTTCTGTCAGCCTCGCAACCTCAAATACTGTGCAGTGTCCAGATGAGACACTGTCAGTCCTAGGAAAACCCTATGTACTATGCACTGCTCCCAGGCTAAAGCTGCAAAGTGAAGTGTAGGACAAGGCTGAGGATTCGGAATTAAATGAATATTTAGGAAGTTTTGTTTCAGCTTCCTCCTCTAAACCCCCTTCAAAAAGGGGCTGATGAGACGGATGCTGCTCTGAGTGTGATGCTGTTTAGGAAGAGAAACATTTTGCCTTAAGTCAGTCTTTTGAATTTGAATAGGTAGTGGCTTAAGCATTATAAACAGCTGAACTATTTATTTTCATAAGGCCTAATTTTATTTACTAGAAGGGTGAATTTTATTTCATCTTTACCCCCAAATATCTCAAATTTTCTAATCATTAAAGTAAGATTTTGAGTTTTTGTGTTGGGTAATGCTGTGCTTGCACTGCCAAAGAAGTTTAATTTTCTTACCTATGTACCAGCAAAGTTTGCTTTTGAGCATGAGACTTTAAAGAAGAAATTATAGCACTGGTTGCACACGTAATTTTGAGTACACGTAATTTTTTAGCCCTTGACCTGGCCAATATGCCCATGCCAGCTGGACCCTGCTGTGGATGTGCCACAGACAGAGCTGCCGCACCGCTCCTGCTTCTGGAGTGCAGATATTTAATGCTCTGCAAGACCCTTTCTAGCACAAAAGGGATACCTGCTGTTAGTCTTGGAGGTAAAAGGTTCTGTATATTCTGGGTAGAAATGGACTTGATTTGCGTGTGTTCAGGGTTATCCCTCAGTGCTGCACAGGGTCTGCTCATCTGTTTGGGAACATAAACTATGCAGTAAGAGGAAACAGCTGGGACACGTAGGTACTTCAGACAGAACAGCTGTTGGGGTTTTTGTTATTATTTTTCTAGGTAATCATTGGTGATTAATGGATTAGAGACATGTTATGCGGAAACTTTATAATGGAGATTGTAGGGTCCAATGGTTTATGAATTTTTGCATCCTTGTGGATTTGGTGGTGATGTTTGCAAGCAGGTCGTTTTCTGGGGGGAAATACCTGGATTTGACATGATGGTTAGCAAGGAGGTGCAGAACCAAGCAGTCTCTTCCAGCAGATAAGGATCTCCCATGGAAATAAAAGCCCAAAGCCAGTGGTGCAGCCCAAGTTGTGAAGGGTTTCCAGCCTTTCACTCTCTGAATGTATCATCACCCCACAATCCATCTTTGCCTCCCAGTCTCAATCTTTGCCTCTGTGCAAGTGGCAGGAGGAGGCTTTTTTGGGTTGGGTTGTGCTTTTAGTTGCATTTAGCTATTCAAAGCTGAGAATAAAACAGATGCTGATTTATCCCATCTGGATGGGGAGCTGCCGCCGCCTCCTGTGCTGAACTCCCGCGGCGCCGTCTCTGCCCGACTGAACATGTCCATTTATACCTATTTAGTGCGGCTGACAAGAGAGCAAACTTGCACCTGATGGGTTTTTGGCACTCCCCCCACTATAGCATCTTATTTCTTTTCTACAGCAGCATCTGCTAATGCAAGGATTTGCTCTGCCTTCTCTCCATGTGCAGCATCTCCATTGCTATTCGGAGCAGGCACGGCTGAGCCCGTCTGCATTTTTACAAACCGGAGCTACGGTGCAAAATGTCCCACATACCCAGCTGGTATAAAGCAGGGGTGGCTGTGGTAGGTAATATTTGGTGGTGGCATCTTATAGCAACACTATTTGTTCTATAATAGTAGGGCTGATGGGCTTATTATAGATTTTTATTTATTTATTAACAGGCTGTCTTGGAAATGCTGCTATGAGTCACTTGGTGTCAGTTTGTGGCTAATTTGGGGAGGGGGAAGAATCTTTGGCAGTGACTCTCCTGTCAGCTGCGATCTTGCTGTGACCCACCCCATGTGCCAAATGTCCCGGGTGCTGGAGAGCCCCGATGGAAGAGTCTCCCTAACCTGCTCGTGCCGTGGGGACAGCAAAGTGACACCTGCAGCTGAGCAGGACCTCCAGGAGGGTGGCCCTGGCTCTCTGCTGCAGGTATTTTGGGGAAAATAAGTCAGAGCAGATGGACGGAGTCCCTTGTTTCAGCTGCTCGGGGGGGGAAGCACCATGTTCACTTCACAAACTCACTCCCGGGAGCAACTCAGCACCTCAGCAATGCCATTTACTGGTTTGGCTTGTAAGTGGATTTAATATAGGATGCTGGCTGGTGGGTGAAAAAGACTTAAAAATATTAATGATACCTCATTTAAGGATCCTGCTTATCTTTCCCCTCCTATTGCAAATTCAGCTAAATGAAATTCATGAAGTTTATTGGCCTGTAGTTATAAAGCATCAATAATATTTCACTTGGCAGGCGAAATTAGGGCTTGAAGCATATGTGCCTGCATGTGTGCATGCATGGGGAGCAGAGGGGAATGCAATCTCCAAGTTATCAAACTGTTTCACAGTGTTCTTTTGAACTGCAGAAATGCTTTGGAATATTTATGCCTCTCCTGGGTCTTATTTCCATGAAAATTATATGTATATTTTATGGGATAGGAAATATATTGTATTTCTTTCTGATAAGAACAAAACAAATATGACTAAATTTTTTTTACTTACTGGATGCTTTTGGTTTTCTTTCAGCCTTTGCATCTCTTAATGATGTTTCCTCTTGATTTTTGGCACTGCCGCTCCTGAGCCGTTTCTCGAGTTCATTATTTCAGTTCTGATGCATCAAGCGAGCTGGATGCTCCAGCTCGAATCCATCCTCCGAGCACTTCCCACAGCTGTGCAAGTGCACAGAGCTGCCTAGGACCTTCAAAGGAGGTGTGTGCATGAAGGGGTAGGCAGGACAGAAAGCTGGTTTTATTCTTCCCTTTCTTCCCAATAAATCAGTACAGCAAATTGCAGAGAATCTGCAGTTCCCACAGACTTCCCTGGAAAGTAAAGAACACCCTGTACTGCAAGACCAAGCCCTTGTACATGTCATGCATTTTTTCTGCCTCACAGGCTCTTTTTCAGGCTGTGTAAATCCCGTTTCTGCGTGTGGAAGTTTTGTTGAGTTACACGAGGCTAAACCGTGGGCCAGGACACCCTTCCCCGTTCTTCACCAAGTCTTTGCCTACTCTTGGGTACGGAGGTATCTTGGGGGTGCCCTGCAGAGACCCTGTGTTTAGATAACTGTGTATCTTGGGGGAGGGAAGAAACAACAAGAGCTGCAAGTGTTGATGGGGACATCTTTGAGTTTTACGCATGTGGGTGACGTACAGCAGGCTGGAAGGAGGAAGGGTGGTATGAAATAAGCCCAAATGTTTCTTCTTTACCCACTGCAGCTCTGGTCAGGTGTGTCTTTGACATTAAGAATGCCTTTATGGATCTAGAAAGCACGCAGAAATAATTTTCCTGATAATTTAAAGTGAAATAATCTTTATTTCCTATTTTGAAGTCTCTCATCTGCCACTTGAAGGTATGGGGAGAGGGGAAATATTTTCTTTTAGGCTGCTGTTTGGGAGAGTGGGGAGAAGGGAAGCACTAACTTTGGGTTCCTAAGTATGGCTGTGGCCTCCTGAATTTCCCTATATATGTAGGGATGCCTGCTGCCTTAAAAGTGAGAGTGCCCTGCTCTGTGCTTAAGAGCACACAGCTACTGCCAATTAGATCAGGGAATACAGTGCATCAGTCTGCTGGCTATGGAATAAGCTTTAAAAGTTAATTTGGGACCCAGGAGTGTGCTCACCTCGCTGCTGATGGCTTTTCCAGTTGGCTCGGTACCTTTTCTTTCAGGCTACTGTTCTTTATGGATGCTGAGATTGAAAGGAAAACAGCAGCAAGAGCCCGGGACGGTTTCATAGCAAAACACGAGTGCGCCTGAGCTTGGCCTGCTGGCCCTGCTCTCCTTTTGCAATACCTAGATATGACTGTGTTAGCTGCCGCAATGCAAACGGGGAGGCTGGAAGAGCCCCTGTAAGCCAAGGCGAGCTGCTTTTAGGTAAGCTTTGTATCACAAAGTCTGCTTGCTTTTTAACACAGCACTCAACTACCACTATACCTTAAAGGCCTGCCCTGGCAATAGGTGCTGTTACTTTGGTCTTAGTTCGGTTTCTCTGCAAATATTGTTCATGACCTTAATTATTTTTAGAAATTTCTCAGCGTGCCGGCCCTTCTGCCACCGAAGGGCTGCAGCTCCCCATCGAGTGACCTACGGCTCTTGCTTTAGCTTTGTTGAGTTATTTGCTCTTGTGCTTGTCCCCACTGGTTTGGGGGCTCAAAAGCCAGTCTGGGATTTTTAAGCCTTTCTTCTGAAGAATAAGCTTTTGCTAGTAATCCGAATTGGAAGTGCCAAGCTTAAGAGTTGAGAGGGTAAATAAGGCAAATAAATGTGTGAGTGCCCATCTAATTGAAACGGCAAGGGAACATAGTGGGAAGGGTTTGCAAATGGCCAAGAGGACAGGAGCACTAGGGAAGTGCAGAGGGCACTAGGGAAAACTAATACTCTTGAATTTTGCAGGAGGGATTTTCTCAATGACCACAGCCAATCAGGACTTCACCCATTTTTAATTAGCTCCTCCTTTCTCAGGGCTGTCTGTCTCTTGCAACCTTTTTTTCCAATGTACCTCATCCCGGCAGCTGCAGGGCCTGACTGGATCCTTCAGTGTCCCCGACTGTCCCTGGGCGGCTCTGACACAGGTGACCATCCTGGGCAGCCTCGTGTGCTCTGCAGCCTGGGCTGGCGTCGAGGTGGATGCAAATTCTGGCATTAAGTCCTAATTAAGTTCCTGGCCACGAACCAGTTCGCAAACTCCACTTAGAGGTTTTGTCTAATTGACTGAGGAATAGTTTGACGTGGAAGAACATTTCTTTCCGTTAATGTTGAGATTAACTGCAAATTACAGAACTTTGAAGCCTCTATATTTCTTTAAGATAAAAGCTTTAAAAAAAAAGGGAATCGAACTTTGTTTTAAATCAGAAACAGATGCATTTATATGTGATGGTGGGGAGGGGGCTTGAGTAATTTTCCGTGTGAATAATTTGAAAGCTGCAGCTGACTGGTGAAGATGGGCTTTAATATTCCCAAGTGGCAGATTTGGGAATATGTAGGGGTTTTTCTTTTTTTCTTTTCCTTTATTTTTTTCTTTTTATAGAATGGGGACTGATAGCAAGCAGGAAAAACTCCCAGGGCTTGGCAGATGTCTAGGCATCCGAGCTGACTCTAATGCAGACCTGTTCTCTTTCAGCAGTTCTGGATATTAAGTATGATAAAAATCTGCTGTGCTACCATGACCCAATAACAAAGTTAGCGTGTCTGGGGCACCGGTGAATCAAAAAGAACAGAGGAAGATGGGTAAAAGGCTGAGGTTGAAATCTCGTCTGCATATTTTTGCCTGCTTTTTTCTTTTCTCTTCTTAGGGTTGCTCTTAGGATACCCTATGTGCAGCCAGTTGTGGTGGATCACGTATGCATCCTATAATACAGTTAGCCATTCTTAGGCCAAAACAGGATTATTTCACACAATCTTGTTAAAAGTGTGTGGGGATATTGTCCTGCATACTTAATACTGTTGGACCTTGTACCAATGCTTGTATTACCAATGCTTCTATTATGCTAGCTGGAGCAAAAAGAAGGGAAAACTGGGGAGAAGCTTGGGATGAAAGGATCTGCTATGTAAATGTTTATATAAATGGGGAGGTCAGTGTATGGAGGTGTTAACTCTCACAGGAGTATAGTTTAATAAGCAATAGATTAGATGTATCATCATATTCTTTTGCCTTGCCTTTCCGAGTGTTCCACACTGACAAGACCCACGAGTTAGTTTTATCACTAAAGTTCTCCTGTGTTTCTTCTCTGGGCAGAACCAAACCCTGTTCACAGAGGTTCTTCTTAGCTCTTGAAGACAAAAGGAAGAACTGCCATCAGAACACGCTTCCTTTTCTGCACCATGGCTGCAGAGCGATGGGTTGAATCCCAAAAAGGGCCACAAAAACAACTACTCTTTTACCAGCTTCTTATGATCCTTTCCCTTTTAACCTAGACTATATGCAGAATATATTAGGTTTAAATACCATACTTATTCTGTGAATGATACTTAAGATCTGCTCTTCATCACTCTTACATCTCCCCAAGATACTGTATGCTGATAGGATTCACTCCCACGTTATTCCTTACAGTATGCGTTTGTCCTAATAATACCCTTTTTATTGTTTTTCCTTCAGCTGTTCTGCAGTCATTATATTTCTGTGAAGAGCCATATATAAAGAATACGGATGTAACGTACAGCTAATGTGGATATTCTCAGGGGGTATAAATATCATGGCACGTTTTCTGGAAAGGGTAAAAGATGGCACCTAGCACACACATGCTTTGATTTTTACAAGCTGTTTTGACACTATCTCAGGAAGAAAAGGAAGTTTAGCATGAGGCTGTTCTTGCTCCTCTCAGCAGCCAAAAGACTCGAGTGCTCTGACCTTCAGTGAGCAATGTCAGCGTGGTGGGCAAAGATGACAGGGAGATCTTTGCACGTGCTTGTGTTTCTTGGAGAGGATGCCCTCAGAGCTCTGGTTCTCAGATGTAAAAGGCTGATGGATACTCACAACTACATCAGCTCGTCCCTATCCTTAAAACAAAGATGAAAGGCCCTTTCCAGGGAGAACAGTGATGCAATATTTACTCAGAAGAGAGGGAGGCGGATAAAAGGAGATGCTTTGTTCTTTGCCTACACTGTGTGATGCTGCTTTGTCTTGAAGAATGTTAAAGGAAACTCGCTGTTCAAAACAAGTTTAAAGGAAAAAGGTAATAGGGTTTGGCTTCCATGAGGCTTCTTTAGCTCGTGGTATTGCATCTCCTTTTTAATTATGAGGAAAGGATCCCTGGTTTGCATTAATGCAGATCTATTCTACGTGAGCTTAATTCTAATATCTGGCACATGTCTTTTGAGTCTTTCAAAATATTTCAGTTCTCTAACTTGGGAACTTAGCTTTGTGGTAATAGTCTAAGTTTATAGATCAAATACGTCTGGATTTTTTTTTTTCCCCTTCTGTGGTACAAAAATGCGCCCAGAACACGTGGTGATCTGAGAGAATGTTATCGGGTATTGTTGCGATTGTGTTAAGTGTGTGAGTATTGCAGGCAGATTTGTCAAACTGAAACTCTGAAAAGACCCCAAAATCATAAATTGGGACCTATCAGCTATGTCAGATGCCATAGCTCTGGTACGAGACCTTCACTTGAAGGCTTTTGAGCAGTTTGTGCAGCTCCAAAGCCTGGCCGGCCAGCTGTAACGTAATGTATAGGTAATATCCTGGGTAAAAATCAGTTTTCTTTCTGTATAATGTCTTCAGTTCATTCATCTGTCAAAAGGGAAATGGATATAATAACAGCTCTAAATGCCCTTAAGAGTCTTGTCTTAGTTCCTGTGCAGTCACACACATCTCATCTTTTTCCCTTAAGGCTGCTAAGGAAAAGCATAAATGAAAAATCTGTGGAGACAACTAATAGGAAATGATATTGATTGTTCTTTTGGAGCATTAACTTCTTATGAATCACCTACACACAGGCCATTCATATATTTGTTGTTGTTTTCATTCTGCTTTCAAATGCATGCAGTATTACAGGGCCTTAGGGATGTTTGGAGCGATGGCAGGTGGTGCAGGGAGTAGTTAGGAGCTTCTTTTAATTGACTTTGTATTTTGTATTTTGGAGCAATAGCAGCTGATGGCCCATTTCTGAGTGTATCGTTGCAATCCAACAAGCGCTCTCAGTCTGAGAGCATGATGAGGGAGAAGAGGTAGTTGTGCCACTGTGTCTTTGGCTTAGTCCTGGCAGTGTCAGGGTGGTGGAGCCGAGGGAGACTGGTCTCCCTGTGTGAAATTTGCCTTTTTCCAATACGCCACAGCTTGCAACACACAACTGTGGCGTTCGGGATGGCTGTAAATGCTAACGGTAGGACCGTAATGCTAAACTTGTGCTTTGCTGCTTTATCAATGACTGAAAACGGAGCACGTTAGACGCTTTAAACCACCCCCTGCCCTCAGCAAGGATTTGCTGGCTAATGCAACTGAGTTTACGTTGCTGCCTCCGTGGGAGCAGTGGATTTATAGCTGGGGAAACCAAGCAGCTGAGAAGCTCTGCTGAGGGAATTGGGGTGCTCGTATCACCTCTTCTGAGTGCCCATCATCTATTTAGGTGTCGCCTTCCTTGAAACTCCTGTTCATCAGCCTTGATCTACTTCAGATGCAACCAGAAAAACAGTAGTAAATAACTCTTTGCTACCGCTCTTCTTTTTTTTTTTTTTTTAATCTTGGAAAGAGATTGAGTCATGCGTTTCTCTCCTTGAAATGTCATCTTTAAAAACCCAAAATTTTTGTCCTGTAAGTCAGGATGATGCGATGTACTGTATAACCACTATTATATTGAAAAGTTGGTACCTTTTTTGTAATCTCAGATGTTCATCTGGAACAAATGTTGTGAGACTGGAAGAAAAGCCGTTACAGAGAAGAAATAGTCAAGGCTGTTCGGGGTGGGCTGAGGATGTCATCTCAGTTTCACATGTAAAAATGTCTGCAGCGTTGCCTTAGTATGGGAGAAGTCACAATATTTGGTACATCATTTAGAGTTTTTCTTTTCTTCAAATCTTTACTCATTTCATGAAGTGTTTTTGTGAAAGTGTCAGCTTATGTTATTACACTTGGCATCCTGAACCCTAGTATCTCTAAAAAGAGAAATTTCTTTTTCAAACGTGCAATTTCTTTTTCTTTAATAAAGCAGGCTTTTGATATTCTAAGATCTTTAGGGCAGGTACAATTATGTGTTTCCACAGTGAGTGCAGGGGAGCACTTTTTTCAGCTGCCACAAAAGAAGTGGCAATAATAAATAACACCCTGCCCCTTCTGTTACATTATTCAAAGAAAAAAAGAATTGCTCCGCTCGTGATTTCCGATGCACTTGACCTCCAAGGTTAAGGGCTGTCAGATCTCAAAGCATAAGAAAAATTGGAAACCTAGCATTTAGTTTATTCTTGTAAATGTAGTGGATCCACATGCGCAGCTGCAGATTAGAGATGCTTCATGCCCTGCTCCAAGTCTCCAAGTGCACAACTTCTACGTGCTACCATTCCCTCCTAGGTGCGTGTGCCTACCTGGAGTAGATGGAGCCTTTTGAATTAAACAGGTGTAATTGTACATTGCATTTTCTTACGGCAGGAATTAATTTCCTTTCCTATTGCATTAGAAGCCAGTGACTTTGCTTTTTTATAGTATGCATGTTAGGTAATATCAAAAATCACTCTTCTATTTGAAACTGTAAGCATAAAGTAATTACGCTTTAGTTCATAATGGATTTGTGCCGTCATGTTAGTGGCACAGAACTTACTTTTACTGTGTTTAAGATGGGTTAATTATTAAGGAAAAACAAAACAAGCAAACAACAAAAAAACAAAAAACAAAAAACACCCAGTCCCTGTAGAAAATAAAAAGCTTTTTTCAAAATAGCTTTATCTCTAGCAAGTGCAATGGTGCTTCCCTCTGCATGCAGTGTATGCAACCACATACCTACATGATCATAACTGGAAATCAGCTAAATTACTCAAAGGGGAATTTCTGCTTCTGAAATGCAGGCTAACGAAGGGCTTGACTCTGCCTGTCACTTGAATTTTGTTTGGCTCCCTCCTGTAGCTGAGGTCACCGAGAGGTGTGATACGGTGTTGGAAGTCCTGCGCTAACTGACACTCGTGTGCCTGCAAAGCACTCAGCGGTGTCCTGCAGTGGCACTGAGTGGACTGGTTATTTCATAAGTTTGGGCTTTAATTTTTTGTTCTGTCTCCTACAGTGGCAGCAGAAGTGATTCGGTTCATATCTGTAGAAAAAAATATATAAGAGGAGCAGGGACATACACATACGCAGTGTGCTGAGAAGGGACAGAGGAAGGGTTGGAAGCTCTGAAAGCAAAGGGGGTTTGCAGGAGGGCAGAAAGCAAAGTCCCAGAGATGCTCTGAAAGTCAGAGGAATATGCAGTTAGGCTTTTACAAATTTATTGTGTTTCTTGATGGGCTAAAGCTCAGGAATTGCTGAGAAAGGAAAAGATGCTGCAGTTGATATTTTCGCCTGGCTTGTGCAGTCAATCATCGCTTTCATACCCGAGTGGGTTTGGGAGCCATAGAGATCTGTGTGAAAGGAACTTGCAGGCAAGACTTGATCCTGCGGATGGTTAATTTTATCTGCTTTTAAACCTGAGCCTTAAACTGAAACAGACCATATTAACTCTGAGGTTGGGCTCTGTAGAGTTTATACCCAAGGCAACTTAAGGACGTAGCCTCTCGCTGCTACCCTACCCCTGCTCTCAATCCTCGAGCATTGCAACTGCTTGCTTGGGTTTTATTCCAAAAGGAAAAACATCCACATCAGAAGGCGGTGTGAAGTCTCTCTAATAAACAACCACTAATGGATGACATAAAGTCACTGTAGTCACCTGTAGTGAGACAAGTCAAGGTCTGTAGCAACCTGGTGGTGACATGAGCAGATCTGACCTCAGCTACTTGATTTAGCCTCAGACAGCAACTGGAAAAGAGGGAGCGAAGAAATGAGCAGCTCCGCAAGGAATCCAGACACAAAGGAATAAAGGTCCTTCCCATGCCCCGTGGCAGAGCAGCCCAGCTTTGTCCTTGGGTTATATCGGGAAGCAGCGTTCTTCAAAGGTAGCCTAGAGAGGCAGCCACGAGTTGCTGCTTTTCGTCAAGGGTTACCAAGCTGGTGGAAGAAGTGAGATGAAAGAAGGTTTTCTACTGAGTTACCCAACAGAGAACGTCATGGGGTGCCGTTTTTTTCTGGAGACAGGACTGTCACTCGTATTTCTGAAATACGAGCTATTTCCAAAAGGGGTGGCAGCTGCTTATAAAACTTCCCAGAGCAAAACTGTGCCCTCTCCTTCTTTGGGGCCTGCTCCAACAGTGCAGTGCTGGGTATTTCTGTGTATTTAAACATAAAAGAGAGGGAACTGGGGGGCAGACGGAGTCCCTAGCTCCATCTAAACAAGCAGATTCACCAATGAGCTTCCCAGTAGGTTGTCAACCCTTCTCCAGGAAGGTGAGTGACTGGAGCACAACAAGGAGGGAGTACCTGGCTGGAAAGGGTTTCCACCTGGCAGGTTGCCTGCTCTTGAGCAGTGTTGGCACTTCTTGGGTTGCACTGTTCCTGGGTAGGGTTAGGGAAAAGGAGTTTGGGTCTGTCTCTTTCTTCAGGACCTGTTATAAGAAAGTTTTGTAAGACCGGAATATCTTTGTTGACAATTGAGGCTGAAGTCATGCCACAGCTTTGGGATTGCTGGAGAAGGGAGGATTGACAGAGAAGCCTGTAGTCAGTATTGCTGTGTGGATCTGATTCATCAGGATCCAGGCTAAAATCATACTGCCCACCCTAAAATCATATTGCACACCCCTAAGTGCTAGCTCAGACTCGCTTGTCAGGAAGGCTTTGGTTTTAAGAGAGGTTGGTACAGCGAGAGAGAAATACCGCTTGGATCACTGCTTTGTGTAGAGTGAGATGTTTATGTGCTTTAAATGACACCTTTGTAGCATATATTCAAATGTTCTATGCTCTTTTTACACCTGCAGATTTATGCACACGTTTCTTTCAAAATTCAGTCTTCAGGCTGGGTTGCTGCCCTGTCTTACTTTATTGGAGCTACGCAATTGCCTAGGTAAATAGTAAGAGGTAGTTTGACATTTTCTGTTTGAGAAGTAAAACTAGAACCCTGAACATAGCTTGGGTTCTCTGCGTTGCACTGAATCATGTGAGCAGAAAGACCCATTAAACACATAACCCCCCAGATACAGAGCAGATGGCAGGGTTGACAAAAGCAACTTGACAATGTAGAAAGGCTGGTCTGTGGTCACCGTGTCGGTTTGGCTGGGGGTCTTTTCCAGACTAGTTTGTAAATCTCTCCCTCTGCAAGAAGGTTTAATGAGGAGAGAGTGAGTAAGTAGAACAGGTTTTGTGGAAACAGCCTCCTGAATGCCACCACAATGTGTGTGCTTCTGGATTAGATTTTTTCCTGCAAATGTTGGAAAGTTGTGTACTAGTGTGTTGCAAAAAAATGATTGTCTCAAGATGACTTTGGAGTAGAGAATTGGAGTAGTTTAATGGCCTTTCAGGATAGGAGAAAGGAGACTGTAGTCCTATGAATGGTGTTTTTAGGAGAGTGGTAGGCAGATGTTCAACCTGCTTTCTGAGCTATAAGAAAGTTCTGCGTACTGAGCAGAGCAAGGGCAGGAGGATGGACCAAGGGACTGTCAAGAGCTTTTATGGTATTAACGTCAGATGCATTTACTATGTTTGTTATCTGAGCTCGTAAAATGATAATCACTGGCATTATTTATCAAGCCTTCACACTACTGAGTTTTTTAGAGCTACAGTGTTTTCTGCAGCACCTGTATTGAAGAGACTCTGTAAATTACAGTGAAAGTAGTATATGGTATCAAGATGCATAAGATTATATGATTATTCAAACAGTTATCAATTTTGGCTAAGTATAATAACTTTTCTTTTAAAGTTACTCTTGAGAATATTTTATAAAATAGTTTGCCTCCTCTATAAAATAAAAAAGGTGTTCAGTTGATTTGTTTCTGCTTTGTGTTCAGATATTCAGTGTTGCTACAGACTACTTTTGCATTAAAAATCCCTAGGCTTTCTCATCCTAATTTATTCTGTATTTTCAATTAAGCTGCATGTTGTCAAAAAGAAAGTTACAGCTTTCTTTTTTTCCGGAAAAAGACATTCCTTTTTGAGTTGAACAAAGTCCCCAGTGGAAAGTTCATGCAGCCTTTACCAAGGCAAAATTGGAACCATTTTCACTGGAAGACCCAGGATCTTGTCCAGAGCCAGTCACAGGTGACAGTAATGCCTCAATTAAATACTATAGCATTCCTTTATTGATCTAGAAATCCACATGCAGAACATCTTGAAAGAGAAAGAAAATAATTTATTTGGTCTTGATTTAACATTAGGGAAGGATTTTACTAAAAATGCAGCTGCGTTATTGGAGCCCAGTATCAATTGGCGTTGTTGCAAACTTGTTCTCATAATCTAGGTTTCCCTTTTCCAGGAGACCATAGAGAGCAAAGGTCTTGCATTGTAAGGACAAAATGAAGAGGCAGCTTTATGTACTGGGCCAGTCTTTGGGTATTCTGCTGCTGCGTGTTGTTTTGTGATCACAGCTCATTCATCTCTGCCCGCTTTGGCAATTGCGTTGCATCGGTGGGAGCTCAGGAATCAAGCAGAACTCTTGAAATGTCCTTGTTTTTCATTCATATTTTCCTGCTTCACCTATCAAGGAACTAGATGCTCTACATGATGGAGAGCAACCTTGTGTGGGCTGGGATTAGGATTCCTAGGAGATGGGGACAGGGAGAGCATAAAGGATAAAAGCTGAATTCAGAGTTAGGCAAGATCCAATCAGCAGCACAATGCTGTTTTCACGGGGAAGGATATGGTATGTCTAATTACATATTTAGTACCAGATTGTGATATATGAATGTTCCCTATCTGCAACAGAGCTGCTTTGTTTCCCAGAATTAAATGGTATTTCCTGGACTGAACCTGTATCTGTTTATAAATATCCATGAATGCAAAGAAGTGGAAAAA
This sequence comes from Nothocercus julius, assembly GCA_013398735.1. Lineage (NCBI taxonomy): Eukaryota > Metazoa > Chordata > Aves > Tinamiformes > Tinamidae > Nothocercus > Nothocercus julius. The sequence continues at coordinate 675,157 of VZSV01000200.1, forward strand.
TGTGTCTTTATGGGCAACTTCTGCTGTGGGGATGCCACCTGAGATGGGGAAAGGTGAGACTGAATCCTGGTGTGTGGCTAAAAAAGGGGAGGCTGCTCCGTGTTTCATGGTCCGTGCCATGGAATAATTCCGCACTCTGGGGCTTCTTGTCCCCCTTGATCTCTCTGCCACTATGGCACGGTGATATGTACAGGTCTTGGTGTGTTTCCACCCATTTTTCTGAGGTTTTTGCCTGTAACTAAGAGTTATTGGAAATGTCAAGTCACTGGAAAGCAGGGGCTGCTTTTTCAGGATGTTACTCCACTTTGACAAGGACTTTTCAAAAGCTTGACGCAGAGATATAACAAGAAGCAGGCACTGCTGCATTCCCGTGACTGGATTCTTGTGTTGCTTTTCGGGTGCCTTCAAGAGTGTGACAGTGATTATCTTTTCCAATATAAGCAGCAAGTACCTTGTGAGCTAGTAATGCTACTAAATACCTATATTCATAGGAAAAATTAATTACTGCACACAGTGCTTACCAGGCAAAGGCAGGGCACGTTTATGCTGATTATAATATCACTGAAGAGTAAATACATCAGTCTTTAGCTGGCTGTATAATTAATAACATCTATCTAATGGCATTGCTCATCAGCATCATCCCCGTTCCTGACTGGAGCGAACACAGGACTTGGAGCTGTGTGTGAGCATCCTCTGCCCCCTACTCAGTGTGGCAGGGGACCACATGTGCCCAGGTGCAGCTGTCTTTGCCTCATTAGTGTTTACAAAAAGGCATTTGAGCAACGGATTGACCTGTAAGTGTTAAGTAAGAGTAGAATAGATTTAAGTCTCTTCCGTGTACTCAAAAGAATTAGTCATGGATCATTTGCAGAGTTTTTGCTGCTGTAGTGAAACTGTATAAAGACCTGAAGATTGATTCCCAGCACTTCTTTGCAGGAAGCATCTCACATTTCTGTGGTCAAATATCATCCTCCCTCTGTTATATCCAGAGCCGTCTGGCTGGTAAAATAACACATGTATCAGCTGAGACACGGAAGGATGAACAAAACTGAGATTTTGTGCCGTAGCTGCCTTAGCACTGGTTTCTTTTGCTTCTGTTCTTTCCTACTTTGCCTGTCGTTGGGTGCTTGTTTATCACTAATGATTAAAATCAAAAGGCTTTTTGCAGACCATTTGGAACCTGGCCGCCTCGCCAGTGTGTTCTGTTTGTTTTCTAGTAGATGCTTTTAAGGGCTTTGCTTACTCTGAGGCTGATCAGCACGAATGAGCTGTGGCACTTTGCAAATGGGCAGTCAGAGGTGCCGCCGCTTTCCTGTGTCGCTGTTCGGCGGTGAAGGCTGAAGGTTCATTCCTGCAGCACTGTGATCATCACTACTGTTAGGAACATTGCTGTGTCTGGTCATCTGCGTCCCCTCTCTGGGGTGTTCTGTGCAATGAGAAATGGGGTGGCATTGTGCAAAGATGGTTTAAAAAAAAAAAAAAAGCACATGAGAAATGTTGTTTAGGTGGAGCTGATCCCCTTTGCTCTACCATCCAATAGATCAGAAAGCTGAAGTTAATAATTGGATTCTGTGTAATCTAACTTTAGCAATAAAAATTTTATGTTTCCATTACGCTTTCTTGGGATGAAATTTTTATCATGGGAGGTTTGTGTGGACTGAAGGAGGAGGGCTGGTGATGTTTTGATTTGAACTGAGATGATTAATAACAAACAACATAGGGAGGTGGTGATCGCTGTGTCCCACTCATCACATTAGCAGTTGGTTCAGGTGTTGGGCCGTTGCAGCTGGCAGTGTCACATATAAGAGGACTCTGTTTGCCAGCAGATGTTTCCTTTTCTCTGTGTCAGAACAAGAGCATCACCGTTGTGGGATGGGGAAGAGGGATGATGAGGGAGAAGGCTGCTGTGACACAAAGTGGAAAAGATGCAATTTTGCCTTTTTTTGCACCCTTTTTGAAGGGGGGAACACTGATTTGGATTCCAGTTGAAGGCTGGAGATACTACATGGCATTTTCTCATTCCCCTGCTATAGCACTGTGCTTTGAAAACCCCAGTGGCTCTGCAATATCTTATATAAACTATAATAAACTAAAATGTTCTGGAAGCTTTCTGTGTGTTTAAGTGAGTTTGATCTTTCCTTCAGTTTTGATAGGAAAAGTGGAAAAGCAGATCACCTAGAGGTTGCACAAATACTTATCCTTGCTGAATTTTCAAAAGAGGTTTCTCTTTTGGCTTTGCTTATTGGTGACGTGGTGTGTTCAGTCCAATTGAATATTTTTAGCTATGAGTTGAGAAGTTATGGAAAGAGAGGCTATGGGCTGTGTTTTGAGATTCCTTTTTGTCTCTAGATACCTGAGAAAAAATGGAATGTGTCAAGTAAAAAGTGGCAACAAGGATTCTCTCAATTTCTAATTGTGCACGATAAAAAAATCTTCACTTTTTCGGTAGATTTCAGCAGTAAAAAACAGCGGTATCAGTGTGGATGAGTCTGGTTTTGGGATGTGTTAGTGACCGATGCAGTATGTGTTGTATCCTGAGTTATTGCAAGGGAAATAAGGAAGCTGACCTGTGTGGACCTTCCTCAGGGTCCTGAAGCAAGCAGCAGTAGTCAGATACCCACATGATGTAGAGACATACAGCTCATATAGTGACAATCTCCTCCCCTGCTAACATCTTGTGATAGCCCCATTTACAGGGAATAGTAAAATTTGGGATGAGGACTTTACAGCGAAGGTTGAAAAAATGCTAATTAGCCCTGTCTCTCTGAAGTGACTGCTACGGATCATAAAGGATGTGAATTAAAAGGATGTTGTTACTATTTCTGCAATTGCATCTGCTTTATGTGCCTTATCACTTGGAATGGGATGCATGGACCTCAGCCTTTTAAATTCAAAGTTGCGGTTTTGATTCCATTGGTAACCCCTGAAGGTCATTGTCCTCTCACAGCTCTCTAGTGACCTATGTGGAAATGATTTATTGACTCATATTTTGATTAAAAAAAAAAAAACAAGCAAACAAAAAAAACACCTGTTAAGGGCAATGCTGTGCTGTCTTGTATTTTGTTCACAGTTGACCTGTGGTCCTTACCTCTGTAATATGGGCTCCTTGCTTTTTAGAGTATGTATTCCAGCTTGATTTCCAGTCTGTGTTATTGCAGATGGGTAGATATTTTAAGAGGCAAAGGCAGGCACATTATGCTCTTTTAGCCTCTGGGAAGTAGATGTCAAGGTTTGCCTGATGTGCCTGGTCCGTAGCAGGGCCAAGTTCACTATAGCTCTGGCCGGAGAGTTTTGGATGACTTCTGTTGTTGCTACCTTTCCTTCAGGTAAAACTCAATTCAGGTACTGGACAGGAGGGGGACAGGAAGATCTCAAAAGGCTCTAAGCAGTTTGTTTTGTGGGGAAAGCTGAGAAAGATCCAAAAGACAAAACATTTTCTTCCACGACTGCACTTATTGCAAATTTGGACTGTATGAGCCCCATGTGAAATATGGACTGCATCTAGAACCTTTCAGATGTGATGGGCATCCGTTTTTCAAGTATTTAAAGTATGATTATTAATGTTCCTTCTTGTTTTTTTCCTTTTTTCTTTTCTTTTCTTTTTTTTTTTTTTAAAAGGGATTTCTGCTGTAATAACTGGAATAAAAACTAGAAGCATCTAAATGCCCCCTTATTCTTGCAGTAAGTGTTTATCTTCCTGTTGGAAGAGTGACCAGGAATGCCATTAATATAGAATCAAGGTTACTAGTAAGGTTTGTCCCTGATCCGTGCAATCAGCTAACGCCTTTAGCGCTGTTGTGTTCTTGCAACTCGTTATTGCCTTGCTCCTTAAATCTTTATTTTCGGTCTTGCAGAAGTGCCATGTGAGCTATGCTCTTTTGTTAAAGTAATGGTCAATACAACAGTTGGATCAGTTGGATTAAGTGAAAGTATTGAGCCAATTACTTATAGTGTGAATCAAGGGTTTTTTAAATACTGTAATGATAATCAGTGGTCATAATACTAAAGCTTTACTTTAGGTTGATAGGAGCAAGATCCCCCCCACTCGCGAACTATATTTTTCTGCTTCTTCCTCCCTCAATATTAGCCACATATTTTTTTTAGAATTTATATGAAAAGATTAAAATGAGTTTTAAATTATCCAAATTTAAGCTTCATCTCTTTTAAAGCACTGTGTAAACAAAACGTGGGTATTCAAGACCTGTGACCCTGCTAAGAGATTTGGGTGCATCATTTTGGGAACCTTTATGAGCTGCAGCAAACACCAGCACGGACTCCCCGAGTGCTGTTTGCGCAGTCTCTGGGGGTAGGATGTATTTTGGCTGTATTAGTGGTGACAGTGCTAATTTGCTGCCCATTCTTTGCTTCTTCCTTTTGCTGTCTTGGCATCCCCGGGCAGTGGGGCAGGTACCAGGAAAGCAGTTGGCTCTCCGCCACTTTGATGGAAGTTTACAGCCATCCTGATGAAGGAAATGCTTGCAGAATGACAGCCGACTTAAGCAGGCTCAGGGTAATATGGCAATCGACTCCCTTTAAAATCATTTTTAATGTTATTGAAACCCGTAGAGTCAGCAATCCAGTTCCTGCTGCATAAAAGCAATTGTAGTTGCTACTTATGCAAAGGAAACATTGAAACTGGAAACATTGAAACTGCCCCTTGTGTCATCTCAGTGCATTCTCCTCTTGTTATTTTTCCAGGTGTCACCTTAATTACACATTAATCCATACGCTTCTGGAGCAAGGAATAACAAAGACAGCAGAATCTAACTGTGATAAAATAGGATTAAAGCTAGAAACATTGCATTTTTATAAGCAGTGGCTTGTAGCCTTTGCTCATTACTTTTGGATTCTTATTTTTAGCTCTGTCCAATGTATGATTTGTCAGAGGAGGACAGTACTCTTTCCAATCAATGCGAAAGCAATGCTTGGGTAAAATAACAGCCCCTGAACCCTGTTTGATTTGCTTCCTCCAAGAGCAAATCTGAACATAATTCTGTACTTTCCTCTGTATGTACTATGAAAAAAAAATGACATTTATAACTATTCTACTCTGACAGAGTGTTAAATGCAACCAGTTATTTCAGCTGATGGATCCGCTTATCCTCTAGGAAGGTATAGCTAGCTCTTTGATATCTAATGAAAGTACTTGCCACTTTCAGTCGTTTTCATCTTCAAAGCACTGTATAAACACTTAATTTAATACCGAAACCACTCGGGATAGTAAATGAGTGAAGTATGTACAAACTCGCACTTACATGACTAAAAGGCCCTTTGCAGAACTGACGGAAAGCTGAGCGTGCTTTACTTGGCGTGGCACTTAGGCTGCTCTGGGTTTGCCCCTTGCAGGTCACTTGCTGCATCTTCCTTGCAGCCTTTTCCCTTCTCTCCCCAGCCCTGGCATCGCTGGCAGCCTTTCCTTCCGTGCTCCATGGTTGTATATTGCCATACCTGTTCTCACCTCAAGTGGATGGGGTATTCAGGGAGGGAAGGCTGAATGCTGCCAGGCAAACGGTGCAAAAGCCAGACCTCTGTCTTCAGCATTTCCTGGCAGATCTCACATCTGACTCGCGTGCTCTGGGTGACTGTTACGGTTTATTTGACAGAACTGAGGTTTCTGGCCGGTGACACTTGCGCCTGCCGTCGCATGGAAGCAATTTAGTGTGAGCCCTTAGAAGGGAGTCCGTGACTTAATTCCAGTGGTCCCTGATGTGGAGTGAAAATGTTTTCAGAGGGTTTTAGAAGTGCGTGCAAGTGCAGACATCTGTAGCAAGGGAGAGGTTTGATTCGGTGAAAATGTAGAAGGCTATTAGTGACTTGGGAAAAGCTGAGCCAGGCGTCTCCTGCTGCTCTCGACCGGAGCAATGCACCACTATGGGGATGAGGCTTGCCACCTTGCATTAGCCGGGGGAGCTGGAGATAAGAAATGCATAGCAATTTGTGTCTACGCTTAATGCAGTTAATCATTCTGCTTATCCGGTGGAAATGGTGTGGTTCAGGACTTGAACACACAGCACTGAGTTGCTTCTATTTTCCCTGGCTTCTTGGTTTAAAGGCTGTGTTAGCTTTCTCCTAACACTGCGTCTGATGTATCCCCAAAATGTTTTTATTAAGCTGCCTAGATGAACTGTTGTCTGCCTTCTCTGCGAGTGGCATCAGGTACTGCCCTAACCCAGAGGACGTAGGGTTTGGGTTTATGTTACTGCCCTACTAATCATCACTGGCTGAAGTGCTGCTCTCATCCTTTCTGCTTTTTTGCTAGTTGATCTTCTACAGTTACTGCCCCTGTGCTGGCAAATAAAAGGCTGGTCATTTCTACCCACTAACATGCTATGTAGAAAAGTTTTTGACGTTGTGGTATTATCCAGTAAACTGTGAAGCTGAGTAAAGCAAAGTTTGGCAGGTAAGTCAGTGTGTTGCAAATGGAAGTGTTTAATTTCAGCCAGTGCTGGTGGTTAGAGATAGTCAACGAATCTGAAAAGAGTCATAGTACTGATCAACTTCCAAATATTTGGAATATTTTTATCCCTGGTCAACCCAAGATGTTGAGTATGCTGTTGGTCCTGCAGCATGCAGAATGACTTCTGTGCAGTGCTAGCTGCTGGGGTGTATAACTAATGCTTTGAGGCTTTTCTCTGCTAAAAGAGAAGCAAAAGCTCCTCTAGAGCGTTTGGTAAGTGGAGATACAGCGACATGTGGAGCTGGGATTCTGCCAAATGAAGTCATTCCTGGCAAATGTTATTTCAGCCTAGTTTTTGGTGTAAGCTTGTGGCCCAAGAAAGCAACCAGTGCCCTGAGCGCCTGCTGAAAGCCCTATCAGTGCTGCCTCACAAGGGTCAGTGCTCGAAGGCAGTGTGGTCTGCTAGCTGCCTTGCACTTTCAGCTCCTATTAACACCTTGGATCAATGAAAGAGGGCCAAAGCTGGCAGCTTTGAGCCTATGCTTAATAAGATACATGATACTTTCTCTTGTATGGCATTTATCTATTAGTATGTGTTTCCATCCTCCTGCAGATGTTTGGTTTGATGCGTTTGCTAACGATGCCTGTTTCCTCACTACAGACTTTGAATTCCTTATTGTTTTCTTGGTTTAAAAAAAAAATTAACACAAATTGCCTGATTAATCTTTCTTTTGTAAATATCCCTGTAAAAGAAGCAAGCTTCATGCTCACACATCCTTTTGGTAATTAATTTCAACTTACAGCTAATTGTGCTGTTCTATATCTAACCTGCCCCTTATTAGCAGTAGCGAATGGGAATTGATGAGCGTGTGATTTGCAGATGCTGGTCTGCGTGTTGACAGACAGGGCTACCCGGCAGCCGCGGCTTTGCAAGGAGGGAGCCGGTCTCGGAGAACCGCTGCTATGAGACTGGCACGTTTCCTGCTCCCGCAAACTACGACGGCTGTGTCGGGCTTTGAATCGCTTTGATATGTGAGGAGGAAGGTGAGATGTGGGAATGTCTCGCAGTAATTAAAAGTTTAAAAAATTAGCAGAGTGATCAGCAATATATACTGGTCCCACTGAGTGAGGAGATGGGAAGGAGGAAATGCAGTAATGTGCAGATGCTCTTTGATCTTGGCTATAATTCAGAGCAGCACAGTCCTGCTGCAGGTGGCATTAGATAAGAGGACATATTCCCTGGATAGATTTTCCTGGCACTAGGAAGCAATTAGCTTTTGCTTGTTTGCAAAGTGAACATAATCAGGTGCTCCCTCCTTCCCCTTCTGAGTGAGAGGAGAGGAGAGAGAAAAAAAAGTGTTCGAGAGATTCCCATTTCCCGAATGGATTAATTATGGTTTCATCTCCCTCCTGGATCAATTAGACTTACATGCTCCTGGGCTTGCTAAGGGGTTTTTTTGCTCCTTTTCTCTCTTTTCTTACTGAACGGTGTGCTTGAACTGAAATATTTCTTAATGGGTGTAAAACAAAAGGTTCAGAAGCTCTTTAACATTAAAATGAGACCCAGTTATTAGGGGGGTTTTAGCTATAAGGACCAGAAAATTCCTGCTGGGCACGCATTGGCATTTTGAAGATGGAGAAGTGGAGTGAGATGCAAGACAGAGCACCTAAGGGAAGGAGAGTTGTTCTTCAGAGAGCAGGGGCACTGCACATGCTGCTCCAGTGATAGATTATTATTTTCCAGACTGTTTCTGCTGCAGAATAGGAATCTGGATGCCTGCTTTCCTGACTTGTCCTTGCTTGTGCTATTTGACCCCTATAAGCTGTAATGGATGCATTAGGACCAGCAGCAGGGCCAACATTGTGGTGCTGAGAATGGAAAGCTGCTCTGGCTTTTGCTTTGTAGATGAGGAGGCACAGATATGACAGTGCTCCCAGGGATAAACCTGTAACCCTACAAACCTAGACTAAAAACCTCACCTCAACAGGCATTTTCTTACTTGTGGCCTGCAGATTGCAGGTGCTGCACCTTGGATGTAGATGAGACCTGTGAGTTGGAGGAGGTTTGCTGCTCTGTCAGGAGATCGGATTTTACAGCTGGAGGCAAGCAAATAGCTCCTCTGCTGCAGCTATAAAACACACATTTTAAATAAACCTCCCTCCTCCTGCAAGGAAATTCCCAGGTAAAAAGCTGGGCTGGCTCACGTTGCTTTCTCGCATAGTCATTATTTGTGTCTTATCTCAAAGAAGATCCAAAGATACGTCCTGTAGTGGCCCCCATGGAGTTCTTGAGACTGCGTTTTGAGCTGATGCTTACCCAAGGTCTTACCTCCAGGAATTAGTCTAACAAATCAGCCTTCTCAAGATCATCAGACATTTGTTGCCTTACAACATAATTGTATGTGACTCTTTCTCATTAGACAGCAGTATTTGCCTCTGGGGAGTGGGGCTTTTCAGCCTAAAATGAATTAAAAGGAAACTTTGGCAAATGCCATCGCTGTTGTCAGGACTGAAATAAATGAGCTGTCTTTGAGCACATGTGATTTCCAGCACCCGGGTATTGTTGTCTCTGGCTGCTGTAAGCTACCTGAGGATGGAGCAGAAGCTTTGATAAAGCTCTTATCCTGAAACCACATCTTTTTTCCTACGGAAGAAGAATGCATCATTCAAGAGCAATGCTGAAGTGTGTTATATTGAGCGCATTTGCTTTGCACTGGGGGTTTGTAGGCAGGAAGCCTGTTCATACCAGCGCTGCCCAGCCTGTCAGACACTGTCGGTTGTGTTTTGGGATATACACAACTATTGTTCTCACGTGGGTCCAAAGTATTAGCTCATTTATACATGAATGCAAGGGGTAAGTTCCAGTTTCAAGCATGAAGGACATATTCCTCCTATCTTCATTTCTGCAAGGAGGAAGATGGGAGTTCTCCCTTGTCTAAGGTTTTTGGGGAAAAAGTATTGCTTTGCTCTCTGCATGGGGTATTGTTGCATATTATTTTGTTGCCTTCATAAAACTGTGCTCGATCCTAAATTCTTTTCTCTGGGGGTCCAAACCCAACAAGTTAATGAACCATTTGTACTCCAGTAATGACTGATCTCCAGAAGCGGAGTAATGGAGGCTGCAGCCTATAATTAGTGCAGATGGGATAGTGATGGGGAAAGGAAGAAAAGTTGAGTTGGTAGAAGCTATTTGGCTTCTGTGTGCATTTGTTTTGTTTTCTTTCAGGAAAGCGTTTCTGTAGTTGTTGGCTTTATGTATGAGCGTGGATCTTCTGGTACAGCTCCGTGTTGTAGATCGCTCCTTGTGACACTGCAACAGTGATGCAGGGTGGCAGTAGCTGATGCTGACCCTACAGGTGAGGGGGGCATGAAACATCTGCAGCACTTGTGTGTTTTTTGTTTGTTTGTTTTTCATTGGAGTACCAACAAGTAAAAGCAGGGGGGCTATTCTTATGGTCCTTGCCCCTTCAAAATCAATTTGCTTCTTTTGGGCTTTGGGTGTGTTTGTAAGGAAATGCGGAATAATCTTGGAGTTGCCTGGTGACTGGCTTCTACTTTTTTTGCTCACATGATTTGTTCCCCTATGCATATTTTTCCCCCACTTTCAAAGTCTTCCCCTTTACTGCTCTTATCCTTTTCCAGTAAGTAATTTGCCTATTAATACCCTTTGGGCAGGTTTTGTGGGTTTTATATCCTGTTTGTTATTTATGATGGTATTGTTTTGGTAATTTGTGTGTTCTGCCATGCGAATATTCACATTTCTAATCTATAGAGTCCTATAGTTTCTCCAGGTAGGCTCATCACAGGTCAAGGTAGGCTGTCTAGATATATATTGTGCTCTTGCTCTCTGTGACGTCTTGCAATTCCTTATGATGTTATCTCAATAGAGGTGCCGCTGATGGGGATTCACAGGCTGTGTTGTACCTTGACTGTTTTGATCCCTAATTTTGAAACAGTACCTGGTCTTGCAAGTTGACGGTCTTCCCCAGAGCACCCTAGTAGCAGTAGCACTTCTGCCAATGTTCCTTTGAACGGAAGCTTAAGCGGGCCACAAAAAAAATATCTTCAGTTCCATCAGAAGTGTTTAATCTGGCATAGGTATGAACTAAATACATGTGGGGTTAGAACTTCTGTTTAAAAAAATAATACTGAAGCTAATGGACCTATGTCAGTTTAGAGCAGCTAAGAGAAGGGAGCTGGAGAAGCCTAATTTTTGAATTAGTCAAGCTAATTAGTCAAGCTGTTCAAAGAACTGAGCTGATACTTGGCAATGTCTTGATCAAGTTTCTGTGTGTAGACAGGGGATTTCATGTGTCTGATCTATGGACGCGGACAGTGAGATCCGTCTCACTTATAGATGTGTCCGTTGCAGACAGCTGCCTTTGGCACGAGTTCGTCTTGGCTCCCTTTAGAGCTGGGGGACATCAGTAGGTCATAAGTGATTCTTGGGTATGATTTATCTCACCTAGAGGATGAGACGACATTTGGGATGAAAGTACCAGTCTTTCTTCACAGACTGTACAGATAATAGATGAGTTCTTCTGATATAGGTGTCTACTTTATAAGCATTTAAGTTTTAGATGAATTCCACCTGATGTGGTTTTTTATTCCTCCCTGAGGTTGGCAGGATTTCAAAGCATTTGGTTTGATGCAAGGGATGTTCGGGAATTGCAAAACGGAGCTTGAAATGCCCATGTGAGATGTGAAAGTCCTTTCACATCTGTCCTAGACTTCTGTTGGCAGTAAATGTATTGTGTCCACCTGCCAGGTGAAATAGTGAGTGATGTGATAGTGTTATAAACTCTGGGAGTAAGAAAATGAAGGAAAAAAAAAAAAAAAAACCCAAACCCTTTGGTTTCCACAAGAAAATGTGGAGATTAAAGTGAACTACAATGACATTTGAGCGCAGCACAGCTAAAATGTTGAAAATGTCCAGATATACATGTATTTTCAAAGATCTTTGTTATATTTATTTTGATTCTTTTCTAGGACAAGATAGTTCATTCTTGTCCTCGTGTTTCCCATGGAAAATATCTGGTTTAAATACAAATTAGTCTGAAAACAATCCTCTTTTTATTTCTTTTTAAAGCTTGGATTTAGCTTTTAGGCTCATTAATATTCACAGACACTGCTCAGTTAAGCTTGCTTTAATTTTTCTGTGTGCTTTGTTAACAGGGATTATAGTGATGTTTGCATTTGCATGCCAGACTTCTAGTACTGTACAAATTTTGGTTATTACTGTGGAAAAGGGAGTGGGGCAGGAAGTTACTTCATCCAGTATTTTCTCTAACTCTTCCCCTTCATAGCTTTCTGAGGGTGTTTTTCTCCAGATTTATTAGGTCAAATTTTTGTCTCTGTTTGAAAGATATCAGTGAGTCTTGGAGCCCCCAAAGAGAAGGCAGACTCTGGTGCTCCAGTATTGCCTTTGGCACACGTTACCAACAGCTAACCCCCTGAAATGTGGAAAGGAAGACGGCCTTGGAAGAGCCCCACGGTTGAATCTTTGCCTGTTCTGGGGCAGCTCAGGGCATTCGGTACCAACCTCAGCTGCACGGGCCAAACGAGCTGGAAAGCAGAGCGGTGTTTTCTAATGATGTTCCAGAGCCGCAGCTCTGCTCCCAGCAAACCACCTGTATCTGCAGCTACGTCTGGCTGGCTGCAGAGGCTATTAAGTGTGACAAAGATAATCCATAGCTTCGTTTCTCCATTTTATTCTGAACTTGTTGAGTGTTTATGAAAAGGGGTGGATTAATAACTCTGCAAGCTGCAGCCTGCTGTTCATCCTGAGGGAACACACAGGGCCCTGTGGGCTCCACCGTGCCGGCCCACGCGTAACTCGGGTCGCGTCCTGCGGATCTGCCCTGCTGACGAAGCCGGGATGAGAGATGACGGCCTGGAACTCAGGTTGATGCCACGAGCTACTGCGGAGCAGCTGCTGTTGAGTTTGCGGGGTTTGGTGCTTCCTTCAGAAGGGTGAGAAGAGTTAAATGCCCTTTGACTTTCTTTCCTGAGTTACAGCTTAAAGAGAAAACCTTTGCTTTTTATTTATATTTTGTTTGTTTAAGCCGACCTTGGATGCTTTCCAAGTCAGATTCATGTATATTATTTCAGTGTTGTTTTAATGTCTGGCTTTTAGATTCATTTTGGTTCCATAAGCCTTTGGCAGCTTGATGCTTTGCTTTTTGTGGGAAGGCCAGTCCAAGCCAGCAATGGTTTCCAAGGACCTGGATGGCAGATAACAGTTTGTAACTGAGGCACGGCCTTGAGTTTTGTTGTTGTTGTCTGCCCACTATTTGTTATGCCTCTGGATGTGACAACAGAACAGAATGAGGAAAACTCCAGTTTTCCCTTCGGTGGGTGGGGGGGAATTTTTTCCTGTATAATTAGGTCTTCAAGAAGGTTGGTGATCAGGATGATGGAAGGCGTCATCTGAGGACATGGAATACCGAGGAGGTGTGATCTTCAAGGCATGAACTTGCAATTTTAAACTGCTTATGGAGTCCTCTGTGTGTTTCCTGCCTTGTAGGGCTGTTGGCTCTTTGCTTTCCTCATCCCGTTGACTTGGCTTCCCTCAGTGTCCTGTCATGGCTTTCACAGCAACTTGCAGCTTGTATCTTGTAAAGAAGCCCACAGAGGCCCCCACCTGATGTGTTAATGGCATCTGAAGCTTTCTTGGCCCTGCAGGATCTCAGCTGCTGTGTTTTTTGTTTTTTTTTTTTTTTGTCATGTATGTCAGCATATACCACTAGGTATGTGACTAATGTTAATGTGAACTGCTTAGAGAGCCATTGAGGAAAATGAGCTCCTGACCAGAGTCCGTGTCTGCACCCAGATAAAGCTCAAGCTGAGTGAACATACTCTGCTTTTCGGCTGGGTTTTTAGCTTGGGCTTGGTGGCAGGTAACTTTTGGCAAGAGTGGAACACGGCAAGACAAAGAGACAGGTGGAGTGATGCCCAGACAGGCTGAGCAGGGTCCACGCTGGCGCCCCTGGATGCCTTGGATGGACAGCACGGCCCTTTCTCCATGTGTGCAATGCCGAGACACTGTGGGAAGAGCACAAATTTGAGGCATGCTCGCTTCGAAAGCTACTGCTGCTTGTCTGAACCCCGGAGTTGTATGCAGTTGTGGCTTGGAGGGAGTATTCCCTTTTCTTCTCTCTGACAATAAACCAGAAGTCAAACGAGAATCTGTGCATCTAGCAAGTTTTCCTGCAAAGAGATGGCTCCATTTCTTTTCAGTCATGCTTTGAATGCTCACACATTGCACCTGCCTCTTGGCATCTTTGACAACGTGTCCCCTGTACTCTGTAATTTCATGCATCCCTGTAATTTATCACTCACACAGCTTTGGCTTATGAAGCAGAGCGATGTGGCAGAACCTGTAAATCAGATAAAATATTTTGCTTGCATAGTAAGAAGTACCTGTATTTATCTGATGCTGTGTTTTCAGAAAGTAGTTCTCAGCTTTCTAGAAAAGAAAGCACCAAGGTAATTCTCTGGCAGACGAGCAACACATTTGTTTGCACTTGGACCTGGAAGCAAATAACTGCAGTAGTTCAATACATATTTCAGACCAGCCATCTGCCTAATCCAGTTTTCTTCTACTGAGAATGACTGTTGTGGGGTGCATCACACAAGCATGTCAGAAATGCAGGAGAAAAATTAGTGCAACTCCTAGGGGTGTTTCCTTTCCCTTACTGCAGCCAGAATTTGTTGTGTTCCAAAGCTGGAGATTAATTTGCCTTTGAACTTCAGTAAATAATTTCTGATGAAATTACGGGTTTTCCATTTTCTAAGTCGACATTTAATCCTTTTGTTGCATCAGTACCAGGATGCAGTCGTTGTTCCAATTTTTTTTTTCAACTTAATAAACCATGAAAAATGATGGTAAAGACTGACAGTAGTTTCTGTATCTTTTTGCATTAGAGAATGCTTCATCTGAAGTGTCATTTAGCCAATAACCTGTCATGTCTCAAAAGAGGTGAGAACCTGGAAGGTGCCCTCTGATGATGAGTCCATTGTTTGAAGTTTGAAAGAGAAAGCAAAGAATTCCTCTGTTTATATATGCACCAGCAAGGACTTTAGGTGGGTAATGGTGCTATACGTGGTTTGGGGCCTCTTTCCCCATTTATAAAAGACAAATACAGAAGTTTGTCTTCCTTACGTCTATTCAACTGTTTTATAGAGTCAGCTTATAATGAATGGTACTCTAGAGAGTGGTGTAAGCTTGTGTAATATCCATATAAATGAGGATTGTAGGCTCAGGAAGTGTACTTTGGAAACAGTGTTATCAGCTATTCTCTCCGATAAATTTCTTTGCAAGGATTTACTCTCCTACTTCTACTTTTTATTCCGTAAAGTAATTGTCAATTTTCTCACTGGAATTACAGCTGTACTGCCCCCCCCCTCCCCAGCCTGGTCCACAGCATCTCTGCAGAGCCTTGTTTACAGGTGCTTGTGCCGTGCAGACTTCATGAAGGCAGTGGATTTTGGGGGGTTGCATATTAAAATAAACACCGTAAAATGCACAGACTGTTTTTTTTTATTTTAGTTCCAATTGTCAGGACTTGGGGGCAATATAGTTGGCTTTGGCTTTTGCATTAGAAACTCTGGCTTCCTGAAAATGACTCATTTAAAACTTTTTTGTTTGGTTTTATTATTTGCACGTGCTCCAACAGAGCAGTCCTTAAAGGTCAGTGATGAAAAATCTAAAACACTTGGTCTTGTCAAATGTGCCTGCTTGGTGCGTGTCCTTCTGATTCCAGATCAGAGCAATTATGATGGCTTAGAAGAGTTAATAGCATTTGAAAGACTTGGGATTAAAATGGAGTGAAGAATGTCTGTATGTCTCAATTTACAGAATTTCGAAATCCAAGGTAAAGCAAAACTCCCAGAAATAGAATATCAAATTTTTGAGGCTTAGTCTTAAGGATCAGAAAAACAGGAAGACTTGGGAGATCTTCGGCAGTTTGCTTGGATGCAGCAAGTGCTGCCTTGCAGGCTGTTCAGGCTGTGCAAACTCCCCCCTTGGTTGTGCTTCCTTCTCTCTCACCATGCATCTGTAAAAACTGTTGATATCTCTGCTGAGTAGAGATTAATCATTAAATAATTGACACTAGTAGTTCTAGTTATCATTTTCCTAAGGCCTTCTAGAGTGATTTTGTTGTGTATCAGCTTGACTGTGGTATTTCAGGGTACCAAAAACACGTGGTAGCCTTAAAATCCTGGTACAAAGGGATTAATTGTTTGAAATTTTACCTCTACAAATAATTTTTTTTTCCGTGTTAAGCATGTGAGCTGTGGCGTAGCTTCAGAAAGTTATTTGTAGCCGTAAACGCTGAGCAGGCAAATAGCTGCGAGCCGGAGGGTTACGGTGTCTTTGCGTTCGCCTGTGGATCTTGATGCAGCCCCGAGAGGCCTGCGAATGGCACTCTTGGATAATGACATGTTCATTTGCTGTGGCAAAAGAAAAGACGGAATCTTAAGGAAAAAAAGTCTACCGATACTGCAAGAGTCTGAAAAACATTAAATTGCATAGATGTGTAAACAGTGAAGCTCAGTCCTGATAAAGATGAGATTATTGTTTCTGTTTTCATTCTGAAGGAAAGCTGAAATAAAGCACTGTTTGCCTTTGAGACAACAATAAGTCCCTTCATACCCTTTCTCATTTTAAGAGATGAAAACTGCTAAGCAACAGAATATTTTAACGGCGTGCTATCAAGATTTTCCTGATTATGTAGGAAGGTAATTACAACACCACTTTTTGGAAAGAATCAACACTAAAAGATGCTTCTAAAGCAAAATATTTTTATTCTAATTAAAAAAAAAAAAAAAAAAAGATTCAAAGCATTCGTTGAAATCAGCACGGAATCATTCTCTGTGCTTTTTTTGCTTTGTGATTTATGATTAACTAATTTTTGCATTAGAAATTTTACCCCCCTGTGAAAGAAGTCCATATTCCCAGACACTTTGCTCTAAGCGTTTTCTAACTGTGCTGATGCGTTAGTCTCAAGGGAGCTGGAAAAGCTGGTTAGGTTGGAAATGTCAAACCTGCATGGCTGGAGGAGGGTGAAATCAGGAGCCGCATGACTGAAATGGTTAACTTGCTTTCACCTCCTCTCACCTTCTAGTTGAGTGAGTATTAGAGTTCGGACTTGAACCGCTGCGTGAAGTCTCTACCCACTAACCAGGTTCTTCAATCCTCGTTGCCTT
The DNA here is from genome assembly GCA_013398735.1 of Nothocercus julius. NCBI lineage: Eukaryota > Metazoa > Chordata > Aves > Tinamiformes > Tinamidae > Nothocercus > Nothocercus julius. The sequence goes on from VZSV01000200.1 coordinate 691,766, forward strand.
CATGATTAAGCCGAAGCAGCCAGGATTATTTGAATCAAGGGATGGTTCAAGCTCAAGCCAGGGTTTATCACATGGTGGTGTGTGATCTGAAATAAGGCTATTTTTTACATGCTGTGGCTTGGTAGGCTTGAAATCTCAAGCTCTTGCCTTAAAAATTGCCTCGAAATGTCCAAGCTCAATAAAAGGCATCTTGTTTCCCTTCTCTTTGAAGTGGACCTCCTTCCCTGCTGAAGCACATCACCCTCGGAAGGAAACCTTTTGAAGTGTATTATGGAATGTGCCATTTCAGACCTATAAGCCCTGAAGTTTCTAAGGGATATCAGTCCTTTAGATCAGCTTATGCTGTTACTTTTTTGATTCTTTGTTTTAGGTGGGGGGAAATCTGTGCTGTTCTCTTCCCCGCTCCTTCCTTGGCTTTGGAATTGGATACTCTTTGAGCTAGTCAGATTTTGCCACCAGTACCCACACACGGATCTACTCTGAAATAGAAAATCACAGAGAGAGCGTCTGTGGTGAGAATGAAAGGCTTTCGTGGACATAGATCTTCCTTAATGTACTGTATTGTTCTGGTTTTGTATTGCTTAACCTTGGCAAGCTCCCCTTCCAAGGTGCACTTAAGTGCATTGCACCCATAGAGCAGCCCCAGAGAGAAGCCCTCACTAACACCTAATTTGTTGTTGTTGTTGTTGTTTATTATTTGTTTATGTTGATCCTTCTGGAAGCTTTGAGCTAGTGTCCTTTTTGGCGGATCTCACCTTTCATTCAATGATAAAACTACTCTCACGCTCTCCATTTACGTTATTGTTGCTGCTGCTTCCATGTTTCGATGGATAAAACAACACCATAGTAGGAGGAAAAGTAATGGGTGTAGGGTGTTTGTTGTTTAGCCTTGCTCTAGAGAGAAACCCCGGCATGTTGTCCAAATTAATCCCTGCCATGGTGGTGGTTGTTCTCAATATTGAGGTGGTTATGTTCTGATCAGTGTATTCAATAGAATTGTTTTTAGCCTTGGATCGCTAACTCCTTGGGGTTTGTCTTTTAAATATCTATTTCTGTAACTGAGAGAGTTTTCCCCACTCTTTATCCTCACCTTCCAAAGAATTATTAGTTTGGCTCTTGCTCTTTTGCCTTACTGCTTGCCTATTATTTCTAACTGAGCTTCTGTCCTGAATTTTAAAGCTCCTCCTCTAACCAATAGACTTCAGCAAATATCTTACTGTATTGAGGTTTCCTAAATGAGAGCGGTTACCTTGATTTTTATTGAAACAGTCTTTCCCAGGATGTTTGGCTTCTCTATTATTTCCAGCAGTGACTTCATTACTTTCATCCAGACTGCTATTTTTAAGCCAGGAGATTTTTTGGTGTGATTAAGGGCAGACTCGCACAAGGACTTTAGCTCAGCAGATTCTTCTTGTTCTGCCAAGGCCCAGAAAGCTCCAAAGTTTGAGAAATGGTGTGTTAGAACAGCCACTAAAACTCATAGATTCACAGGCATTAAGGACAAGAGGGTCTATCTAGTACTACCTCTTCTGTGTTCAATTTGTTCTTTTTTACTTATTGACTTCCACTCATATCCAAGCAACAGATTGTAAAGATATCAAAGCTTAACTCTGATTTGCCATGCGCATGTTTTTCAGAAAGGTGTCTCTTCATAGCATCAAGATAGGGAGAATATAGCCCTTCTCTTTGCGTTTTTTCATTGTGGTTAATCACCCTTACAGTTAAAAACATGGCCCTTCTAATTTGAAATAGTCTGAAATTCCATAAAGAGCAGCTGTGAGTTTGCCAGAGCAGTGTTTCATGAGCTTTCCCTGAAGTGATCTAATAGTATTTTAACATCTGTGGACCGCTCAGATTGCCAAGATTTTACAAGCCTGTAAGTGAGAGAGTTTGTAAATAAATAACGTCCCCTTTTTGTACCACTGTCATACAAGATAGAGAGATTTTCTTTCTGATAAGTTAGCATTTTGGTACCCAGGTAAGTAAACAGTAGATGTTGCAGAGGATCGGTGTTAACGTGCATTTACTGTGTTCCTCACTCTTTATCCCTGTTGCCATTCTGACTCATTCTCTCTGCTGTCCTAGAAAAAAATATCTTGGACAGAAATAGTAACTAGATCAGGGCAAATGTTGCCAGCACTTGTTGTTCGTAGAACAGAAAAATTAAAACCTGGAGCATGCATTGATTTGTGCTGGAAGCTCAGTCGGATAAAAATCGCTAGATCTTTTGTTACTCTCAACAAAACTTGTTTGCTTCAAGTATGTGTGTGCAGTTTTAGATTGCCTCTCATAAAAGAGTTTTGGTGATACTTGGAGAGATTGTTATCCTCCAAGGGACATTGTGTTTGGAGGCAGAGTTAGATGATTTGGGCCTGTACAATACATAATCTCTCACCCTGGGGTTGTGAGATGCCCTGAAGGGTCTCGGAGGCAAAGCTGCAGGAAGCAGCAAAGCTGCCGGAGGAAAGCGCCTCATTGCTGGGGCGCTGATCCCAGCAATTCCTGGAGGAATTTGGCTTGCAGCTGCACGGGGAAAAAATGGGGAAGCTGCAAGGGAGCACAGGCCAGGTGCCTGGTGCTCAGGCAAAACTGAGCAGGCTGTTTGCAATGTGGAGCTGTCTGATAGTGTGTGAATGTGGAATTTTATATAAAAGAAATAAAGGTTTGTGTGTCCTTATCCTACCTGTGGACTGGTGTCCCCAAGGTGTAAACCATGGGGGCATTTCAGAGAAACACAGCTGGCACAGTATCTGGAGGGGAGGGAATGCTTGAATTTATTTTAGCTTGTTCTGCATCGCTGAAATTTCCCTGTGATTTCCAGTGGCTTCAGAAGGGATAGGATTAGAGAAAAAGTGATTAAGATTATCCTTTCCCTTTAATACTTGTATTATGTCTATATTGGAAGAGTCGGTATGATTATCTGTATACTCTGAGATTGATTTCTTGTTGCTCTCCTAAGATGATAGAGTAAGAGTCTGGTTTCTAGGTAAACATCGTAATGGTCAGGCCAACTTAGCAGTGCTTAGGAGCAGTGAGGATCTTTATGCTGGAGTGTGTGCGAGGGGAAATCCTTGTGTTCCCTGTTTGCATGATGGATCTGCCTTTTGCCTACCCCAGAAGTATTGTGGTCCGTCCCTGCTCTCCATCTTCTGTCATACTACCTGAAATGGATTTTGTTTTATTCTATTTTTTTTTTTTAGATTTGGAAGTGTTTTTTTGTGGGATAGCAGCCCATACTGCAGTAGCTTGAAACTGTTATATTAAAGTTACTTCTGTTTTTGTTTGTACCTTTGTTTTGTCTGGTTTTATTTCCCTGTCAATCAAGCCAACATCCTTCATCTATTGTCAAACCAACATTGTTCTTCTGCTCCTCATTGGGAGGCAGGAGAGAATTGTTTGTGTAGGTGGCAGGGGCTTGATTGGCATGCGAAGTATGAACGAGCGGGAGCAAATACGCCTTTTTTCCCTCTGTTTTTGTGGGTCTTTTTTGTGTTGTTGTTTTTTTTAGTTCCAAGCTTTAAGTAGTTCTCAAAATGATGTGGTCCCCACCTGAGAAGAACATCTGCCCATCAAGATACAATCTTTTGTCAGCTACCACTGAAAATGCTCCCTAATGAAATCATTTAGGACCAGTTGCTACTCCAGGTGTCTGTCTTCCTTATCGTAGTTATAGAGACACACTTGATTTCTCTGACAGTACTTGGATGCAAGCTAAAAAGCCTTCCGCAGAGAGGAAAGAAAGGATGAACGGGGCTAACTGCAGAGTTTTTAGGACTAGGACTATATGGTAGATGTATACACTTATTTAAGTAGGTTTCTAGATTAATATATATTCTGATTCTTGGTTTTCTGTATGTTTTTAATCAGTGAATGAATGATTTGGGTTGTTTCATTGGCTTTGTTTCCTTTGTTTTGTGGCTACGTATTTGGAAATGGAAATTCAATTATGGGGGGAGAGAATGGTACTGCAGAAGAATTAACTGCATAAAACAGTCTTAAAAATACTGATAACAGGCGAAGAAAACAAGCTGATAAATGCTTTGCATTTAAAACTGATCTATTAAGCAAAGTGTTAATATAGAATTAAATTAGCCTAATATGAGTATTTAATATGAGTCACATAAATGCTTTTGGATACTTGTCTTGGGTATGATTTAAAAGGAATGGGGAGGTTGGGTTTTTTTGGTTTTTCAATTTGGATAGGGGCAGCAAGCCAAGAATGGAGAAGTGAACAGGCAGGAGATTGAGGGATGCTCAGCTAGGAGCAGCCAAATGGAAAGGATAAGAATCTCTATGCTGAACTGAGGAGCTTTACTGTGGTCTAGGAGCAAGGGTTATTTCCTTTCAGAGTCTTTTGTGAGTTGCCAAGTCTGTCCTCGCGAACCATAAACCCTTCCTAGTTGCCTACAGAATGTTCTTTAGGATAAATCCATGTTTCAAATTTCTTAGTTAATTCCCACATTTTTACTGCCCTCGATCATCACAAAGCTGCTTTATCCTGGTGAACTGTGAATATGGAAAACTTTTTTAAAAAATAATGCGCTGGATAAGCACAAGATAATTGTGTTTATTTCATGCAAAACCAGCTTTAACACCACATTGAGTCTGAGAAGTCAAGCATTTAGAAAATGCAGTATTAAAGCTGAACAGCAAATCTAAATCCGATTTTTAGTGCCACTTCAGAAGTTGTCTCTTACCAGCTGTCCCTTTTTTCCTTATCTCCTTCCAGTGAAGCAGGAAGACCAATGGGGTCCTTGGTGTCTGCTGTTAGAAACCTGTTTCTGCTGCTTTGTCTCCTGCTACACTGCAGTGTAATAATGGAGTGGAGAAAGCAGTGATCTCTACATCTAGATCCTGTCAACCATGTGGAAAAACTGAGCAGTGTGTGCTGATTTTCACAGCTGGGGGAGGTTCGTGTCTATGGACCTTCTTGCATGGTCAGGGGGCAAACGGGCACCTTTCCTTTGCTAGCCCACCACAACGAGATTCTTCAGCCTCAGGAAGGTTGCAAAGTGCCCCTTCATGCTGTATCACTGCAATGCTAGGCAGCTTTAAAGCTGAGAAAAGGGTCTTGCTAGCTCTTTTCTTTCCAAATATGTTTTTCTTTCTTTCTCAGTGGAAGGTGCAGTGTTTGTTTCATTTTGAATGAGAATGGGTCTCTGGTAGACTTTCAGATAAATCAGAATTCAGATATTGGTGAATTCAGCTGTTATCAGCAACATTTTCATTTTCTTTTCCTTCTTCTTGTGGCCCCTGATGTGGCCACACATTAGAGATATATACTGCTAGGTGCAGGGCAACCGCAGGCACGTGGAGGGTCAGGGTCCTGCAGTGCTCCCGGTGAATCGGGGCCACTTTGGGGTTAGTTTAGAGTGTGAGAGGGCAGAGGTTGCGTTGGCATCACTAGCCGAAGCTCTCAAGATGGGCTGCTCAGGCCATCCTGAGAGCCTTTCTCCAACCAGTTTTGTTTTATTATCAAGTTCAGGGCACCGAGCTAACAAATGTGGTTGTATATGAAGAAAAGAATGAGCATAATGCAATAGTCGATGGTTTTTTATTATTATTAAAGTTAACTGTATGCTTTCTGTATCAGTACATCCACAGTTTTTAGATGTACTGCCCAATTTAAAGCATTTTGAACTAATCTTAAATTCGGTCATCAATATGAAAGCAGTGGAAATCTTGGACATAACGATCAGCACAAGTGTCCAGCATTGGTAGCCAGTGGGAAGAGAGCCTGAATCCTGTGGGCAGCCCCAGACGTGCGGCTCGAGGGGGCTGGTGCTGCTCTGCTGGCTCTGCCTGGCACAGAAGCCTCTGCAAGCAGCACGAGAAGGGCAGTTATTGAAGTCCTTGGTGCAGGAGGGGCAGCAAAGACTTCCAAATCCAGTGAGAAGCAGGTTTTGGGAGAGCCTCTACATTGCAAGCTGCAAGGCACTTCATAACCTTTTGCTCCAAAAGTAGTAATGCTTTGAGGTTCGTGGCGCTGCAGAAACCTCTGACAGAGGGTCTTGAGAACATGGCAGAATTCCCAGGAAATAACCACCCAGCTCCGGGGCGGCCCTGGGAAGCCCAGGTTGCGTGAGCTGAGGTCGTAGCTTTGTGCTGCGCTCTGTGTCTTCTGGCTTAGGTTTACTTTCTGTGCATTGAACACATAACAGCTTGAGCATTTTAAGTACCATAATTTTATCTTTTTTATTTTTTTCTTCAAGGCAGTCATTTTGCCTAAAGTAACCAGGAGCTTGGAAGGCAGCAAGTGCTTTTTTCCTTTGCTTCCAAGGGAGCGAATCCATCCTTGTGCGAGCAGAGTGCCTGACAGCTCACCTCAAGACTTGGCATGCGACATTAGACAGCTCCTCTTATTGCTCCGCATTCCTGTGTTGCACAGCTGTGAGCAAAGGCTCTCCCTCCTCTGGCTCGTTCCTTGTCAATCACATTCTTCAGTCAAAGGTCTAGGGACCAAGCTCTGGATGTTGCCAGAGCCTGAAATATTGCCTCTCGTTTGAGTTTGATCTGATGCACTTAGCTCTCTTCCCATCACGTTTCCTGTTTTTGGAGGTATACAGATAAGTAGAGCAGAGTTTGCATAAGTGTTCTTTGTTCTGCTGCTGTTTGATTTATTGGAATCCATAATCATAAATTGTGTACTAAAAATAATGCAAAGTGTTGACACAGCCTCTCACTTTTAATTTCCTGTGTCTTCCCAGCAACTTCAGCATCAAGCCAGTGCCACACTAGGCTTGTCTTGAATTTTCCATACAAAGTTCTCTTGATTCTGCAAAGCCAGAATTTTCTAAAATTGTGTTCCCTACCTACCTAACTCTCCAACATCCCTTTCCCTTGTTAGACTTGGCTCTGTTCTGCCATCTCAGGCAGAATAGTTGCCTCCCTGGGGCATAATGTAGATTGTGGTGAGACTTGGTATCAAGAGGTGCCATCAAGGTGCTTTTTTCCCTTGTGCAGAATCAGGGTGTGTATTTGCACAAGCTTTAAAAATAAGTTCAATTAAAAGTATCATCCTGTACTAAGCCAGTTGTCTTCCATTTAATCGTCTGGCTCATTTATTTGCCGCTGGAGAACTGTCCCCTTTGTCAGTGTTTCCTAGGACTGCCCTGTGACATAACTCCGGTCAGCTTTTCAGAGCTTTTATTTTGTGTGACTTTGCCCGTGTGTTCTGCTATCATGAAGCCATTCAGACAACCAGCCTCTTCTAGGTCTTGTTTTATTTTTGCGGGAAACGGGAAAGAGCAAGAAAACAAAAGAGATGCCAGAAGATAGTGAAACTGGGATCATGAAATTCTTCCTCGGTCTGTCCTGGTCTTTGGCTGCAGCTTTCTGCTTTCTACTGTAAGGTTAGTAAGAAGCAGCTGAAGGAACTGGCTAATTTTGATGCTGTTAAATTGCAGATCTGAGATTACAGGAGTCTTAAGTTTTATTCTCAAAGTCATCCTGGCTGTTGGTCAGTTGAGGTGTCTGGCTTTACACTGGGATTTATACAGCCAACAAAACCCAGCATCAGTACCCCAACTGCAGTCTACTGCTAATCAGGAATAAATGGAGCACTGATTTGTGAAAGATGCTGTCCGTTTAGCTTTCTGTGGCTCTTACGTGAACAGTGTAAACTCACTGGATAGGTTTCACTTCCAGTAAGTGCAACACACTCTTTTTCTTGCCTTTTTGAAATTTTTGAATCTCTGCTTTCTATGACACACCTCAATGTGTTGCTTTGCCTAGGAATACCGCAGACTCTTCAGTAGCTGCTGGCCTTATTTAAATGAATACTTACTGGCTTCAGTAACTTTATAAGGTTCTTTTTGCTTTTGCCGCTGCTTCACCCAACAGAAATACCGACTGACTTTTTCAGTCTACTTTGCCTAAAGCAGAAAATCAATTAAATGATTCAGTTAGGAAATAGAAACTCGAATAGTGATGTAACCATTTAGAATTGCTTTGATGAGCTACATTGCCCTTTTGTAGTTTTTGGATAAAATAAAAAAAAAATCTAGTTTCCATATATAATGGGAATTTTAATTATTTCTATGTCTTTGGGGCAATACTGAATTGGAGATTTTTCCTGCTGCGTCACATTAGGGGATTGGGTTTCTGAGGGGAGGCCTTTCCTGCTCTTTTTTTCTCCGTCACTTTTGCTCCAAAGCATTCAGCTTATCATTCTTTTAAATGAGCTTTCATAGAATGAAGTATTTGTGCTACTCCTGGAGAGCCTACAAAAATATATACAACCAAAGATGCCATTTCCACCCTAAACTGCAGCCACCTCTTTCTGGAAGATTGGCACTCAAGTGAGAGAGGGAGGAAAAGCTACTTTTTGAACTTTCTTGCAAAGTTTGGAACAAGACTTGCATTTTTAAAATGCAAAATGTGACAAAGAATAAATGCATTGGGAGCTCAATGTTGTGTACCAAAAAAGCAGATTTGCTGTTAAAAAAACATGTTTGTCTTGTTGGGTAGCAGGTTGCTTGAACTCTTAATTTTAGCGTGTAGATGATATTAAAGGTGAAAATGAACTCATGGATATTCTTGAACACTTTGTAACCAAAAGAAGGATAAAACAACTGATTACCTGGGTGAGAACCCATGTACGGAGAAGCTGCTGATGCTTCCCGTTGCGTACAGAGATGGGTGTGCACGATGCCGTAGAAGGTTTCTTGGTTTTTACAGCATTGTAACTGAGTGAGGAAAAAAATCATGCCCTTGGTCACATTTAAAGTTGGCAGTCTGTACTGGAAACTTTTCACTGCAGGTTTCAATGGCAGCATTAATGTAGAATCATGAAGTTTTATTGCCCTGCCCTCCTTACTTGCCCCTTCCTATGGGGTTTCTAGGGACCCGAGAGGGCTGCGCTCACCTGCTAACTGAGGCAAAAAGGGACTCTCTTTCTGCTGAATTTGTCATTTTTTTTTAGCTTAGAAGCTTCTCCTTCAGGCAAAAGTCGCATTAACGCCAAGTGGCAAGGTTCTTATTCCCCCTTCGTTTGGGCGAAACCAGAGAAAAACGGAAATCAGCTGCTTCTGTGAAACTCTGGAAGCAGATGATGACTTCTCACGTTTCTTCTAAACATACTATCGATGTATGGATGTCAGAAGGGAAGTTGATATTTTTTCTGTAAGTTCCAGAGCGTGTAATGTAGGAAAATATACAAGAGATTGAGTTAAACTAATTCTTTAATTTTAGTGGATGTACCACTGACTCCTCCGAAGTCCCTTTTGAAAGCTTCCCTATAATATTTAGGATTTACGTAGCTCGCAAGGAATGCATGGCGCGCTCCGCAGTCTCCTGGTTGCCTTGTTTTCTTCGGAAGTCTTTGCAGTTCTGTGAAAGGCAGCTGTACTTGGGTGGGCGTATTTGCTGATAGGGTGTAAATATGTTCTAACATAAAACAACTCGGTCTGTGTGATTCAGCTAGATTTTTTTGACTCTAGAAGTTTGTAGGGGCAAATTCACAGTGTTAAAATGGTAGATGGGCTTTTTCCTCCCTGCTCCTCCCTCTTTATTTATTTACTTGTTTTTGCTTGAAATAATAATTCATGGAAACAGAGACAGGGATTCATTCTCCAAGGTGGTGACTGAAATTGATGCCAGTTTTGGTGATTGTTGACAGGGTCAAACCATGATGGCAACCTGCCATAAAATGTCCTGCTGTAATTTATAGGAGCAGGTAACTAGAACCAGCTCCAACCCTGAAAACCAGCAGTTTCACCTGGAAGTGGTACAGTCCTATTCAGTCACTGTTTGGGAGGATGTAGCTATATCCAGCTGGATACTATAGATATACCTATATCTGTGCTTAGAAATTGATGCTAGCTAATTTTTTGGCTAAAATCTCTATGATTTTATAGAGATAATCATCTAGTCCATCGTGCATCTACCTCCTGCCTACGTAACCCTGTTTACATAGCCATGTTTGCATAATCCTAGACTGTCAACAGTTAGAAAAAGTAATTTCTCCCGGTGTGCCGCATCTTCCAAAGTAAACCCTTGTGCTCCGTCCAGGCAAACGTATGATCAAGGAGACGTGCAGTGTTCTGTCAATGTGACAGAGCTTAAGGTAAGTGAACTTTAGAGGCTGCGGCTTTCCCCAGGGAATATGTTGCCATGTGCCCTCGTGTATACATCTGTTTCGCTAGGATGCTGTGTCTCAGGGCATTAGCAGAGAAGTCAAGCAATTTAACAATCCCCAAGAGAGATCTCTAGTTTTCATTCTAGCAGACAAAATGCCTTTTTTTTTTTTTTCTTCATAAAACTCTGGGGTATTGCAGACTTCAATTTACAGAAATTAGTTTCTTAAATTAGTTTAAAGTCATGAATTTTGGAGAACTTCAGACAGCTATAGCTATCTGCGCATATGTAAAATGACAGTGTTGAGTTGAAAGAGGCTGCGACAGGAGCAGAGAGCAGGTTTTCTGCAGGGCTGTTTGGGGCTGGTCTTTTCCAGACAGAATAACTTAGCAGCACGTAGTCATACTCAAAGTGCCGTACGTGCTCTCCAAGTTGCTCCTTGCCAACCCCTCTGCAATATTGAGGAAAGTGAGAACAAGTCTTCCACTGTTACAGGTGGAGGAACAGAATTGCAAAGTGATTGCTTTAAAGCCATAAGGAGCATCTGGGAGATGAGATTAGGATGTGAGAATCTCTGGGAATTTTTTTTGAATTTCCTGAAACCAAGTGCTAGCAAGAGAGAGGCTCCACATCCCCATTTGAAGTTTTTTGCACAAATAACAAACTCGGATGTCAGTGGATTTTGGATCACATGATACAATACACTGTGTTTATATTGCTTGTTTGTGGTATGTGTGTGTGTTTTTAACTTTTCTGAAGATGCATAAGTTATCTATTTGGAAGGAAATTTCGATATGTAAGGTCTTCCTGAATGTTATGTCTGGTCTGGCTAGTCATGCTAAGAAACAGCTTGTTTTTTGCATTGCTAATTTTGAAAGCTGTCTGTGCATTTGTCAGCTATTTTAAATGCCTTAAACGTACCAACCCTATTTATAAAGGAAAGAAAGATGCGAGAGAAGTTTTGCATGCCAACCTTCGTAAACTAGCGATGAAAAATGTATGTAGCTACAGCAAGTGTCACTGTTCCCTAATTTTGTGAAATAGCCTTGGTTTGTAAATGTAAATTAGTGACCTTTTCTAACTTATAACCTTTAACTGTTTAATCAAAAGTAAAATAATAAATACAGAGTGTACAATGGGAATGCTCCGTTTTGCTCTTGGAAGTGCTGCGGATTTCCCTGCTCCTGTGCACTCTTGGGAGCGGCGCTGCCGTATTGCTGCAGATGAAAGCAGCGGAGCGCTGCGCGAGATGCGGGATGCTGGCTAACCACAAAGAGCCCTGCAGCAACAGAGATTGCCTTTTGGCGCCGCAAGAAGGGTACTTCCCTGAGGACACTGCCTCTATTCCCGTCTCCGAGTTCTTCTTTTAAATTAAATGGATGCTCTGAGGGCTGTTTTTGGAGTTCTAGTTTTCAGGAAAATCGCCTTTGATCTTTGCAAGTGGAAAGTATTAGTCCTTCACCGTCTTGGGGTGTTCTTGCTCAAACTGCCTGCTAATTTTTTGCATTAACTTTGAGAAGCAGTTCAGACAAGGAGGGGGACTCGCCTTAAGAAGAACAGTCTGTTTTGCATCTATAGGACACTTTGCTATTTTCTTCCCGTGTTTCTAATACCGCCTTTGAAAGATAGAGCAGAGCAATGGGAGTCTATCCCGCTGATGAGCTTGTATCACTTAAGATTCTGGTAGCTATCACGTTCTTTTCTATTTTCTGGTTACAGTACAGCAAATCAAATGCCAATACAGCTCCTTAGAAAAGCCAGCGGCGGGCCAGGTCACTGACTGAGGCTGAGATCTGTGAGCATCAGGCCTCTGGCATTCAGCGTTTATGGCTTGGATGTTGTTGGGCAGAATAAGGCAGGATACGGATACTTTTAATGGGTGTTGTTGTGACGGCTGGGTAGTCGTCTTCGGGCAGGTGGTGTTTTTGCATGGTGCAGACTTACAGTCGGTTCCGGTTGTTCCGAGAAGCCTGACTTGGCTGACCTTCTGTGTAAGGTCCTTCATGATAACACTAAGATCTTGATTATCCAGCTGAAGATTTTCAGTTGTTTACCTCAGATTGGTAAGTTTGCATTCATTTGTTCTGCCACTTGTTTTTGGAGCCCATTATAGGGACGGGACACATGTTTTTCCTGATGTCTCCTTGTCCTACGGCTGATTTTATGAACCAGTACAGAGTGTCCTCTTATACCATGTTCCGTCCTCTCCAGCACTGCAGCCTTCCCTGCCTACATCACCTTGCTTCTCTTGGTTACCGATGTCCTCTCTAACCCAGCCCTTTTCTTGAAACCGATTTCTTTTCTGCTATGCAGTTACATTGATGAATACGGAATAAAAATGCAAATCAGTGAAACTGATTTTTTGTTTTGTGTCTTGCTTAGGCTGTGCCACAGTCCTTTGGATAGTATGTACCTTCTGTGCAATATTTAGTTAGTAGCTGCTCTTCATGGCTCTAGAAACGCAGGAACAAAGGGGCATCCAAAAGTATGGAAGGTGGCGCATTTAAACCGATGAAAAGAGCACAGACTTGACTTGTGCCGTGCCCTATCTCGAGGAAGTTCAGGAAAATAACTTAGGCTTGGGAACAAGAGGAGACGTTTACTTGAGGATCCACAATTAAATTGCGTAAGATGAAGATCTAGGACAGATGAAGCCTCCTGCCCTAGGGCATGATCCAGCCTCTCATTGCCCAGGGTTAGGAACTGCCCCGTGAGTCTCGTTACCGACTGGAGCCCTTGCTGGGTCGCTCCTGCCCTTTCCGCGGTTGACTCCCCACGGAGAGCGCGCGCCGGACAAGCTGCTCCGTTGTTTTAATCCAGCACGCTGCTCTTGCTTTAGTTTACCTAAGTGCACTAATTAATTGCTCATAAAGTTGTTCAGGCTTTTCATTAGTGGGGAACCCGAGTGATTTATAACCCGTATCAGATGGACTGCGTTGGGTCTAGCTCCTTTCCGAGAGGCTCCGTAGGGTTATGCCACTCGCATGGCTAAGAGCATCTCCGTAGCCATGGGTATTCAAGGAGGACTGCCCAGAGGGGATTTTTTTTTTTTACAAAAATAAATTATGACATTTGATCCTCGCCTTCTCTTCGCCTCCACGTTGATGGGGATGGAGACGCGGGCGGCAGGCGCCTCCTGCCCCTCCGCGGCAGCGAGAGGAGGCCGCCCGCCGCCTGGATCGTGGCACTCGTGATGTCGGCGAAGACCCTCCGGGAGGGATTTAGATTGGGAGTAAATGACACCTTGCCCTGGGGTGGTGGTTACGTGTCTGGGGGGACTCCTAAACAATCAATCTTGCCACACGGACAATCGAGTACATATATATATATTCATTTTACTTTGCGATGGTATTCCTGTTTCTATGGAAACTGGGATTTCTTCTTTATTTTGCAGGCTGGCAAAACGGCTTCCAAGGCGAATGCAGGGAAAGGGGTGGCAGCCGTCGCTGTGGGCCTGGCCTGGGGTTCCCCGCGGTGGCTCCCCGTGCGCTGCCTGGCTAGCGAAGGGGCAGGTCCAGCCCTGGGCTAATGACAACTTGGGTCTCACCGGGTTAATTAAGCTCAGTGAGGAAAGTACTAAGCATTGTGCAAACTAGTCAGGCCTAATAATTTAGATCCATGTTTTGCCACTGGAATGAAGAGAGTCAATAAATATTTTATTTATTTTTGTGCTCAGAAAGGACAAGTACCACAAGTTTTCCTTGGTACCGGCTCAGGTGGTGTCCAAAGCTGGAGGTGTCGCCAGCAGTCCTGCTGGAGCAGGCCTGGCCACCACGGTGCTGTTCTCTTACGCAGCTCCTCGTGATGGCCTTAGCCTCACGTCTGCGTCTCGGCTGTCGCTCTTCCCGGAAGACGGGATGCGATTGCTCAGCTATGAAATCTTAGCATGTGAAATTGTATCCCGAAATCACGTGGCTTTGATATTTCTGCATAGGAGGGGGCTTGCATGTTAGTGTGGGGCTGTATTGCAGTTATGAGGGTGGGGACAGAAAGATTTCTGGTCAAGTTGGTCTCTGTGCTTCGTTGTCAGCCACGAGCGAGGCGGAGATCAGAATCTTTGCAGAAAAAGTTGTTTGAGAATAAGATAATATGCCCTGTTTTCTTGCTGAGAAGGTGAAGAAAAATCAAACAACCTAAGGGGTTGATGTGAACTGTTTTCCTCCCCCCTGCGGTGCATTCAATAATATGAAGATGTGTAATATCTGAACTTCAGGAAGAGCTGACCACTTGACAGCCCTACGTCATCTAGTCCGGTGCGCTTTAGTAAGCGACAGGCAAAATCAAGAAATCTCTATTTTTAGCTGAATGCTCAAATTTTTAACATGTACCCAAGTCTCTTCAAGGCAGGACTAGTAGTGTTGCTGAATATCAAACTTCCGAACCGTGGCAGGATTGCAAGCGCTCTGAGCAAGCCTAATTGGTGGATGCGACTGTGTCTGCTACTGCTCCCAGCCAGACCGAAGGGAGCTCCGAGCCCAGCGCAGGAAAAATAATTGGAGCTTTAAGGTGCTTGGTAGCAGCTTAGACGTGAGCGTTCTGCTCCGTTCACGTCTCACTTGCAAAAAGATCATAATCTCAGAGGTCTCGGACTACCAAAATGTAAATGTGCTTTCACTGACAAGCATATATAACTCTTATTTTTTTTTTTTAAATTCAGTCCCTCTTGCGTCTCTGGTTGAATAGTTTATATGTTCCGCAGGTTGCAGTCAGGAAAGTATCCACCTGCAGATAATTCCTCTAATTCAGTGCATCTATATGTTCAGTGAGTGCTGCTGAAGCAGCATTTACTTCTCCAAGACCTGGAGGATGCCTTCAGGTGAAGTGGCAGAGTGGAAAACGTGGTGCTGGGAGCTCAGCGCGCTCGAGCAGTGATGATTTGATTATGATCCCCCTGTACGTTCTCACTCTGCTCATGCTATTGAGGCGAGGATGGGCTGCATATATATATATATTTATAATATACATATTGAGAGCTGATGGGCTGCATATAGTACTTGTCTGAAACAAGCTGGAAAGTCAGCAGCGTATTTGGTCTGTCCATGTCCCAACGCAGGATGAATTCTACTCAGTTTTCACAGGACTAGACTATTTTGAAGAATAAAAAAAGTCTCCAGTGCTGGAGACTCTGCAGCCTTCCCAGACAAACTGTTCCCATTGCCTAACTCTTATTACTCTTGACTGGATATTTGTAACATCTACTTTCCCTCCACTGGGGTACCACTATAATTTATGACAGTGGAAGCTTCCAGCTTTATAGAGATGAATTTTAGGCTGAATGTTATTTTAGTATCAGATGCTGCATTAGTAATCTCTAATTTATTGTTAGGGAACTACTGAATTTAGGAAAAAAAAAAAATGGACTTCTCTGAAACCAGTGGATTTCAGGCAGTGGTTTAGGAGTCTCTTTTATGAGACAGTGTCTAGATAACTAAATTCTGTTTCTCTTTAATCCACAAAGCCTGCTACAGCGTTAGAGGAAGAAATTAGATTGATTCTTGACAAATCTGTGTTGGCTGTTACTTGCATCCTTATCTTCTAAAAGCCTATAAGTGGTTTGTCTACTAACATGCTCTATCACTTTGAGGGGGAATTTAAGTTAAGCCAACTGGTTTATAATTAGTTGGTGCTTTCTTTTGCCTTTGCGCATCTCCTATTTTTGCCTTTGCGCATCTCCTTACTATTTTTGCCTTTGTGCATCTCCTAGAATTTCATCCATCGTTTAAGTTCTTCAAAGAAAATCTTTAGCCAAAACGTCGGTTCTAAGAACTGCGTGAGACCCAGCCAAATTTTATTTATTTTATAGTAAGGTGTTTTCTTACCTGGTTCTGTGCTGTTACCTCTTTGTCATAGTATGATGTTTTTTCAACAGTTTTCTTATCCTGTGTTTAATTAGTTTTATGTACTGGCCTTTCTGATACAGATCTTCGTATGCTCCCGCTAAATTTCCAAACACACTCAGTCAATACAGTTCACTTTCTTTTGGGAGTTCTTGGTTACTGTCATTCGAGTTGCCCTCAGTTTTCATATTCTCAACCACTTTAACATATTTTAAATCCAGAGATCCTTCTTGTAGTTGTCTGTGTTTTTTGGCAGTTGGGCCCACCTCTGTTACTTTCCCAATAAATGACGGATGATCTTGGCACCACTGCAGTTATCCAAGTGTTGATCAGGATTCTGTCCTCTGGGTTAACAATATTTCTGCAGGTTTGATCTCAGTCAGAATCTAAGAACCCACAAAGCCTGAGAACAGCGCGTCTGCACAAGAACTACAGTCAGCAGAGCTGTAGCAGGCGCTGTTAAATCAGGTTTGCCCTCTTCTTGCCTTCCTTCCAGAGCTATGGAAATGGGGGGTATTTTCTCCCAAGCTGTAAGAGCTCTGGATGAAGGATGATATTGTCAAGCACTGAACTTTTGGGAAAACCTTCTTTCTGCAGTTAAAATCCATCCTGCATTTACCCGGCAAGGAGGAGACACCCGAGAAACAAACCTGCAGGAGCACAGGCGAGGAGGTGGTTATATGGTACCCCGTGCTCGCGTGTGGCTTGAGATAAGCCAGCAGTAAGTGAGGACTGAATGACAGGGCAGTTTTGCTTGCTATTATCTGGGTCTGGATTTCCGAAGAAGAGGAGAAGGGCTCAGCTAAATATGAATGAGAGGTGCAAAATACTAGGGCTAGGAAATATTTCCCCTTTTCCAGCAACAGTGCAGGATTTGTTAACAAACACTTCTATAGTTTAATTGTTCCAGTTGCTGCTTAATTTTGGGGGTTCCTTCCAAAAGGATCTCGTGCTTCTGTCGCTGTCTCTCTCCATCTCTTCCTCGCAGGGGAGAGGGCACCTTATTCAATCTCATGTATCAGCCTAGGAACCATCTCTGTGCTTGGCTGCCAGTTTGCAAAACCACAATGTGAGAGGAGGAGATGATAAAAACCGTGACAGTACAACTTTGAAATGAAGGAAAGCTGGGGAATGTGTTAACCTCTTTTAATTACTTAAAATCTTGTGTATTTCCAGGGGCATAATGTAGCCAGCCAGCTGTAGAGAGAATTGGAGGCTTTGAGTTAAGGTTCCTCATGAACATCTCGTTCTCAAGTTAGCACGGTCACCCAGAAGGGATGGCTGCAGGAAAATTTAGAGTTAAATGAGGAATATCCCAAATATTCAGAAATAGACTGAAGGAGTGGCCTCTGTGCTCACCTTTCCTTTCACACAACATTCCTGTGTGCCCGTCCTTCCGACGCAGCCGACAAGGCCACCCAGCGCTGCCCGTTAGGAGCAACGTGGTACTGGAATTACAGGAGCTCCGTGTCGGTTCCTGGCTGTCTGAGAAATAACGAACGGAGGGTTTGGGGAAAAGCTGACTAATAGGAGACCTTAAGCTGTGTGGGCAGGTTTTTAAAGCTGTGTTCCGTACCTTTAATCTTTCTGGAGATTATGGGGTGACAGGATATTGTAGAAATGGGCTGGACTGCAAAAACAGTCTGTTGGAGATCAGCTGGGGAGCGACTACTTTTATCATAACCTCTCAAAGAGCCCCCTCTCTTTATGCTGTAGAGAGATAAATGTAGGTTGTACCTGGAAAGTTATAATAAATGCTAATTGAGTTTAAGAATAACTTTAAAAACTTCTGCTTTTTCTAGGGAGGGAAAAAGGGGGGAAGGGAGGAGGTTTGTGACTCCTTTGAATGGCTATTGAACTAATTAAAAAAACATTAGACTGTGTGTAGAAATATATATATATTTGTGCTTTGGTTTAGATCCCTCTAGTTTGCACAAAGATGCTTTGTCTGAATGCATGAGAACTCGCTTCAGCCATGTTTATGGTTGAGGAAAGAAATATTTCTGTATTTCAAAAATGAGGGAAAGATGTCACCATTCTTCAGAACTTTCCATTGCTTTCATGTTCCGGCTGCCTGCAGCAGATAGCAAGAAGCAGACGTGTGTCTTGCTGTCCCCCCATGCAGCCTGGGTTTCACAGTGAGCGGCCCTGCTCTGGCATTGGAAGTGGAAGAGACACAGCCACGAGTTTGCCTCTCTCCAAATGGATTTTCACCATTTAGCTGCTTTTTAATCTGGGCCATGGCTAACAACTGTGAATGTCCTGGCAGCGCAGTGAAGCTGGGGCCTGTAGCTGTGCTCTCTTTGCGCAAAGAATATGTAGACAGCCTTGGAAAAATGGCACTAGAAAGAATACCAGGTTGGCTTCTGTAGCCAGGGCAGTCAAGGACCCAAAGAAATGGCCTGTCCACAAAACCAACTATCTAAAACCGTAGCGGAGAGTAGCCTGGCAGACCAGCCGCGCTGAGCTGCTTTGTCTCGGCTGGTGCCTCGAAGCAGACGTGCCAATGGAGCCCCTTGGCTCTCCTGAGAAGTGTTCGTTCTTCCTTTCATCTTGAATTCTGAACTGTAGGAATAAATCTTGTCTTTGCCCGAACTGGGGTAGTTTTGCCCTTCCCAGACAGCAACTGAGGCTCCTGTGAGTTTGTGACCGCTCAAGGATTTCACTGGAGGTGCCGTCTTACGAGTCTTTGGTTTCCTGTGTGTTCTAATGAATTCTGATAAAGAAGGTTGTCCTAGATGCCACAACAGGGCTTTCCAAACACAGCTAATATTAAATTATTGGAGAGTTGGCTGTCATCCTCCATGCTCTTCAATTCCAGACGGGAATCGTTGCCAGGACCTCTTCAACATCTCCTTGGAGTCTGTGGCTGCTGCAGGAGCAGGTTCGGTGTCTGCACTCTCCTGTCCTGGGGAGCTCGGGCTGCTGGCGCCTACTTCTTGATGCAAGGAGAGGAGTCCAAAATACTTAAATATTCCCGGTGAGTTATTTACCTGTCAGGAAGAAGCAGTGTTTTTCCTGGTGACAGTTTGTTGCAAAGCACGCGCGTTCTGAACAGCCGCTGTTGCTGCCATCCCTGCCCTGTGTCACGGCGCTGTCTCAAGAGCTCCGGGAGGCTCAAGCTGTAGGGTTGAGCAGAAGGTGGAGCAGCTTTTGGCCGTGGCTTTCCCCACAGGTGAAATGAGCCATGACAGTAGTGAAGGAGAGCACTGCTTATAGAGCTAACCAAGTATTTGGTGGTTTAAATGGACTTGGTTTGGGAGCAGTAACTTTTACTCCAAAACGTCCTGAATTGATGCCCTAACTGCTAACGTTGTGTATCAGCCACGCACCCCAGTGCAGGTCTTGGTATCGCTCCAGTTGCTGTATTGGCTGCTCAGATCAGAGCCGGGGCCTGACTTTGACCTACAGGCTCCTGCTGGCTAGTTTGGAGGTGCAGGAAACCACGGAGCTTTTGTCCCATGGGAACGAAGAACAAACATCTGAATCAAACATCTTTGAGCAAACAGAGCAGCGCAGGAAAAAGAGTAAAACTCCCAGTAGCTTCTGAGGAGGAAATACCCTTACGATTTTAAGGTGGCTTAAAACTGTGCTTTTTGTATTAGTGTTGGGTAAAGGGGGGAAGTTTTAGCTTTGAAATCATGTATCAATAAGTCTAATCATCGTGTGTCTGTATATAGTGATTTTTGGTTTGATGCGGTGGGCTTTTTGCAGTTGTGCTTAGAGATCATTAGCAGCATCAATAACATCAGGAATATGGTATCAAAATGTTTTTGCACTTTTAAATCATGGAAATGTTAATTATTAAGCACTCTGTGTTGCAGCTTGCAAGCTCTTTGCTGCAGGCAGGTTCCTTTTGGTGTTTCTTATGACAGCTGAAATGTGTTAAGAACTCCCCCAAAATGACAGGAGGAAAGTTGCTAACGTGCAGCAGAAGGGAACAGTTCAGTTTTAAGTGTTTTCTCAGTACAAGCTGCTGTGAAAATGTTAGCGTGTTCATAAGGTAAAATAAACACTTCCTCTTGATCCAGTAGGTCGGACAGGTTCTTTTTATAGAACTTTTTATGTCATTACAATGAAAGTCCTGATCAGGCACTTTTGTGTCAGGAATATACTCATTATAATAAGAAGGAAAGTGTGTGTATACATATATAGATATGCAGTTAAAAATACCTCCTTGTTTTCTTATCTCCCTTTTCATGTGAAGATAATAGCGGAACATTCTCCAGGTGTAGTTTTGCTGTGCAATTCTAGGAGGATGCATGTGCTCCGTTATTCACAGAACGGTGGACAAAAATGTTTGCTATAAATCGCAAGAAAAGGAGGAGAAATATAATGCACTTCCAGGATTCTAAGCTATAAGTAGAAATTATTTGCAGCTTCACATTTAAAATTCTACCCATTTTAAATCATAAGACGGTGAGAAACACGTCTATATTGTGCTTAGAGCATCCCTATGGGCAGTCCAAATGAATCCACTCTAGGACAGGCAGAGAAACTAGGGACTTCTGTGATGAAGTCAACTATGGTGTGTGATCAACTAAGATCACACTAAAAAGTCCATTTTAGCTTGAGATTCCTCACTTTCATGTGTAAGTCACCTTTGCTACTGTTTCCCTGTCCCTTTTTCTTGATACTTCATGAAACAGTTTCCTGGTTTCAGCCAACTCTCCAACAGAAGTTCATGTTGGGTAAATATTTGAAATCCAGGGTGCTAGGCAGGCTCACTGACAAAAGGCTAAGTCTAGTGTTTCAACTGTTTTAGTGATTCCCATCAAATTAGCTCTGTGCAAGTGCTAAGTTGCTCTGCATTAAAAACTCAGATGTTTGACTTGTGGAGAGGGTTTGAACAGATACTTAGCCCCAGGAGGACTTTTATACAACTGCTCCAAAAGGAGCTCATTTTGGTTAGAGCACTTCAGGTTGAAGTTGCTGGCTGTGAGCGTGTGGAGCTCATCATTTATAACTGAAGGGCTGTTGAAACCTTCCCTGGGATGAAGACCTATTGCCTGGCTCTGGCGTCCTGAGGAAGCAACGCTCGTCTTAAGGTCTTGTTCCTCGCTTAAGATCCTGATCCCAGAACACATCGAAGCCAATAGTGACTTCTACGAGCTGCTTTAGGCTATTCAGCCGAAGTTGAGGTTGGTGCTAGTGGTGTTGACGTAAGTTTTTGCGTTAGCTTAGTTGAACTGAGACTTGGATGGTGGAAATGGGGAGTCCTGCTGCAAAAGGATGGGGATGTTCTGCCTTTTAAGGTGAGAAAGGAATAGGTTTTATCTGTTCTTCTTTTTGTGGGGGATGCTGGGGATGTTTTTTCTTTTGTATCTCTTTCTGTTAGAATATAGATAGCTGATCAGAGAGCTAATACTCTCTGTTTGGCTAAACAGCTCTCCTAGTCCTTTCTGTGTAAGACTCTACTAGTAGTCGTGATTTCGTTTAAAAAGTCACCCGGTGGAAAATGTTCCCAGCGGTTCTCCTTGTGCCGTGGTCTCCCTAACTTTTCTCCTCTGTGTTCTTTGAGCGCCTGTGGTTGGAGTAACGTTTAAGTGAGCAGAGCTCTGGCTTGACATATGCTTCTAGTTGATGAATTTTCCTTTTTTTTTTTTTTTTTTTTCTTCCTGGAGTTGTCTGCATATGGATCACAACAGCCAATATTTTTGTCTCAAAATACATTTTTCTGTTTAGCGAGAAATTGCTGCTGCATTTGTAGGTTTGGGTACAGTTCATTATTTCTGTATTATTTCCCACCTGAATGAAATCCAGCTTAGGCAATATTGTGGATTCAGTTTTTATTGCAAGCATGTGTGCATCTGGAAATATATTTTCAGTGAATATTTATATATTAGAGTTTAACATTTTCTTTTTGTGATGTTTGTGTGCCAGAAATGACTGTCTTCAACAGCTCTACACCTGGTATCGGTGCAATTAGATGCAATATTGCTTCCCAATTTCAGAAGGAGCCTTTGCTGTTTGCTAACTTGTTGCCATGGTGGCACTGGTTTTGTTTTTGTAAATTCAGGCCTTGCCTCCTCGGTTGTTAAAGCCCTGCGAGTACAATATCAGCTGGCTGTACAGATTGCCTGAATCCTTATTGTTTAAACAGGCAGATCTGGAGATGGTGTGAATAGAATAAGCAGGTCAAGTGGCTTTCTAGAAAATTGCTATCGCTGTATTCACAGAAGGTGGGAGTTTTCCCTTGTTGGCTCCAAGTTGTGTTCTTCCTGATGAACTTTCTAGCTTTCTTTGGCCACACAAAGTCCTGACATCCTCAGAGAGCCGACAGCAGGCTGCAAGTCCCTTCTAAACTGTGCAAGGGGATGCTGTTTCCATCCCTTCTGTGCTCACGTGAGGAGCTGGACCATTCGCCCGAGACAAGGACTCTTTCTTACAGAGCTAAACATCCGTCTCGAAGTGATGGGGCAAGTGAGAAACACCTGGGAGGAGCTGGGCAGCACTGGAGACACAGTAGTATTAAGCAAACCTGCACATGTGTCTGCTTAGCCCTGGGGTAACACGTTTAGGCAAGTGGATTTTTAACCATGGATGAAGAATGGAGGAGTTTGGCTTTGCTTAAATGCTTAATATGAAGAGTGCAATTATCAGCTTCCAGGGAGGCTGGAAGCAGAGGTTGCTTTGGGGGCTCTGTGGTTCCTGCAGTGTTGGAAAGAGGTTTTTCCTCGGAGCTACCTCCTGGCTGTGCCTCAGGGTCTCCTCGGGTCTGCGGCGCCTGCGGGTTTGGGCCTTGGTTTGCTCTTTGCAAAACAGGTTAGGAAAAGGGCTGACAATTCCTATGTGTGGTTGCTGTACTGAGTAAATAGGAAGCCCGGTATTTTTATTGAGTCCTCCCATCCTGCGGAGGACATTTAAAAATACTTTTCATGTGGAAAATAACCTGATTTCCCTCGCTGGATTGAGGTGGTTTCTTTTTTCTCTGTTGGTCTCCATGCAGGGCGTTAGATGGGGAAAAAGAGGGAAACATGAAGCAGCAGTTTAAGATTTCCTGAGCTGCTGAGAGCACTCGCTGCTTGCAGTAAGTGGCGCTTTCCAAAATAGAGCCCTTTCCTAATGCTAATGCTTGCGACAGCTGTTTTATGGGTGAGAAAGGAAGACTCAGAAATCTCAAGCGACACCAGCCTGAGAAAGTTCTTGCCTGGGATTAATGCTGCCTAGAAGCAAATTCATGTGGTTTGCTTGGAGATTTAGGGGGAATCTTGGGTCTTGTGTGGTTTATCGTGTTTTTCGTGGCACTTCCATTCAGCTCCTGCCTTGTCCGTGTCTGCCCTAGCCCACCCCAAGTGCTGGGACGAGCCTGTGCTGCCCTGGGGCTATTTCTGCAGCTACGGGCAAATGCAGGAGATGTGAAAGATCATGTCTAACTACTGACATATTCTGCTGGCTTCATAGGGCTGGGAAACGATGGATTTTGTGCCTCCTCTGAGCTGGGTGAAGCTTTGCTGGCTTTAAGCCTTCATAACCATCCCTTTAATTTAGGATTTATACCCGCACTTCGATACGTGGCGTTTGCATGGTCACATCTGTAAGTGCAGGAATATTGATGGGTGTTCAGTGTGTAAAAACTCAGCGCCCCACGCTGCATATTTACTGCTCACTGGTGGCTTCCCACTTCCTTGGTGCTTTGCTTATAAAACCAAGATCTCCGTTGCCTGTAGTCCTAGTAAAAGGAAAGGGCATTAAACCTGGAAAGGGTTCAGATGGCAGCAGTGACTGTAAGGGCCTGTTAGTGCCTGGAGTCCCAGGGGACGGATGTGTCTCTGCTTCGGGGTCTGGTAAGCGGCTCCCAATCCCGGGCTCCTCCTGGCTGTTTGCAGCCTGCCAAGGGACATCTGCTGCTTGTTGTCCCCGCGGGGACCCCCGGGCTGGTGCTGGCACCTCTTTGTTAACACGTGGGAGAGCGGCGAGCTCAGCGAGCAGAATCCACGTTGCCTTCTCCGCTTGCTCTTTAGAGGTGGAACATAGCGTGGTATTCCAAAATGCTGATGCTTTGATTTGTAGGACGCAAGAAGAAAATAAGGAATTTCTCACTTTCCTCATTATTTGGGGAAATTTCCTTTTAGGCCTGGGAGACATTGGCTGCCCTAATGGAAAGCACCTGCTGCTTTTTCCTCACCTCTTGGGGGGATCGATGCTGTTTAGTTTGAAAGGCAGTCTGTGTAAAGCCACTTGTTTTCCCCTCGAAGAGTCAAACCCTCCTGCAAGGGATTCCCGAGTTACCCGTTGTGACATGATGGCACATGGACATCCCTTGTGGAGCATCCAGTGCTCCAGCACCATGCAAGGCCAGGAGAAATCCCATCTCCTTGAGTGCATCTCAGGTGACAGGGAAGAGACCATCAGTGCTCCGACGGCACCAGCTTTTCCCTGGTTATTCCCCCATGTTGCTTCATTTCCAGCTGCTGCTGGAAGCTGCAGGTGGTGTTGCCTTTGCTAAGCTCCTCCGGAGTCGGCGACGAACCAAACGGATGTTTTAGTGCCACGCTGCTCCTTTTCCTCCCGGTCTGTCTCCGGGGTGCCGCTTGCTAACGCTGGCTGCTGGCGGAAAATTTTATCAGGCCTTGGGTAATTAAAGCTTGGGAGTCTTTGAGTATTTAAGGTCTGTAAAAAATGAAATGCCAGATGTTTAGCGTGGGGCAATCTAGGGAGAAAAGCGCATAGGAGTTTTCAGGGAGCTAATGTTGCATATGGAGCAGAGGATGGCTCCATGTGAGACAGCAGTAGGAGGCATCTCGGGAAATTCATGTTTCTAAATGTTTCCTCATGCAGCCCTAAATCTCTCTGTAGTCAACCACTCCTTAAATGCCCGGGAAGAAGCCGTGGTGGAGCAGCTGTGTTTCTGGCAGCTGCTTTGCACTTCATTTACCCTTGAGCAGGGTTAATGCAAGCTGTTGTGGACAGATGCACACGTCAGAGCTTTTTGAGCCTCTTCAAATTTTTGAAATAGAATCAAAAATTGCACTAATGTGAATGAACGTTGTTGCTGCAACTGCATGTCCGAATCACTATAATGGCAAAATGCTAAGTACAGAGCTCGCAGAACTGACTCAAACTGAGGTTGGTGCTTCTGTGTCCTGTTTGATAATGTTGGCAGTGGTGTCTAAAATCTCACCTAGTCTTACTCTCCCAGAAGAAAATCTGGAGAAGACCTTCACACTGCTCAGCAATTCCTTTCATGCTTTGTGCACGATATTAAGTGACATAAGTCTTATTTCGCAAGCAGAAGGTATAGTTTTAATATATCCACTTGTATGGGAGAAGAATGGAATTAAACCCTTGCTTTCATTAGGGCATGTGCACAGGGAGAACATTTATTCATTTACCATGGTGACAAAAGCCACTGGTTTCAAACTTAATTCAGTCTAATTTTTCTCTATTTCTGTTTTTATAGTTGGCTTTTAAACCGAACCTTTCACTCTGCCGATTAAATTTGCGGTTGTGATTTTCCAGCAGAGCCATGGCAGTTAAAAGGGAAAGGAACGAAATAAAGCACAGACCCATTGCTGTCATCTCACAACTTGAATGCTGTGTGTGCAATAGCTGAAAAGAAAGCATAAAAGAAGGTGGAAGTTCTGCGACAGGTGAAACCTGACGCTGCTGGAGACAGGTTGAACGTAGGGGAGATCTAGGTCGTGGTCAGCATGGTAAAGGGAGAGGCTACGGTTATTTCAGAGGTGGCGAAGCTTCCAGTGGTATTAATTTGACTCAATGTTCTAGAAAGTCATATTGAAGTTTTCATTCTTAGGGAATCAGAGTAAGATGCTGTGAGCTGGTTCTGCCGCCTTTCCCTAGCGCTTTGGGCGGTTGGCAGAGGAGAACTCCTGAGTTCCTTGGTCCTTCCTTTTCTCTCCATGCGGTGGGTCCTGCTCCTATTCTCCTTGGCCATTTTTATTCATTGCTTTCAGTAACTTTTGCTAGTTCAGGACACTAGGGAGGTCTACAAACAAGTGCAAATTAAAAGTCTTATCAGTATTTAGCAATTTTTTCAGAGTTAAGGGAAAAGCTTTAGTGCTGCATTTATGGTAGCATTATCCTTAATATCAGATAATTCTGTCAACAGGTATAAAAAGTAGCACTTTAAAAGCCTTTTTCCCACATAGTCTAAACTGATGACAAGTATTTACCAAAAACATTGACTTTTCCAGAAATACTGCTTTTTTTCCCTTTGGAAGAAAAATATGGCTATTCTTCCTTTACGCTTCTCTTCTAAGACAGAATTGGAAGGGGAAGTGATTCAGTCATCTCTCAAGTTGTTAATCTTGTTAAATAATAGCTGCCCTTCTTGATTTTAGTGTAGTTACCCAAGGATGTGTCTGAGTTGTCTGCAAACATGTCTATAGCACGGTTCTCCATCACAGAAGTGTCTCCAGCATCAGACATTTCTGGAATTTTCAACCTGAATTGTAAGTGAAAGCTTTATGGTCACAGGTGCTGAAAGTTTGTTTGCTCATGAAAGTGAACATGACGTTAGGGTATGTATAGGAATACGTTCCTATTTCAGAAAATAAAATGCCACTTTTTGTAATTTTACGTCAGTGTCACTTACGTGTTAGCAAAAAGCAGGATGTTCTACAAAAGCGAAGGTGTCCTGCTAGCCCTGCTGCGAAGCTGCAGAAGCATAGGAGCATCAAGCAAGGTCATTTGGTACATTAATTGCCAGATTGTTCTAGCTGAATTAAAAAAAAAAAAAAAAAAGTGCAATATGCAAGTGAACCCTCATACAGATGAAAAACTGTACTTTTTTCTATTGTGCAAATAGAAAAAGTAAATGATACGCAATCATAGCATTTAGTTTATTTGAACAGCACTTTGTACCTCAGGAGAGGGGGGAAAAAAAAATGCAATAACCTTTTTTTCAAAAGCAATATTTATCTTGAAAATGTTTGGTGACTGTTGTGTTTTGGACCTCCAGGGATGGTGTATCCATTACTTTCTATTTTTCCAAGAGTAGTGGTAGTGAAAATGGAGGATTACTCTTGTAACCCGTCTCTCAGCATAGATAGGTGGTATGGATGGTGGTACTATGAACTTGGGCAGGTGAATTTTTTCTGAAGCCTTTTGAAATTCTTCAAGTGGAGCAAGTGTGTTTTACACGAGCGAGGAAAAATTCATGACTGTTTTGAAGAGAATTAAAATGCTTTGTGACTTAAATTAGGTAAAATCTATGTAGATGTGGCAAAAGGGGAGAGAGATAAGTCTTAAGATTGAAGGTTTCAACTTGTTTTGTTTTAATCTAGAGCTTTTGCCATATGTATGACCATAATGCAGCAACTCTAGGGGACCACTGTTGGGGATGCAGCTGCAGAGAGGAGTTGCTCTATGTTTGCACCTAATGTCTTGCTGCTTATTAGAGGTCTTTGGCATCGTGATGCTGTGGTGCTGTTTATAGCCCTTACACACACAGGAATGCGAATATTGCTATGGCTAAGTGTTTGTTTGTTTTCTGTCCATCTTGTCCTGGATGGGCTGTTTGAGTTTTCTAGAGACCAGGATTGTACTAAGTCTTCACTGAATTAGGTCTTTAAAGGATAAATTGTGCCTTTCTCATAGAGCTTCTCTGGTTAGCCTAGGGAAAACCACGTTTAAGCATGTAAACCAGTGCCAGGCTAGCAACAAATCTTAGGCTAGTATTTAGACTGCTAGCATTAATCCAAAACACTCAGCCTGCGAGAGCACAGCCAATATAAAATTCTTGTGCATCTAGGGAATCCATTACTGCTTCTCCGTGTGGACTTCGTAATGTGCAGCGTGTTGCTGATTCCAAGGAAATGGAGGGTTTTTAGCACAATAACATGAATTTGTTCAGATCCTGACCATCGTGCAAGTCTCGTGGGTGCTGTGATAATACAAGTACACGGAGAGTTGTGTATTCAGCTGGGTCTAATTTTTATCTCTGGTAAAATGAAAAGGGATTGAATATCCATTTTGAGAGGAGTTTTGGGGGAGAAAACAACTGATTGATATCTGAGTCGAAAAGATTTAAGGCTTTTGGAAAACACGTTATGCTCACCCAAAAATGCTGGTGATGAAAGGCAGCAATTTGAACAACTCAAAACATTTTAAGAAGTTGTTTATAACCATGTGTGTTTCATATGCCTACGTTCTGCAGTGGTTCAGACAGACCCTGCTTCCTCAGAAGTCATGCAGAAAAACATGGCCTAATACAAAAACCTTAATAATAATAAAGAATGAGAACTTCAGAAATCTGTTTTATGTATCTCTTGGCATCTTTTTTTAACATAGCAAACATTTGACAGTGCTTATGTATAAGAGTTTAAGAGTTCACCAACGCTGCAAAGCTCATGAAAATCAGGTGAAGTCTTTCTGAAAATCACATGTTGATAAGTAGAATTAAGTGACCTTTGTAGCAGCCTAGAAATATGCTAAGCTAAATGAAAAATGACAATATGTCAAAAATCTCCTGACAGTCATGTTTATTTTCCAGGATGCACATCTTTTTGAGAAATTTTTAAATTGCTAATGGTAAATTGTGCGTTGATGGCAGTTTGAACCGAACGAGTAGTTTAGGCATTTACTATCCAGAGCAACAGCTCTGCCTCTCAAGTGTGAATGCAGGGTGAGCCAAAATATATGGGGAACAATAACAAATCAGGCTTTTACTTTTAATTGATACGTGACTGTTGAAACAATAATAAGTATTTGAAGGCTTGCTTGCACTAGTGTAGCCGAGTGATAGGAAGAATCTTGCAGTGCTTTAATAATAATGAAGAAAAGATGCTACGTCTAGGCAGGAGGCTTAATTTTCATAGCACGTTTCCCCGGTGAAAAGTGCTCTCCTTAGTCTTCCTGCTTCAAGAATGTAAGTAAAGCCAATTCAGTTGATGTGCGTGGATCTGTAAGCAAGGTTTCAGGGGGGTGAAGGGTTAGAGTTGCAGGGTTTTGGGTGCAATGATAGTGCGAGTTTTTGAGATTTATTAATCCTGAATTATTAAACCTGAATAAGAGTTCAGCTCTTTTCCTGTACTTTCCCTAGGTCCCTTAAAGCATATTCTAAAGATCTGACAGTACCAAGTTATCGCCTTATAAAACAAGGTGTTTGTCTGATGTTTTGAACAAAACCATCTGGGACTTGCCTACCTCCCAGCAAAGTCTGGAGCCTTCTCGTCCTGCCAGCACAAGGGGTGACCTGTTGTCCACCTTGCCCAGAAAATGGATCACAAGAACATATGCAGTCTTTTTTTTTTTTCTTTTTTTTCAAGCCAGGGTAAGAATCAACAAATTTTATAATGCATATCAATATTGTGCAATTCTCTCAAGACTCGTAGAGCGAAAAAAATAAGCGTGCACTAACTCATAAATACTTTCCTCGTAAGAACAGTTTCTAAATCATTGATGTTTAACTTCAGATTTGAGAAAGTAAAAGGGAAACTCGTTAAAGAAAGAGTTTCAAAGTCAATATACTCAATCATGTCTTTCTCATTATTACTTTCTTATCTGTTAAATGCCATATCAATTTGGAAGTATTGGAAATCAGATTCTATTAAATGATTGTCCAATTTAAACAGTTCTAGCATTATATTGCACTAACGTTAAGGTATGAAATCAAATAGCCCTTTTAATATCCCAAACTATGTGGAACTGGATGGATAAGAGATTAAATTGGTACCAAGTAGGTACAAGTTCTTGCCTATGCCACTGAATCTTGTTAATTGTTAAGACTGGGTATAGGTTTCAATGTAAAGTGTAAATATTTTACAATACACTCACGTAGATCCTAAAAGACAGACTGTATGAAGAAATTGGCTCATGGACACGCTATTTGACAAGATGCTGCTAAAAATTAATTGAAAGTTTTGAGATCAAGTACTAGGGATGGGCGGTGCGTGAAGAGGTGGTGTGGTAGATCTAACTTGGGCTTCATAACATCTTTCTACATCTCTAGTCTCTAAGACTTCAGTTAAGTAGGTGACACTAGGGTTAATCTGGGCATTTTTAGCTTTTAGCGTTACCTTTCCACTGCATCAGGTAGAAGGGAGGTTAACTAAAGTTCAAGGATAATTTTTGAGGTCCAACTGAATTTTTTTGCTGATGCCCCAACGTAAAGACTATGAATGTGTTAATACAGGTAGTCCATGGCACAGGGGTGGGGGTTAGAATAATCAGTCCAGAATTAAGACTTTGAAACATAGTAAAATAGAAAGGGGATGTGATTTAGTATTACAGAGTGCCAGGTCATGTGTCTAGGGACTAATTAGTTTTTCTGTGTTAGGATGGGAAACGAGTTGAAAGTGACAAGAAAGCTGTTGGAGCATTAATGAGGGGAGATTGAGATCAGCTTGTCGGATTTGCTCAGGAAGAAGGGAAATTGTTCCTGTAAGGAGAGATGGTGAAATAAGAATGCTTTATATAGACCGAAAATAATCTCGTCTGGAATATTCTGTACAACTCAGGTTCTCCTTCACAAGAAAGATCAATTCAGCCCATGACAGGTGCAAAGAAAGGCTCTGAAAACTAGGGGCAAAACTGAGAACTCTATGGGGACACCAAAAGAGAGTGGCTTGTTTAATCCAGCAAAACAAAGGTTAGGAGTTGGCACCTTATGAATCTACCTGGAGAAGGGAGAAAAGGAAAGCTCAGATTGCTCTAACCACTCCAAATGTGAGAAACAATGAATGAGCCAGCTACTAAGCCCCAGGTTATATATATAGTCACTGATCGAGAACCTGCTGTTTCATAAGATCAGTAACAGGTAGGAAAAGGCCCAAGGGCAAGTGAACAGTCATGGTCCCTGATGATATTCCTAAGGAAATGGGATGTTCCATAGGCATGCTTGAGGGGGCTGTGACCAGCAACATGAGATCCCTAGCTGTTTTCATCCTTCTTCAGTGTAGGTGAAGCTAATCAGATAACATAGCTGGATTATTTGCTGATAAATGCTGCAGTTTTCATCTGTGGCATGCAGCTCAAACAATGACATCTTCACCTGGTCCGTCATGACGTGGTGTCATCTTCAGTACAGCGTTTCCAGTGGCTGCTGTCAGCTCCAAGCAAGGAGGTCGCTTGGCAGTAGCTCCTATTTTCATTTTCCTGTTTTCAGAGTTGTGCCTAATCAAATGCAGCGTTCTTGGTAACTCTCACCCCATGGAAGTGTTGGGGCCATTACCTCTGCGTCCATGAGACATCTCACAGTGTTTCAGGAGTTAGTGATGTAACTAAAAGCCATGTCCAATATGTATAAGTCTTGTTCTGCATTTTGTGGATCTATGTAGTATATCTTTTATTTTATTTTATTTTATTTTATTTTATTTTATTTTATTTTATTTTATTTTATTTTATTTTATTTTATTTTATTTTATTTTATTTTGAAAAAATATGGAGTGAAAAGGGGAAAGATCTCAATAAAATCCTGACCAGCACAACTCCCTGGTATAATCATAGCATTCAAATCCACGTCCCCTCACCTTGATTCTTTTTATTCTTTATGCTAATAAAATTGTAACTGCCAGCTAAACACTGCTTTTCTCGAGTCCACATTAATTGTAGTCACCCTTCTGGGAAATCATATTAGTTTTTATCACAGACGAGAGTTTTCAGAGGCAGCTAAGTTACATCCTTATTCCAGGTGGGATATCCTCTTCAGATTTTCATTCATTATCTAATCTTAAGATAATATGAAATTGTTACAATATAACTGTATATACCACGATTGTTTCCCTGTGGGAATAAGCAATATAAGGAAAAAGTGCTGGAGCTTGACAGTCTGGAGTGAAGTCTGTATTGCCCATAAGTGCTTGTAGATTTGGGAAAAGGTTGGACAGCTTCAGAGCAAAGAACATGGAGGGACGGAGATGCCACCATCCCTATCAGAATGGGGATTGCTTGAAGCTAGGAAGTGTTTAAAGAAAGATGCCCTGGATCCTTGTGCTGTTCTGGCATCTTTTTTAGACTCTCCTTGCTACAGAAGCCTGACCTTTGGTGTGCCATGTTTCATGCACTCCTATGTTCTTAAGCTGGTTGTGCGAAGCATCAACCCAGCCCCATATATCTGCTATATCTGTTAAGGGGCAGGAGGGGAGACCCTAGGAGAGAAAGCAAGGGTTGATACCCTGACTCTTCTGGTCTATACAGTGTGGGGCTGTTACACTGATGGATGCCTGATTAGTTTGTTTTACTCATATTATGAGTATCTTTTGTGCAGTATGCTAAAGCTTGTATCTGAAAGCTTAAAGTTTTAGCTTTCCTCAGATGAAGAGAACAGGGCCAATACTACAGGAGAGTGGTGCCTTTGTCTTTCCTACATTTTGGGCTGCGGTGCCAGTGTGGGGTTGTTAGCTGAAGTATCGATCTAATTGCCATACAGCTGTAATAGGGTAAGTGCGTTTAATGCTAATTCAGTTGATGAGAGCTTGGATCTAATTTCTGAATTAATACGTTCACAATCTTCTGAAGTGTTTAATGAATCTGCTTCTTGCGTAGACATTTTGAAATTACAATGACCTGGGTAAAATTGTTATTAAAGAACACTGAGTTTATTGGAAATTTTATACTCTGCTTTAACTGAGTAGCTTATTAGAAATTTTATAGGGAGCTTTAACGGAGTATAAAATTTCTAATGCTTTTCATGGCTGAAATGTTTAGGAGTTTTTTTAAAACAATCTCTGCACCTGAGGATCTGCACCTTTGCCTGTGGGCCCTGGGCAGGCATTACCAGCAACAATATTTTAATGCTGAGGTTTCCTGCACCATTAAATAGTGTGCGCAACTACACTCATAAATGCATTTACAAGTGTAGAAATCGAGTGGGGATGCATCTTGCAGGGCTTTATGAGGCTGTGGGTGAAACAACATCGTGCACGAGGTCTCATCTACACAGAAGGTGTCATTCAACTTCTTACTGTTAAGAGAAAGCTTTTAAGCAAAGGCATTTATATTTGAAATTGCTGTTAAGAGCTTATTCCCAGAAGTGGCTTTCTAGCAAATGAGCTTTCTGTGCATTTGAATTGCACCTATGAGCCAGATTATTTCAGTATTAGGAATGGCAATATAAAGGTTGTTGGCAGAACTTCCGGAGAGTGCTTTATTTTACAGTATTTTATCAAAAGTGTTACAGTAGGTGCACAGACTACTATAAAGGCAGGTTAATAATGACAGCCTGTCAATGGGAAACAGTTCCAAAGCATTTTTCAAATTTAGGCTTTTAGAGCTGGTCCTTTCATGGGCTGTCAGAGCTGCAGCAAGTCTGTCTGTGAGAGGCTGTAACAAAAAGCTGGGGGTACCTGGCTTGGGTGTCTTATGAATCAAAGATCAAGTTATGATGGCGAGAGCAGGGTTTTCTTATCACCACTTCATCGAGCAGTGATCTGTAAAAGGATTGCATCTATTTATTTATTTTATATCTTGCTTTGAGCCCTTCAATAAAAACCTTCCCAGCAAAATTCAACCTTGATACTATTTTAAAGAAATACAAGCCAGCACATCTAGTACATCTTTTTAAATAATATTTTTGTTTAAAATATAGCATTATAAGTTTTAGTCTCCAAGTAGACTAGAGACAGGAAAAAAGCCTTGGATGTGAGGGGGTTGGATGAGGAATTTTTTTCCTCTACTTTTTCTACTAATCGAGTTCTGTGTCCTGGTGAAAGCACAGTCTCAATTTGCTTCTGAATGAGGTGCATAATGACCATAAAATGTTGAAAATATTTAGCAGTTTAGAATTACTTCTTGAAAATTGAGAACCTGAGCACATGATTGTGGAAGAGTTCACAACCTATTAATTGCAGAAAATCACTTCCCCACATCAGTGGATCTAGAAGAAAAGAGAATAGCAGAAATATTTTTGCTTTGTGCTCAAGTTCATTGTCATTTGGCAAACTAGCAACTAACTGTCATTATTATTGTCAAACTACTGGTTAGGACCTCTCTTAAAATGAAATCTGAGCTCTCTTTAGAGAAAACTGCATTTATGTTAATGCTATCCCTAGCTTGCTCTCCTTTCATCTGGGACCCGTATCTAACGTGGAGTAGCAGCTTGGGCTCTCCCAACTGTGTGCCCTGGGCCACTCAAAATAAGTGGAAGGTGCAGAGCTGTAATAGGGCACTTCCATAGGTGCTCGCTCTTTGCACATTGAATGAAGAGCATGAATTAACCGAAAAGAATTTGAAATACATCTGTTTAAGTCTCCTAGACGTGGCCCCTTGCAAGTACTTTGAAAGAGTAAGTGCCAGCAACGAGTAAGAGCATATTTTGAGAGCCTCAATGTGAGAAATGCACAAACTTGGGGCTGTTATACTTGTTAGGCCAATAAAAGTTATTTATATGGCCACCAGCTGGAAATAGCTTCCAATTACCCCATTATTAAATTTTACAGGATATGCCAATTGCAACCCTCATTGCAAGTTATTACCACTGTATTAGCCAATTAAGTTTCATTTGCTGAACTCAGTAATGTCTTTCTTTTTACATCTATTTCTGTTATTCAACAAATAGCAGTTGAGCTGTGGCATATTAAGAATATCAGAGAGGGTCTTTGGAGAGCTGCACGGGGCTGAAGCCTTAGAGGCATGTATTCTTCTGAACCAATTTAAACAAAATTAAGTATTATTCACTAAGAATCAACATGCCTCATTAAAGTAAAGTCTCCTGCAAGAAAGCATTTGAATTCCTGGGATTTCTTTTTGGAAGCAGAACAGGAGCCATCACAACTGAGGGTAGATGGATGGTGTGTCTGCGTGGACTTCATTTGGGAGGAGAGTTGAGCGACTGGTAAACTTGTGAAAATGTCAGCCTGGAAAGCACGTATTTTCTTCCCTGAAAGAGATAAAAATATGTTCTTGTAGCTCTAAATACATCCAAAGTAGTATTTAATTCTGTGCCACATTTACTGGAGGAGCAATAAGCCAAATATCCTGCCCTCATTTAAGTTGCCATCTTCATGTTTGCTGACCTGGAAACCTTCTGAGAAAACATCTCAAACACAAAGGTTCTTGTCCAAACCAGTAGCCCCAGCAGCGCTGTGGGAACATTTGTTCAAAGGAAGGAAAAAGATCAAAGCAGATTTTTCAATTGGCTTGGAAATCCTGAAATGATACTGCTGAGATATTGTTTTATTCATCATTGTAGATAATATGAATCAGCCAATGACAGCCTCTTGCTTCAAGTTCAAACACATTGCTTTGGAGTTTGTATCAAAGCTTACTAATAAAAAGATAAGCCTCTTTATTAAATATATAAGAAGCGGTAAACAGCTAACTCCTGAAAATTATGTGTGCGTGTGTGTGTGTGTGTGTGTATATATATATATATATATATATATATATTATTTTTTTTTTCTGTCCTGGTGGATGTTAGGAGTTAAATGCATGATTTAAGTGACTTTACAATGTCCAGTAACTCCAGAAGCAGAAATTTAAGCAAAGTAAGGTATGTCTTATGTTTAGGTTACAAGAATAATGGCAAATGCGTCTGTGAACTTGTATTTTAAATGAAGGGGAGTGCGTTTTTCCATCATATCCTGAATACAGGAGGATTCTCTTTCTGGACTGGAAAGGCATCCAATTATTGAATTAAAAAGATGTAATTATGTAGAAATGTGTTATAAAGGCAAATGAAGAATGGCAATTTAATATCCTATGTTTTCTGAGACCTATGTTCATTTTACATGGGGAGAAGCTAGTCCGAAAATTCTTCCTATAAAGGAAATATGTTTGAAGTAAATATGAAATGTTGATGTTCTTGGAAAAGGTATGCTGTATAGATTGACTTGGTTCTATAGCTGGAAATAATCAACTGAGATTATAGATTTGTATAGGTATATACTTTTTAATAGAGCAATAAAATGCTAATATTGAGCTATTGAAATAGTGACAGCTAAGCAGTCAGAAGTCTTGGTATTAGATAAAGGACATGTGTTCTGTCAAGTGGAGTTAGATGAGTCACACTTGGATTGGAGGTATAAATTTAAACAAGTGACATTTAGTGTTAGTTGTACTCCTAGGATATTCCAAAGTGATTTCACTGATCCTTGATAGGTTATGAGGTGAAGAACTAGTAATGAATGTAGTAGCTGACCTGGTGCTCAAAGTTGAGACACATTTCTCAAGTTTTTGCAAAGACAGAAACCTACATAAATGAGTTTAAGAATTAAAACTTAGTTTAACCTGACAAAATGAGGAAATAGAGCTTAAATGCTTCCTTGCTATAGAAGAGGAGCCTTGCTATAATGCCTGTTGTCCAGCAAAGTGATTCATTGGAAATAGGAGGATAACTGATAAACTTTAACGGACTGTACTCTGCATTTAGAACCAAAATGCCTTCAGAGAAGCGTTGAAAGAAAATCTTGCTAATACTGGGAAGACAAAGTAGGTGTTTTGTAGATCATGCTAGATGCTATTTAATCTGTTGCTTTTGTAGCATTAAATTCAGTATGTTATTAATGAGGTTCATCATGAAAGAACCTAGTTGGCCTCTTAGGCAGCCCCAAAAACATTTTGAATATAGTAGGATTCCCATGCGAGCAGAGTGCGGGTGGTTAGGTCCATGCACTTATACATGTATATGTATGTGGAGACTATGACAGTAAGCAGCACATGGTTTGGGTGGAAATGGATGTGTAATATTAAACTTGTCAAGATAGCAATTTCTTTGAAATATAAATTTGGAAAAGGCTTCCAAAAAGTACTCCCTTAATACAACAGTCTTCCTTAATAGGTTGCTGTCACTTGCAAGCGTCCCGATGCAAAATATCTCATGTCTAGTCTACTTTGGGGCCATTTTGTCTTGCAGTTGAAATGAAGAGCTTTTCTGAATTGCACTTTTTTATTATTATTATTATTTTTTTCTCCAAAGACTGAAAAAGGCAAAAAAAATGGTAGGAGATATCTAATCCATATCTGCTTGTAAGCCAGGTATTTGTCAGCAGTATCTCAGAGAACCAGCACCCCTCACAGTAGGTAAAGCCTTCCTTCTAAATCTAATACTGCTATGTGTAAAAGTAACATGGAAAGAAAAGGGAACGGAAGCCTCCTGGGGCGGATGCACCATCCCTGGGCTGTGAGTGCTCATATTTGCAGCAGAGAAGGAACCAAAGTCAGCGCTCTCGCAGTACGGGCACGTGTTTGAGGCACAGAGTCCCCGAGTGTGGGGATAACCCGGGAGAAGTGCGCTGTGAACACCTGAAGGTAGAAAGCCTGAGTTTTAGTGGATTTGTTTTTCATGATTGAGTGGCTTAGCTGAATTTGTTAGGTCTGAATTCCGTTCTTAGAGAATACACATAGTGCTTAATACAAATACTTAAGCTGGAGTTAACGCCTTGTTACACACTAGAGAAGCTATTCCTCAGTTTCTCCCCGTGTAGAGCCCCTGGTGACTGAGGCACAAAACCCAATCGAGGATTCTTCTGCCATTTGGGTAGTTCTAACCTCTTTCTCTTCCTCACGAAGTCGGGATTTCAATAGGCAGTGAGCACACGTGGCGCTCCTTGTCTCAATCACAATCTCTCGTTTCTTACTGCAGCCACCTCTTTCCTGGGCGATGGGGGAATATAAAATACTAATGAAATGGTGAGGTGTGCTTTGAAGTTAGTCAGCTATCACAGCAGGTTGATAACACATAGATGGCAGGTTATTTGGGTTTGGATCTGTTTTCTGTTTAAGCTTAGCATTTTGGGCTGCTTGTATTCAAGTTTCTGATGTTAGTTGGTATTTCTGGATGGAGTAGCAAGCAAACAAAGCTTGACTTTTCCTGGGAGAGGAAAGCCCCATATCTCTTTAAAAGATTTATACTGTCTTAAAGCTCCTTAGCACAAGCTTTACATTTTTATTCTCTTTCTTCCACCCCCATAGCAATACATGGTAAGGTTTCTAATGCTGTGTGATGTTTAAAGTCTGAAAAATGAGTTAGAAATGGATTTCTGTACAGCACATACTTCCTATGGCAGAAGTTATCCCAATGAACCAAGTGCATCTCTTCCAGCTCTGTATAAACATGCATGTTGCCATAAAAGATGGGAGTGAGGGATCGGAAAAGGTGGTGGTCTCCCCTCTGGTGTTCGTGTAGGTTATGAGAACAGCATTTGTTTCCTCTTCTGCTCTCATATTTTGTAAGGATAAAAAGCTCGAAGCTGAAGGACTAAATCTCAGCTCTTGTGAGAGAATTTCCAAACTGACGTTCCAGGAAAAAATAATGTTGGAATTATACATGCTATTTTCATTTCCACTTTAAAAGCAAACAAAACGTGTAACAAAACATTTGCTGCTTACAGAAGGATGCCCTGG
Source organism: Nothocercus julius (assembly GCA_013398735.1). Classification (NCBI taxonomy): domain Eukaryota; kingdom Metazoa; phylum Chordata; class Aves; order Tinamiformes; family Tinamidae; genus Nothocercus; species Nothocercus julius. Next base: position 729,925 of record VZSV01000200.1, read on the forward strand.
AGTGGGGAGAAGGAGATTGCTGAGATTCTTGTTGTCTTCTCCCTCACCTTGAGGATGCTGTAAATGTTTGATTAAGTTATGCTGGATGCTGTGTTGTCTTCTGGGCTACTAAAAACACAGGATAAGGAATGAGCTTTCTCACATCATTGTGTTTCTTTATGCTTTTTTTAGAAGTATTGTTTTTATGTAGCCAGTCTATGAGTTTGACATTGGATGACTTTATAAAACATCCTACTAATTGGATTTGTTAAAATAAATAAATCAAACGCTAATTGGAACGTGCCCTGCCATTATTTTTGCTTACTGAATTAGATATAATGGCATGGAGTCCTTTTTATCGTATTTGTGCACTTATTTAAACACCCCCCTGGCACCCAGTCCTGCAAATTCAATTATATATTCAAAGGAGGCATTCAATTTATGCAAGGCTGGTTTACATTTAATCCGGGGGCAAGACTCGGGAGCTGATGATAGGTCTGCTCAAGATTAATTAGCATCACTCAGCTGAGCGGCCGCATTGTTACGAGCCTGCAGTGTGAAACAAGGGATGTTTTATCCGTCCTCTGTGAGCTCCTCTGTGCTTCGGGGTGACCCTTTCCAGGCGGGGAAGGATTTTGCTCTTGCTTGGGTTTCGGTCTCGTGAAAAGGAAGGGTCAACACCACGCGCATTATCTGCCACCATCAAAGTCACCATCGTTTCCTTTTCTTTCCACCTCCTCTTAGCAACTCCGTGTTTTGCTATTAGTTTTTAGCTGATTGATAGACTCCAAGATTCCTCTTTGCTTCTGAAGATCCTCACCCTCATAACAGCTAACGAAGATGGAGAAGCCCCTTCTCGTTATTGTGTGGATGCTTTTGTTTTCCTCAAAGCTCCTTTGTGATACGGCAGCTAAAATTGTAAGATGCAAACCAGGTATCTCAGTTCAAGCTATAGGATCTTTTTCTTTCAATTTGTGGATTGTTTCTTTTTTTTTTTTTTCTGTGGCTAATGAATAGCCCTGTTCTGCCACCAAGTGGGTAGGTTTCATTGATGGCTGATTATGCATTAAGAGGGGCCCTACCCATTTTTTTTCTTTATTCCATCGTATTTAGTTGTAGCTCACATTTAGGTATCTGCACAGGTGGCATATTGTATTAAAAGGTTCTAAGCAATAAGCTTGCACTGACGATGAATAAAATATCTGCTGGTTTTAGCTGGTCTTTCTGTTTTGGACTTGCTATTCCTGCTTAAGTAGTCTTTAAAATCTATTAATGCCTTGGTAGAAAAACCTGAAATCCATTAGTGGAGGCAAAATTTCCAAGGATCTTGTCGCTAGATAGTTGCATAGCCGGCAAAGCAGATCACGCCATGTCATCGTGTTAGTGCTAGGAGTAGCTGCACAAGGTCCCTGTGCATCTCCTGGCCGGGCGTCCCACATGGAGGCTGGTGGCCCCGTCCTCGCCAAGCCAAGATCTGATTGCGGAGGTGGTGAAATGGTGCAGCTGAGCAATATTCCTGATGATGGGATTTGTTCCTTGTGCTTTCTGAAGTTTCTTTCCTCTTACGTTGCTGTCCACGCTGTATGGGCAGTGCTAGCAGAAGGGTGGCAGGCTTTTCAGTAAACCCTGAGTATGGCTCATACTGGGCGTCTTGGCTTTTCTGCTGTCTTTTGACCCGCGTGGTAGCAAGACATGGACAGAGGTTTTCTTCCTTTTGAGATCCAAGATCCAACCTTTCCATGCTTACTGCTTGCCCGTGCCCTTAAATTTGACTCCATCTTTTTCTTCCCATTCTTGTTTCCTGCAAATCCACCTCTCCAAATTGCAATTCTGTTGCTTCTGGTAAATGAATCCTTCCAGCTTATTGCCTTGTCACCCTGCATTTGCAGGTTCCTCCGCTAACTTTTCCTTCTAGAAGTGCAGGCATCTTGCTGCTACTTTCAAGGCTCTTCACAGTTTATCCTTACCTGTCGTAGCCAAACTCAGCGTCTCACTGCAAGGTTAACCTTGACTTTCAGCCATGGCGCTTTCAGGCTTCCTAGAGTTTCCGATCTTTTTTGGGGAAGCTCCCAGTTAATTTCCTGTAGTTCTTGCTGTATTCCCTCTCAGCTTCTCCTCCGATTTTATCTACTTCATTATGTATAAAATAACCTGCTACCTGCTGATATGATGTGATGATGTGATAGCAGCAATTACATTCTCTCTTAAATAAGGACTGTGCCCTGTATTTTTGCACAGGTAATGAAGCGCCATAAATACTTGGAGGGAACTCTGCTGAGACAGAGACAGCCCAGGTTGTCTATAAAATACGTACAATCTATCAAAAATATATATGAAAACTGAAATTGCTCTCAATATTTTAGGACAAGCTTCAACTTAAACTTCTCTTTAGCAACACCTTGGTTTGGGGTATCAGGGTTTTGGGTATCATTCTAAAAATGCCTGTAATAAATAGTTGATTAAGTTTTAGTAGTAAGTTATTTATGTTGAGTTTTGTAGAATTTACTGGAAAATGCTAGAAAACGCACTAGAGTGGGCCTGAAGTCATTTAATAGAATAAGGATTTAATGCAGATAGTGATTTGAAGTGTATTTGGTTTGATATGTGTGAAGTGTTCTAGAGGAACTGAGACACGTTTGGGACCTAGACAATAAGAAAATGGAAGTGATCACTGAAGCCGTAGATGTCCCCTGTGTTGAGTGACCCTTTTTGCAAAGCAGCCACCGATCACTTGTTCCAGCTGTTTATTGTGGATGTTCAGACAACACAGCCTGTGGGAAGGAGTCAGAGACATCTCTGTGCATCTAATTCCCCCATTAGTGTCAAGAGCAATTGGCAGTTTGGCTGGCAGAACAAGTTAACGTAGCCCTGAGCGCTGCTGAGTCCTTTCAACTCCAGGAGTGTTAGATGTGTCCAGTTGACTTTGCAGGACTAATATCTATGCAGAAAAGTTACCCTTGCTTCTCAGAGAGAAAACATCACAGTAGTACAGAGCTACTGAATGCATGGTTAAGGTTTGGACTCCAGGACCTAGGCTGCCTTTCCTAATGGATTCAATGCAGGAATGGGTTTGGCAGCCCACCTTGGACAGAGGTGAAGAGGGATGAGCCGGAGGCCGTGCAATTGGCACCAGCACAGGACTGATTATTTTGAGACTAATCCCAGCTCGCTTGATTTGTCTGCGTGATGCAAGTTTTTAAAATCTGTGCTTGTAATATAACATTTCACTCCATTCTTTGTGGGTTTCAAATGTTCAGAGAGCTGCTGTTTATTTATTTATTTATTTTTAATTGATGCTTAAACACAAGTATAGCAGGAATTGCAGAAAGAAAGATCATTTGGCCAGCAGCTTGGGATGGGTGGAATTGCCATCCCATCCCCTTGTTGTTCCCTCATTGTAAAAGGAAATCTTGTACTCTAAAGTACTGTAGACCTTGAGGACAAGTCAGGGTCGCATGAAGCTCCATGTTGGTATTTGTGAAAGGCGACTGAAGGGAGAGTTAGACTTTACAGTAGTTACAACCCAACTGTGTGTAATTCAAGGTTTAAAAGTGAAATGAAGCGAAGAGTTTTTCTATTATTTTTATTTATTAATTTTGCTGTAAGAACAGTAGAACTGTGACTGTTGTCTTCAACATGTGGGCTGATTCTTCCTTCTTTTTGAATATCTGACTTGAAGCTCTTTCCACTTAGGTACCAGTTACTGGGACCCAAACTGAAAGGGTTATGCACACGTTTGTTGTGATTCAAATGGTAGAAGGTTTAAAAATATTTTTTGGGTAGCTCCAAGGCAATTCCTCCGTGTTGCCTGAAACCTAATATAGTGATTATTATTATTATTATTATTATTTCTTCCTCTTGGAAACTTGGATACAAAATACTCATGTAAATGAACTAGCATAATGAGAATGAATACATTTTCATATTAATTATTTCTTTTTTTCTTGTCTTTAGGAGGTTGCTCATTTGATGAGCACTACAGTAACTGTGGTTATAGCGTGGCTTTGGGGACCAATGGATTTACCTGGGAGCAGATTAATACCTGGGAAAAGCCAACAATGGACCCTGCTGTTCCAACTGGTGAGTAGGAAACTCCAACAACAGGGCCGAATTATGAGTTTTATTCGGTGCTGAGAAACTGATTTTGTGTTCAAAATAATCTGACAACAGAATTCATAAATGTGGGATGGCTTTTTACAGTATCAGTCACTTGATGTCTTTTGATATCTTTGCTGAATTGTTTTTATCCCTTATTCCTATTTTATTTCCACATTCAAGAGAACAAATACTGTTTTAGACAAAACAGTCCAAGATTTGGCCTGTTCCAGGATCAGGGTCATAGAACTCTGGCGAGTGTCAGGAGGTCAGGAAAGGTAAAATTTTAAGATCTCCAGGAATATTGGCCCCTCCGGTTAACGTTCAGCTCTTAATTGACTGCTTTAATTTTTAATTCTGAGGAAGAGGAGAAAATTTCAGAAGAGTTTACTTTAGAATGCTAAAGTTAATGTCTTAGTATATTGGCTTTTCAGAACCTGAAGTTTTCATATGCAAGAAAAATATTTCCCGCAGAGGGAGTTACCAGAATATCTAAGTTGCTAACATATATTGAGAACATCCAGCAATATCATCACCTTCCATGAGGTGCTTGAAACATTCTCTGGAGATCTCCTAGTACTGATGTTTTCTGGAAGTTTTGTTTCTCATTGGAAATGAACATTATGTGCTGGTGTGTATGGGGATAAATTCTCTATCCTTTCTGGAATGCTGTGTTGGAAAAGAACTTGTTTTTAGAAAGTACACTAAGATTTTCTAAAATACCTAGTTCACCTGCTGCTTTTGTCACCTAAAATAACAGAGCGATCAAACAGAGCGATTAAAGTCATTCGTAAAATGGCAAGCAGAACTGACCAGCCATTTAAGATTTTGCTTTCAATTCTAAGAAAGATGGATTTGTTTCAGTTTAGTGGCTTTCACTCTGAGAAGCGTGAGCAAAGTTGCAGAATCAACATGTGTACTGCTCAAGAGGTACTTCTACCCCTCTGTTTCTTGGGAGGAGAGATGTGAAATTGCTAAGTGCCTGTTAAGGACCCCATGCATAGATGGTGCATATTCAGATGCATATTCTGATAGAACAGCCTCTCCCTGCTGTAGCTGTTGGCAGAGAGCCAATGTGTTAGAGCTGCCAGCAAAACACTTGCATGGGGGGACCAAGCTCAGTGCAGCTTCCCCATTATCAGTGGTCAGTTCAGCTTTCGTGTCATGTCTTTGATGAGAAACTGTTCAGAGCAAGACCTTTCAAAGCACACAACACCCCGTGTCACTTGATCTGGCCCGGCTATCCTAAAGAAAGCTACCTATGGAAATTAGCTACGTTTTTCGGGTCTCAGCTGTGTTCGTTCCAGATGTGTTGCCATCTTAACAAGGGCATTTTTGTCCCTTCTGCCTCTGGGTCGTACTGCCTTTTGCCAGTACACCTAGCCAGAGAGACAAGACAGATCTTTGAATTAACAGGTCCCAGAACGCTCTGAAGGAACAAAAACGTGGACAATTTTAAGACAAATTGGAAGGCAAGAAATAAATGGAAAGGCTTGCATAGCTTGGACTGGAGGAGCTTAATGTCAACTCTAAATGTTTATGTAAGCCTCACCCCAGACACCTGGGGGACTGTATGAGAGTGTGTTACTGTCCTCGTCTCACTGGAACCGCAGAAAAATAACAAACAGACACTGTACAAAATGGTACAATGTATTTTTCTCACAGGGCTTTTGAAATGAATCCTCCTAAAACTGAGAAAATACAGTGAGTACAGTTATGTGGTCTTCCTTTTAATCATCAGGTATTATAGCAGCACTAATTATTAAATGTATAGTGGTCTCAAAGCAGCTGTGAATTTAATAATGTTGCACCTAAAATGAGAAATGCAGCAAGGTTTTTTTTTGTGTGTGTGTATTTGGAAAAATGCACCAGGTGAACCTGCCAGCCACCTGGAAGATGCTGATAAAGAAATAATACCTGAAGAAACTTTGAGGAGTATGAGTGGAAATGACTCAGTTCCTCACATTGCCAGGCCTATTCAATTCATATAGAGCAAAAGGCAAAACAGGTGGGTAGAAAGAGAAGATTGACTGCTGCCAATATGAACAGATGCCTTGGGTAGCAAACATGGCTTTGAGCACTGTCCACATCGCATTAACCTTAAAGTAAATTATCATGGTCAGGTAGATTGCCTCGAGCTAGCAGGAACGCTAGAACTGCTATTGGGAATCTGTACTGTTGAACAGGAGTTGAATGCATTTTCTTTGTATCGGTTACTCCCTAAAAATCTGCTTTGCAAGGATAAAGGATATTTACTTCAAACTCCCCTAGTGGTAAGGCCAGCTGAATAAACTGATGAGCAGCACAGTGTGCTCCTGTAAGTGAGGACACCCTTAAAACTGGAGTACCAGGCCAGTGGGTAGTTGCAGCTTTCCATTGCATCTCATTTCTCTGCAGCAGTGGAAAGGAGCAGGGGGTTCCTACATGGAGCTGCAGGGCTTAGAGGTGGTATCAGAGGTGCTGGTGAGCTGACCATGTTCTGGTGACCAACGCCAGCCAGGAAAGCTCCTCTCCTTCGGAGCGTTAGGGGCAGGAGGGCCAGGCTTCATAGGGTCCTGCAGAGGTGGCCAGCGATGCAAACGCCGTCTTGCAGGGGTACTTTATTTTTCCAGCAGGGAATATAACAAAATGCTGTGTTGTGGAATCCTGAGAGTGGAAATGTTGGGGGGGGGGACCAAAAAACCCTGAATGAAAACCCTGAATGAGCATTAGATTGGTTCAAAGATACGAAATAAGTCTGCAGCGCAACCTGCTGGGAGCTGTGGGCAGAAAGCGGGGCCTCCCCCCGCCCCGGTCAGCCTGCATTAACATTTCCCTCAGCGCTATTTTCCTCTGTAAATGCGTTGGCTTTCAGAAGCACCAGCAGGCCCCTTTGAATTCAGCCAAGCCACAGAATTCTGCCCTCCTGCATACTAATGATAATATCTCGCACTTTTTGCAGTGCTTTTCATCGTTCGATCGCAAAGTGCTCTTCAAAGGAGGTCAGTGCCATGAGCGCGAGCGGAGTCTATAGTGTCTGCTGCCACCCTGCCACTGAGATCCCTGCCCAGGGACAGCTCTCTATTCTCAAGTGCTTTTTTTCTTTTTATTTTTTTGAATTAAAATGGCCCAAAAAGAGCAATTAAAATGCTCCATTAGCAATGGAGCTACTTTGTAGGCGATTTGTTTTACATCATTGCTAGCAAATAAGCTGCTTTCCGTGAGTTCTGTGGCTTATTCCTCAGGGCCGGAAGCAATGTTAATTGGGAGATTAATAACCAAAATGCTTTGCTGTTTTTGAATAAATACCTCAAAAGTCACGAGATGAAAGGTGAGTAGTCAGTCTCCTGACTTTGAAACTGTTGTTCGATGTCTTTACATAATAGCAGGAGAGATTATAGCAGGATATTCTTTAACAGATGGGTATTTATTTGAACCCAGGCAGCCTTGATGATGAGGGTTCTCCATCCTTTTGGCTACTTGTTCCAGTAACCATTTGAGTTGCAAAGTTTCTCGGCCTCCGTTTTTTCCCTCATCTTTCCCTCCCTTCTTCATATTGCAACGTTGCAGCTCTCCAAGCACTGTGGACCTGTCTGTCCTTGCTGCAGTTGTAAGAATAATGTTCATAATGAAAGTACTTAACATTTGCATGTTCAAAGCACTTTACCAGCATTTACTAATTAACTCCAATGGAGACCTAACCAGGGCTGACTTGATTGGAGTAATTACTTTAATTCTATTAAATATGATCCCACACTGAATACCAAGCCGTTATGCCACGTGCCTTTCTGCAGCAGCATTCCTCAGTGCTAGATTTACTGTTAACCTTGTGGAAAACGTCGATAGTTTTAGTGTTTTTGTGAGATTATTTCTATGGCGTTTTTCAGTAGCCGACGACTACTATTCCACCACTGGTTCTGAAGCCCACTGGCATGTGCAACGTGTTTGTGCTTCCTCTCGTTGCAGCTGGACTCAAGGATTTGGACTGTTTTATATTGCTCCAGAAGGTTAGTAACATATGGATAATACAGCGTAGTATGTGAGCTTGGAGGAGGAGTCCTGTAAGTGGTGGCTGTCTGGAGATAGTCAGCAAGGTTAAGGGACAAGGGGGTTCCAGGTTACTTACCTGCCTGTACTGCATGGTCGGATGAGATGAACCCAACTCAAGAGTTGGCGAGCATGCGTAGCTCCTCATTTTCCTTCAATACATTGTGATAGCTCACTGGAAATTAATGGCAGGATTTTTTTCTGTTGTGGCAGATGTGAGGGCTGGGTACCCTTCCCTTATCCAACTGGGTATGTTTGTGGGTTCTAGTGACTGGAGAGCTCTCTGAGCTGCTTGCTGGAAGGAAGAACAGAAGGGTTATCATCATTAGCGTTGCTTCGTGAACTACCCACTTAGCCCGGGAATGTCAGAGGATGATGTATATCTGAGTACCAGATGGCTAAATTCTACCTGGACTCCACTGAACTGAGTGAAATTTAATGTTAGTCTAATGGATCGAATGTTTTTCTGTCACCTTCCTCTCCGTGGTGAGTGACACCATGGAGTTAGTGTGAATGAATAATTACAGAACAGGCCTTACTGAGGAAGGGAAGTTGACAACCTTCCATCTATGCCCACAGGATTCTTTAACTTAATTCAGAAGGTGACTGATGTAAAATGAGTGTTAACTTTTACAAGGGACAGAGAGCCTCTATGCACGGGTCAGATATTTGTTGTCTGTTTTTCTCCAGACTAGAATAAATGCCAGGAGGAGTTAGATGCAACGTTTATAAATTTGAAAGGCAATGCAATAAAATTAACATTTTCTTCTGAGTGTATTAATTTTTGCTTACAACAAAATACACCAACAAACTTGTTAAAGGAAGAAATTAAAAACCAACTGTGTATATGATGAATCATGATCCAATTTTGTCTGAGATAGAGAAAGAAATTTGACTCAGCTGTGTATATTATTTTTTCCTTAAAAATAAAATCAGATGAAATTACTAAGGATGTGGGAAATGTGTTTCTTCACAGTCTTTCCTTCCCATACAAGTAAATAGATTGGTCTGTGGTTAGGCAATGAACTAAAAGTCGTTTCTTTCTCTGGATGATTTCCAGAGCACGTTGATTTTGGTCTTTACTGTGCAGCCTCATGTCTGTGTTTGGGGGTTGCTTTCTATAGTTGCAATTGTAAATATTTTTTTTCATTTTTCTGAAATTTAATCCTTGATTTGCTTGAGTTTTGAGAGTTGATCTCTTACTTGCCCTGTTTTATTTTAGTGGATGTGCACAGGAAAGTTTAACCATTGGTAAAGTGTAGTGTTCTGGCCTATTTAGCAATGCACACTGGGGAGAGATGCATATTCGCAAGTAGCTAGAGAAGGCTTTACTGGCTGGCCTTCAGTTGCTTCATTTTTCAGTAGCATTTCCAAAAATGTTGTTATGATTGATTCCTTAATTGCTGCCAGAAACCCAGCAAGTAAATCATAGTTGTGTTGGAATCCAATCGGCGACTTAATCGGTGGCTTAAACATTTGCTTGGTCTTGTGTTCCTGCATCACAGCACTGAGCAGTACTGCCTATTGGTTTTAAAAGGGCGCTATGAGCAGCGATGGGCTGACACAAGTGCACGGGAAGTAAGGAACCTGTACATTACGAATCTTAAAAGCAAGGCAGATCTCTCCAGTGAAGTCAGACGCGAGATATTGACTGTTAATTAAGTGCATTTACCCCTGTTGAGGCTTTCTGCTGTAGAGTAATTACATCTCAGGTTTTTAATGTCGTGTCATTCACTTTGGGAATGTAAAATAGAATTTCTTCGCATGCAGAGAGATCAGCAGAAGCAGGTAACCACGTAGATTTGGTACGTATAGATTTGGTGCTTTGGTACTGGAGTCAAGCTTGCTAAGGCTGCTTAGCCTTCCCTGAGCGTGCGTGGTATAAAAAAAATTATAAAGGGAATCCGAAAGGATGAGTTCTCGGAGCTGAGGACTCGCAGCACTTTAGGGCACGTTCTACTTCTTTATTAATCTGTTAGTTTGAGAACTATCAGGGCCCATCATCGAAGTATCAAGGGTATTAGGGTGTCATGTTAGGACTGGCTCTAGCTTGAGAGCCAAGTAATGGCTTTATGTAGCAACACTAATGGAAAAACACTTCTCTTGAAAAGCTTCAAGAATTGGGGGAGTAGAAGGAAAAGAGGATCCTTTTCATATAAGGAACTTGATTCCGCTATCTTCCAAGTAGATATATATATATGTATATATATATTTTAATCATTAAACTAGTTGAAATTCTTCAGAAAGGAATATGGTTGCCTTGAAATAAGATTACTCTATGGAGTAAGCTTTGAGACCAAGGTCTTCTGCTCTAAATGCTTATTTTGTGGAATTTCTTTCCATAATAGAGGGATGATTGATTGTACTTAAAGCCTTGCCAAGTGTGTTGATACCAATTTCCAGCTTTTCTCAGGTGCTGCTTACATTGGGTAGCTGTTACGCATTATTTATCCAGCACTAATTATTTGCCATAGTGAATACACTTTCTCAGTGTTCACTGAGGTGGCTGGAAGTCTTTCCACCAGCGGATGGGGATTCCTAACAGGCTGTGGGCACAGCCTGCATTTTCAAATCCTTCAATATTTAATTAAAAGCATGCAGGTTGTCTGGAATAGTATTCACAATATCTATTCACCGGTTCCACTGAGAATTGTGGCTGCTTAGAATCCCTGGGAAAAAGCAGGTCATTTCTTAGGCTTGGGAAATATTAGCATTTGCTATTCCCAGTGTCAGATACTTAGTGCATGTAATTTGAAAGCAAGTGTTTTTCATGTGCCTATATATATTTTTCCCCAAGTTATTTATATATATATTATATATATATATATATAAAAAAAAAGGCTGATAGCAACAATGCATAGATATTCTCATGGGACAAAATAATGTATGAATCTCCTATGTTAGGCAATCCAACCTCCTCTGTAGCATCCACCTCTTTTAGAAGGTGATGGAAGCCATTGTGGTTGTATTCCTTTAGGATAGAAGTTGTAATATTACAAATTATCACTTGTTTGCAGTATTGGCTAGAAAAATAAATGCGATTATGTTCGTGAATGTTGAAAATTAAGCAAGATAAAGCAATTGTTTGAGAATCTTTTCCAATGAAAAGCTGCATTCACTGAATTCTCATTGGCGCTTTTTCTCGCTGTCGCGTTTCGCAATGTGAGCTCTGAATTGAATGAACAGCTGTGGTAAAATGGCACCGCCAAGTTGCAGGGAGTTCACAGCGAACTGAGACATTTCATTCTCTAACGCGAGCGATGCTGAACACTAACTACTTTGAAAAATGATTTTTTTTTTCCTTTTATTAGTGTAATCTCGATGAATACAGTTCACACAACAGAAAGGTGTCCGGCCCTTGTTTGCAGCACTTGCACTGGCAGGGTGGGAGAGGACTCGTACCAACAAAGCAAAGCCTCTCTCTGACACTGGACCGTTTGCATTTCTAGGCATGGAGACAGACTTTTCTTTGTGTCTTCCACTTTAAATTGGCTTACAGTGTGAGCCTGAGGATAATATGAAGGGAATGGCTGTAGTGTCCTTCAGGATATCCTAAGGAGAGTTGGATAGCAAGGTTTCAATGAGTAACTTTGGGCATTTGAGAGCCTCCTTGGTCCATCTAATGCTTCTCAATCAGGCATATTGTTGACACTAAAGATCGGCCAAATCCCTTTGATCTTTGAAAATACCACCTCTTGCCTTGTTACGGGTGTTGTCTGAGTCGGGCTGTAGTCTCAACTGGTGTTTTATCCAGCTTCCTGACTGTGCCTCTTATGTGGATGTAGTAGCAAAAGCCGTGGGCAGAAATGAGCTAAAAGAACCACCTTAGAGGGATTGCAAATAGTCTGTCCTCTTCAGGATCTTGAAATGCAGATCCATTTCAGTTCAGGAATTTAATATGCTTTAGAATAAGCATTTTATGCACTGGAAGTTTATGCAGTACCTCTCTTTTTTGTTTATTTGTTTACTTTTATACCACATTTGTCACCATAACACCCAAGTTTTGACTCTTCGAGCAGCGTGGTTAGTGTTTTCACAGGATAATTTAGTGACACTATTTCTCTCTATGCTCAATGTGTATGAGAATTGTTTTATTTTTTTTCCAATGTCCTCTTCACCTTTTAATCCGCCCTAGTTGCTTTAGTGAAGATCTGTGTGTGAAGAATCTAAGCAGTAAAATCCAACTCGCCTTCCCCCTCTCTCCTTCCCAGACCAGGCTAAAGTCAGATTGTTGTAAAAAAAAAAATTAAAAAAAAATACTGTAAGCTAAATGAACTTCTTGCTAAACTTAATGCAGTCTAGGGTGACAGAATGAAGATGGACGAGAGAGGACTTTGTGCGTTCTTGTGGCCAGTTTTACTATTCCATCTGTCCACAGCAGACAAATGTCTTTCCTCTTTTCGATTTTATAGGTTTCAGTTGTTTAGCAGTACGGTTATGGGAATATTCAAAGGAGGAATCATAACCAGGAAAAGTGTCTAGCTTAGTTCTCATTAGCTGTTCATCTAGAACAGATTGCATAGGATGATCTTCTGGAGTGTGTCTAATTGCTACAGCATGGTAGTTTAATGGGGCCACATTTCTACAAGCTTGTTTAAGTGCATCTGTGCCAGCTGACCTCACGGCTTGGTGTGCAGCGATTCGGCTCGAGAAAGCAGAGTTTAAATATAGGATCTCATTTGTGTGGTCCCTAACTTGATTCGCTGTTACGCACTTGTTTGGTTTTTGTATGGCATCTGGCAACACTGTGATACTCGAGCTCTTCGCCATCCATCCCATTCACCGCTCCCAAATATTTGTCATTCTTCAATCTGCCTTTCAAGCCTGGACACTCTTTTCCTTTCCGTTTTTGCTCTGTGTTTTCTTTTCTTTTCATTGAATATTTGTGTTCCTTATTTTATCTGGGAACTAAGCTTTCTTCTTTCCCTCTGACACATTTTTACCCAGCAAAGAATCAAGAGGTTATTACAACTGAGCACTTGAGCAGCTCGGACTGGAAACCCCATTCTTTTCTCAAGACCTTTAATGTCCCTTTCTCCCTTATTTGCTCTGTGGCTTCATCCCTCGAGATTCCCCGTTGCTCACAGCCTTGAGGCCAGTGGAATGTAGATCTGTAAAACAGTTTCCACTGGCCTAAGAAAACAGGACGTTCACGCTGCTTTGCAACTCTGTTAAGTTGCTGCAGAAAGCATCCCTTGGCCTTGTACCCTTTAAGTGAGAAACAGGATTTCAAAAGCTCATTTGCTTGTTTTCATAGCATGGGCTTAATTCTACAAGGGAGAGGAGACGAGCTAATGTAATTTAATTTTGCCCTTTGAGAAGAAGGGAGATCGCTTGGCCAGCTGCTGCCCTGAACACACAAGGAGCGCGCGGGCTGCAAGATTAGCTTTGAACTTTATCAAGTCTCTCAGCAGAATGTGCTAACGAGCTTGGGTGGGAGATTTCTGAAACTGTTGGCTCTGATTGTATTAATTAGCGTGCAGCTCCAAACCAGTAAAGCAGGCTGAGCTATAACTAGCTCACTGTAAAATAAGTGCTGCTACACACAGGGCTTCTGCTATGCCTGATATTTTTGGGCAGGGTGGGCTGCAAGGATATCTATTTGACCTGATATGTGAAAACCCAGGACTTTTGTCGACCTGCTTAGTTTTTAAAGGTTTTGGCATGTTTTAGCAGTATAATCTATTCTCTTCAAGCTGTTAATTTGTGTGTGCTTTGGTTGTGTGTTTGGCAGGAGGCCTTTTTCTCCCAAATATCTGAGCTTCTAACACACAAGGTAAGAAGCATCTCAAAGCTTTGAGGTGTCCTACCAGATTTCTCCCTCTAAGGGACTTGACTTTCGAGGGAGCCTGTCACAATCTAGACCAGTACCCCCGGAGTCTTAAACTAATTTTCCTCCCAAATAGATTCGCTCTGCTTTTAAACTAGGGGTTTTCAGTCACATTGCCAGGGCTGGCTCTTAAGACACAGTTTCTTATCTGACACTTGAAAAACAGCCAGCCACCTTTTTATTTTTATTTTTATTTTTTTCTTGTAGGCGATGCCTCAGACTCTCCAAACCTTCAATTATTAGAGTTTTTCATCTCCGCTTCCATCTTCCTCCCTACTCTGCAGCCCTGGTGTGAGAGCTGGCTTGTCAAGAAATCTAGAGATCTTACAAGAAAATAAAGTGCACAGTGTTGCACAAGACAGTTTTTAGCAATGCAGAGTTCAAAAATGTAGTACATATCTGAAAAATTAGGGACCTTTTTAGTGATTGCTGTGCTTGCTTTATTTTTGCCGGAGGTTCCCATCCTTGGAATAAGCAGTCTGTTCTGGGTTGTTTTCTTTTTTTGCATTTGCTTGATCATGTTGCATGTGGCAATGGGACAGACTGACAGACGTTGCCTGTCTTCTGAAAAATAAAACCAGGCAGGACTTTGTTACAGACTTGCTGTTCTCTTGTGTCTTTAGAACCCTAGCAGAGGAGTCCATGACCTTACTAAGAGAAGAGTCTTTTGTCGCAGTGTTTGGGATAGCTCATTGCAGCCCTGTAGTGCAGCCTGAGTAGGGGTGAGAATCAATAATCCATGGAATAACACGGAGTGGAGGGCACGGTGTACAGTAGGCTAAATTTGCTTATCCAGATTGGGGTTTATGACCGTATCAAATTGAGAACTTTGGTGCATCTCACTCCCTGCATTCCAGACGCTATTCTGTCTTCATACCCATTTTTGCAGATACTCGGTCTGGTATGGGAAAAGCTCCACTTAATCATGTCTCAAAGATGAAATTTTGTCTGTTATCCTGACAAGTATAGGTCCAGGCTGCAGCTTCATATCTATTCTAGTCAATTGCTAAACCAGTGTATCAGGTGCCCACAGTTTAGGCTTTAGATCACATTTAGCCCTTCTTCCTAAACAAGGAGATCAAAATGTTTAGTGAAAATCTTGGTGTTTGAGCAGGGCAGACCTGCCTTTGTACCAAGATCATCTAAACAAGCACTGATCCATGAGAGCTTTTTTAGCATCGCTAATACACTGAGAATTATTATGGCTTTCATGTTCTATCACCTACCTCTTTAGCTTCCCATTTCCTTTTTTATGAGAGATTTAAGAAACAGATGAATTGCCGACATCCCTCCTCTGAAATAAAGATCATAGTAAGACAAAATATTGCATAAAATCTTCTGAAGGACTCCTCCTAATCTTCATTTAGGGGAGAAAACAAGCTAGCAATGTTTCTAAATGCTTCACCTGAAACTTGCCCTTTCTTCACGTTGAAATTGGTCTAGAGATTCTCCCCCAGGCTATATTTTTTATTCTTCAGATACCAAATCCAGTCCTCCCACCTGCTTTTCCACCATGCTTTTTTGCATTGCTCCAGAAGTAGAGGCAATAAGTAGTACCTCATTTGATGATGAAAACATCTAAAATCCTCTTAAACTAAACTCAGAAATGAGATCGGAGCAGGACGCCTCGGGGTGATAAATGTGCAATGTAATAGCCCATGCAGAATTCAGAGGGCTATGGCAGCCCGTTTCCTCGAGCACCAAAGCAATGCTGTGTCTTTATGTATGTACTCCCATACACCTGCTTTTAGTAGGGAAAGTGATAAAAGCCTATCAACCTTAGAGCCTATTCCGTACTTTATTTAATAGGTATTCTTAGGACATTGATTAAACTTTTTCGGTTTGCCTACATTTACTCCTGGAAATTCTCTGGCTGTGGAGGTGTCTTGCTGTTTGAGTTAAGAAAAGTTGCTCTTCCCTTTTGTACCTCTCTTGGCTGTGAAACTTGGGCTACAGCTGAGCCTCCTTGTGCAGCTACGGGAGAAAAATAATTCTGCAGTTGAATGAGTAGAGCTGTACTGAAATTTGCAATTAATTTTTTGTCATTTGCCTCATGCCTCAGCCTGAGATCCAAGCACAAACGTGCACTTTTCCTCACACCACAAATGATAATGTTCTTACAAACTGATTATGTTTTCAAAAATAAATGCATAATCACTGTGGCCTTCAAGTTGCTCTCTCTAATTGAAAGTTTGCTGCAAAATCTCTCTTAACCAGGACAGTGTAAGCGTTTCTATTGTAATTATTTGCTTTTAGCCTAAATTGCCAAGGCAATATGATGCTATTCTGGTGGCTACAGTTATGCTGATATGAAAGCTCTAAAAAATCCCTAAATGAATATTAAAAAGCCTTTTTTTTTTTTTTTTGGGGGGGAAGGGGGATGCTGGTATAACCACAGCACCAGTCCATCAACATTACAGTGATCTCACTGAAATTCTGCTAGGAATGTAAATGAGAAGCCATTCTGTTCTAAAAGCTTCAGCTAATATAATTAATTGCATTCATTTTCGAGGTGTTGTGTTGTTTGTTTGTGGAAATGTGCAGGGGGGAGATGGAAGAAAAAAAAAATCTGGAAATTTCATCAGTGATTACAAAAGAGATAGTGATTTACTAATTGCCTTTTGCCATTTCCTGACAGTTTGCATCTCTTATTAGCCAAACAATCTGCCTCAAGTCACTGAAAACATTTGCGTGTTGAGAAATTAGGGTAAATATCCTACGAATAATTGCCGAGCTGTGAATTTGTCCCGTTTTTCACGGGGACCTCGATTTCTCCCCTGCGATTTGCAGCCTCAGAGCAGCACACGGGCTCGAGACTTGGTGCGAGATGCGCGGGAAGCAGAAGGTGGTTGAGAGGGGACCTGTGTGGCTGCGTTTGCTGCAACAGAGCCCACGCCAGCTTCGCTGCTTTTAAGGTTGCAGCTCCGAGAACATGAAAAAGCAATGGTTAGCATCAGTTGAGCAAAAGCACACATTCCCCTACTGCTCACCTACCCCCATACAGCCCCCCTCGACAAATTAAATGAGCCGAGTTTGACTTAACCCTCATGTTCAGCTGCGTTATCTTCAGTAGGGTAGGGGCTCATGGCTCACCTGGTATAGGATGGCTCCTGGTTCCTTGGGTTCCTTAGGATTTTGTTGTGTGGTCGGCTGACCTGCAGATAGTATTTGATCTATTAACAAGTGTATGGGCTAAAATGTATAAAAGCAGATGTTTCTTTTGAAATCAAGGTTCCTAAAGTTCTAAGGGGAACACTTCTTTTATGAACATAAACAGTTGGGCTTTCCTCCCCGAAACAGAGAAGTCTCTGAATCAATACATGATAGGACATTCAAGGGCCTTTTTAAAAAAATACACATTTTTTTTAATGCAAAATACATTTTTGACAGTTGTACTTATTGCTGTTACATTTAAACATTGTGCATTCCACAACTGTAGGGCAACCCAAATCCCGTGTATCCCTCGTGTCAGAAAGTGCAAAGAAAGTTTTCAAAAATAAGAGAAAGAGCCTGCTGATGCTGACTGAGGGCTGTTGGGTGGAGGCCTTGTAGGTGTAGTTAAATTGCTCTAATTTCTAGCAGTAAGCCTGGTTATTGTAGCATGGCTTTTAAGTGGTCACAAGAGGACGCAGGTAAACAGAAAGGCAAGGGCCTTGCCCTGCCTATGGCTTCTGGGGCTTAGCAGAGTATTTTATTTTCCAAGACTGTTATTTCAACATCTCTCAGTAGTTTAGAAGAGCCTATTAAAGACGTAGACTGTGAAGAAATACCAATTAGTTTTATGACTGCCTTTAATATGAGGCCTTTTCTGTGTTATCAATCATTAGTCTCTGTCACATTCTTTTAATAGGCAAAAGGATTTTTAAATTTGTTCTGGAGGGGGCGGCTTTTTTGTTCTCTTACAAATGAAGCAAAGCTTATTCTGGGAGCAAAAGGGCACTGTTTTGTCTTTTTAACCTGATGTTAGTTGCAAAGCACCATAATTACTCTCTGATGTTCAATAAATGCTGGACAAGGTGATCCCTTGCCTGAAGACTTGGAAGCATTTACAGGGCCACTCTCCAGCTCAGCCTCGGTCGTGAAAAGCCATTATAAAAGTCTGATTTCACACGAAGCAATTTGTTATAGCTATTTCTTTTTGATGGAGTCCGCCTCTGGCTTTATAAGTTTGTCACAAATGCCTTTGATCAAGTGGAGAAATTCAAGACCACAGTGTTTTCCTACGTCCCTTGGTGTGTTTTTCTGGCCTCTCTCTGCAGCAGGCCTGGTGCAAAATCTGTTTGGGAACGGTCATGTTTTGTTGTCCATTACGAGGTAACGGGAATTCCTTTGTAACCCCCATGAGAGGGTATCTGGAATTCACGAGCAAACGTAACTACAGTAAGATAATCCTATGTATAGAGGCCTCCATACACCAAAGAAGTTCAGGTGCAATGTAGTAAGGATAAGAAACTAATCCAGGGCACCATATCTTCATCTAAAATAAAGCATAAACCAGATTTAGCTGCTCCTTTAAGTACGGAAAGTTAACAAATGTGGAGTGACATCTGGAGGAAGAGCTATAGTAATGGAGGGAATAAAAAGTTAGGAAGACTTCTTTAGTTTAACTGAAGAAGCTTTGGAGAGCCAGGAATCTGCTCCATACTTGAAAGTGCTTTGCTACTACAGGCAAATTCAAAGGAAGCAAACAAGCAATATATATTGTAGTTGTTGTGTCTGGTAACTGAATTAAGAATTGAAATAATTTGCCTTTTGCAACTTTTTGGAGTCCCTCATGAGAGCTGTGTGAGAATCAGGGTCAGAACCTACTTCCGATTCCAGCGTGCTTAAAAATCTCCAACAGGAACCTGCAGGAAAGAGGAGCAAATAAGCAGTGAATCTCAGAAGCTGAATAGAAAGTAAAGGGTTGGACAGTGTATGGAGAAAAGATTACAAGCTGCATGTGCTGTATGGTTAGGTGAGGATTAAATCAATTTCCTGTAGCTAATTCCCTTTGGGAATAAGTTACTACGTTTTACTGCATGACTGGTTGCTTCTCTGGTAGAAACATGTTCACCGTTTTCTTTCTTGAAATGTATATTTTTAATTAAAATCAATACTGAACATCATCCCCGAAACAATAAGGTGTTGAATGAAGCTGCTTTAGGTAAGTATAAGCCGTGCGTCAGGTTGCTGTGCACTGGGAAGGTCTCCCGTGATATTTCTCAATCTGTGCAATATTAACATTGCCACGTGCTGTTAAGCAGGTCCGTGCAACAGCACGTGGCGTGGTCAGGTGTGGTTAACTCTGCGAGAAGGCCTTAGTTTTTTAAGGAACAGCTCTTGGTAAGCAGGAAAGAGTCTCTTTGTGCAGCATGTTGATGCTTTTAGGGATGGAGCCAGGGATGCTGTGAGCAGGGGTGGGTGCAGGCGCGTGGCCTTGCCCTGGTCTCCAGCGATGCTCACCGCCTTGCAGCCCCAAAATTTGGCTTCTCGAACTGTGCCCCTCCTTGAGCTAACGGGATGTCTGAAGGGAAACATCTGCTATAAATTTACTTCATTGGCCCTTGGTTCCTCTGCTCTTCTTGCAGAGGCGTGAAGGAATGAAGTGGAACTAGTGCTCCTGGTTCTTGCTGCAAGTCTTTCTCGCCTCCTTTGCAAGCTTGGGTGTCCCCCTTGTCACGTTAAGTGGTGCCATTTGTGTAAGAAATCTAGAACCGTTTAGGACACCCACTCAACTCTGAATTCACAATATTGTTTTTTCTTCTACATCTAAGCACTTTCTGCTAACATTTAAAGCCCTTGAGCACAGTTTTGTTAATGGTTGTGACTGTCACCCAGTTGTTTTTCTTTCTGACCCAAATGAGATGTCTCCCTTGAAAATAACAGGAGCCTCACATGCAGTAGGCACGGTTTTCAAATGTTAAACTAGATGACAATTATCCCAAATTAGTCCTTTATTTGCAATACTTCCATTTTTTTGGAGGTTGGGGTTATTTATTTATTTTTAAAGCACTCGAGATTGCTGTGGTTTGGCATTTAAGGACTTCTTTGCTTTGAACCAGTTGCAAAAGTCGTGTACTGCCTCTTCTCTGCTGGAAAGACAGCACAGTCCTTACAGGGATGGCATTTGGGGGATAGGAGATTTGGCAGCAGGGATATACAGGAGAGACCGGATTTGTTTCTAACCTGCATGCATCCTTAGCCATCCAGCACATAACCGGAGAATTCACGACCTGTTTTCCTATTCCAACAATCTGCAATATTTCTCTCCAACTGCTACATTTGTTATATCCCGTAATATTTTGGTTTTGGAGTTTTATTTATTTTTAATTGCTTTTAGAGCTATGACATAGAACCCAAGTCAGGAGATGGGAGCCTTTCTGACGTCTTGTTTAATTTACTGAGACTGAAAATGGACTGTGGCTCTCAATGTGCCTGTCAAAAGGCTTTGATCTCTCCCTCCTCCTCACAGGAGATGAATTGCTATTACTCATAGTAAATATGAAGACTTAGAACCATCTTATTTTCATTTTATAGTGTTTTAAAACAAGAATCTCTCTTTGAGCAATGAGAATGGTATCATGGATTTATTAAAATGTGAATGCTGATGTCTCAAAAGCAGGAAAATGAAAAGGTGCTCTTGTGTATTTTCTCTGCAGCAAAGGAATCAGCTCAGCTGGTCCCGGAAAGCATGGAAGAAGATTGCTGCTTCCACAGTATCGTGCTGTCTTTGCTAGTTGCTCTGTGCTCACTCGGGCATTTGGCCTGCAAAGAGAAAAATAAGCAATGAGGATAGCTCCATCCGAACACCTTCAGCATTATTTCTTAATTTATGCAACTCATATAGAGATTTCCATGTACATTTCTGCTCTGTAAGCTCATTCACTTAACTTTTCATGTTCTGGCACACAAACCTTGACGGTGTTTGAAGCACAGCATGATATCAGAGGATCTTGATTAGAAAGCAGTTTGAGGAAGTGGGCGTCCTACAGAGATCCAGGCTTGCTTGCTGTCCAGGTGAATCTCTGCTTTTGTATCTTATTAAGGAATGTTTCTGTTATTTCCATATTGATTCCTACAGGTGAACATACAAGTTCTCTTGTCCTGTACAAGGAAACAAGCCCTGAAGAATGCTGGGTCCTATGTCTGTCAAGGAAACACTTAAAGTGAGCATTGGGTTTTATTATTTAAGAAGATCAGCAACTCTCAGCTTCCTTTCAGTTTCCTGCTAAAAGAGAAAAACAGTTTCTTTGCTATCAAACAAAGAAAAAACAATGTGCTTCCTGAAGCAGGAGAGCAGTCTACACTGTTCTTCTGTTCTTGTCTGAGTACCAGCAAATGCTCCCTGCCTGAAGTAACTGCAATATCAGCCACAGCTTTTGTAGCTACCACTCCAGAGAGAGATTATTAACTCTGGGTTATGTGTGGTCAATCAGGGATATCAAATATATTTCCTTTATATGCAGCAAAGTCCGCCTAATTGGCAACATTTCATACATTTGGAAAAGAAATCTTGAATAAAAGACCCTGTTCCTACCCCTTCCCCTTTATTATTTCTCTAAAAGGTAGATGCAGAGTTTTCTTCTACTCTTTATGAGGAAGATGAGGGAAGAAATAGGACTGAGTAGGTTCAGCTGAACTAAACACCCATCTCATATATCAGGATTTTCTTTTTTTGAAAACCTGTGTTCCAGTGCTGAATATGCTCAGCTTTGTTTAATGCTTTGATGCAGTTAGTTATTTTTTTTTTTTCCGTTGACTTAAGAATCTCATAACAGAAAATGAAGAAAGTCTTTCAGCAAGTGTTCAAAAGGTTCAGGTACTTAAATCCCTTAATGAAGTATAACTTTGAAGTGTAAGTCCTCTTAGTGTACTTTTCTTTATCTCTTAGCTACTCTGGGGATCGTTACCTATGAAGTATTTATTTGTAGTCGCAGACTTGTCTAAGTACAGGCAGTAAGATATCATGGGCTTCTGCTGTCATTTCTAATTGCATGGTAAGAGCCCAGGGACAGCTTCCCAGTAGAGCAACCATGAGTAAATATCAGGATCAAAATGTTCAGAGGTATAGAATCAAAGTAGTAAAATAGAAAGGTGAAATAATAAAGCAGAATCCTCGTGCAGCTTCCAAATTTGGTCCTGCCTATCTGGATATAAAGTAAAAAAACTAAATGTCAGAGTATCACACAATCACAGAATGGCTGAGGTTGGCAGGGACCTCTAGAGATCACCTGGCCCAACCCCCCTGCTCCAGCAGGGACACCCAGAGCACGGGGCACAGGGCGGCAGCCAGGCGGGTTGGGAAGGTCTCCAGAGAAGGAGCCTCCACAGCCTCTCTGGGCAGCCTGGGCCAGGGCTCTGGCACCCTCACAGGAAAGTTGTTCTTCCTCACATGGAGATGGAACTGCCTGTGTTTCAACTTGTACCCGTTCCCCCTTGTCCTGGCACTGCCACCACCGAGAAGAGTTTGGCCCCAGCCTCCCTACATTCTCCCCTCAGGTACTTGTACATATTGGTCAGATCTCCTCTCAGCCTTCTCTTCTCTGGGCTAAACAGGCCCAGAGTAAACCCACTATTGGGTTTAGCCATGAATCTAGTTGGGCTGAGCAGGTGACACCTACAGAAAGTGGAACAGTTCTTGTAAAAGGGGGATGAGAGGAAAATAAAAAAAGCAATGACCCTAGCGTAAAGTGGGAGCGGGAGCTGCATTATCCTCTGAGATGAGGAGCAGTATCGATGTGCACTGAAGAAACTAATTAGAAACATTCATGAAGGAATCTACTGACAATCCTAAGTTGGCTGATCTGTCGCATAAACTTGTACCATAAAAAATAGTTGCCAGAGGAGTTAAAGGATTGCCTTTGATAATTTAATCTGGGCTTATGTCTGTGTTGTAGCACTTAGATATATAGGAAATTGTCACAGTGCTGACTCCTACTCTGAAGAATTTTTTATCTGGGATGTGAAATCCGTAAAAAGATCCTGAAAATACAAACCTAAGCTTTTATGAAAATGATGATTATAATCAAAGGAGGGGGTGGGGTAGGAGATCAGAACTTTTGCCAGCCATGCAGTGAAGGCAGTAAATGGCATGAGAGTCCAGATATGCATAAGGTAATGAAGCTGTAAAAGCTGAAAAACAAGAGAATGTAAGTAATTATATAGTGGAAAAAAACAGTAATAGGAAAAGGGTTATAAAAGATAAAGCCAATGCCTTTAATGCATTGCTCTGCACCATTAGAAGTGCAGCATTAAAAGCACAACAAAAAACAAATTCTGGAACGAGCAAGTAGAACTAGTGAAAATTGTAGCTGCATCTGCAGGGCTGCTGGGGTCACTGTATGGTGTTGAGTTGACCCTATTATGGGAAGGCTGTTAGGGAAGAGAGGAGGATACAGCAAGGGTCAAACTGGGAATGATCAGGGGTTCTGAGGATCTAAATGCATTAAGAGACATTGGAAATATATACATCTGAAATTTAGATTTAGGAAATCGAGGGGAAAAAGGCAATTAATGGGGCCTTGCTCAAGTAGAAAGATGTTCTGCTGGAAATAAAATGGGTGGATGCTACAGGAATATCTGAGCTGGTGATAGGAACCAAAAGTGAGAGAGAACTTAATCAGAATTCAGTAGTGTAAAGAGAAATATGTCAAAAGGAGAGTTTCAGAAAGAGGAGTATAAGGTAAATACTTCAAGTAATTTTAAAACATAAGCTAGGAACTAACTTTGAGAATGTGGGGAAGATTTTTCTAGACTAGCTTCATAATATAATTTGAGAAATAAAAAAAAGTAAATAAGTGGGCATGTGATCTAAACTCTTTGGTTAAGGTTTCTGTGGCCTGAGACTGTCAGTAAATATCTAGGCTAAGGAGAAGAGAGGAGAAAGACTCTCAAGTTACACCAAAGCGTGACTCATGTCAACCTTACTATTGGACTGGACCTTCTAGCCAGTGTTTCCCTTCTGTGACAATTTGAGGTGTAACTTTCTTTACTTAGTAGAAGCTCTTCTGAAGACACAGCATGCCACCCCAAAAAGTACTTCACAAATATAACATAGTAGATGCAACAGATAATGTTTGAGCTTTGCTCAAAATATACCACGCTGTATGCTGGGCTTTAGTAGCAAGAGCACAGAACCCTTCCAAAAGACCCTAGTAGGATTAATTCTCCGGTAGATTGAAATTTCTGGAGAGCCACATTCCCTTAAAGTTAAGATGAACGAGGTCAAAACTGAAATGTTACTGTGTTAAGTTAATTTATGGCTCTTCTGCTCTTCTCCCTCAGCTCTTCGGTGATTACGGCCTCACCCTCTTGCTCCAGTGCTCTTGCTTTAGTCCTGCCCCTTTACTCATCCTTCTCCAGCTGGAAAACTTCATCTGCTTTGTTACTTTTGTGTTTTTGTTAGGGAAATATGCTATATAATGCTGTACTAGTGACTGAAAAATACACGATAGGGCCAAAAACAAAGTACTCAAGCTCAACTTCATCTTCTGTGCTTTAACTTGTTTCAGTGTATAAGTCTTATATGCTTCTACTGTATTTTTCTGTCCTGTGCTTGTTAATTAGTTGGTTTAATCATACACTAAGCATCCATTTATACTGTGATCATAATCAAAATTGTGTACAGCTCATTCTGTCTGTCCTTAAATATTATATATGGTCAGGCTGTATGTTCTCACTGAGCAATAATACAGGAATCTTTCATGGATTTTTGTTCATAGCTAGACTAAGGCTCTACTCATTAGCTTGTCTAGAGGCTTATTTGTTAACTGTCAAATTTTTTAACATTTTAACTTGTGCAGATCACATTTTCTAGGCTGTGAAGACATTGCTTTGTCCTGAAGCAATGATGTTTGTCTTTGACAGTAGGAATTAACACGCACATCCTGATAAATAGTAAATAGAACAAAGTCATAGATATTGATTCTTGTGTGTGTGTGTGTGTGTGTGTGTGTGTGTGTATATAAAATAAACTTTATTTTTTTACCCCACAAAAAAAGTTTTGCAGTTAAAAATGAAATGTTTGTATATTATTTTTGTTCATGAAGCTATTGTTTTTCCTAAAATGCATGTTTCAGAATCATGAGCTCTTTTTGGCGCCTGCACTTGGGAGGCGTAAAGAATGCAATCACTGTGCCATAAAATTGTCTGGTAATATTTAGGAGCAAAGAAAAAACTAGTACTCTCTATGACCTTGTTCTTTGGATACTAACAATGGGAATATCCCATCTGTTAGCTTGTTGTCTTTCTACCTCACATGTCCAAGAATCCAGTCCCTTTGCAATGGTTTGAGTGGCAAGTAGCCCATCACTTCTCCTAGGTGACTCTCTCACCAGTTTAATTGACTGTGCTCTAAGAAAACGTTCTGTGACATCCAGTGTATCGTTTCTTTATTTTCTTGTATCTCTCTGGAAGAGTAATCTACTGTAGGAAAAAAATGTAAAATTACCTTTCAGGGAATTTTTTGTAATAACGTTGACAAACATGAGGGATGGATAGCATTATCCAGAGCAGTTTTCTCAGTTTGATAGTATTTCCCATGGGATTTTTATCCTGCCTCCAGAAGAGTATCATCCTTATTTTTGTGAGGAGTAGTTTGCAGGGTGGTTAAGTGCTCTGTTTCCCCTTCCCGTAGAGGTGCTGGTGGGAAGGGTGAAGGGGGGCTCATTCAGAAGCTCTCGGGCAGCAGTGGTCTACTGCCTTTGGGCTTTTCATGAGACTCAGTGGGAAAGAGTAATTTTGAGGGGGCAGATGGGTTGTTCACTGCCCCTGGGCAGTCTTGTAACAAAATTTGTTGAATTTCCTTGCCATCAGATGGCTAAAACTAAGGATGAGGTTTGAACCTTCAAGCAAAGGATGATGCTTGGAAGAGGCTGGAGCTCTTTGCTTTGTGAAGGCCAGGGCGTGGGATCCTTGCAAAAATCGAAGGCAACTGTGTATCCCTTTCTGCCAACCAACTTCTCCCGTGGGATTTTCAGTGCATCCCTGTCGGCTTCTTGGAGCCTGTCCAGTTTGGATCCGTTGAGGATTTAATCTTCCTTGAAGAACATGCCTCTGTCAGCTGCAGTTGAAATTGCAGTTGCAAGAAAAGAAGCCATTCTTTCCATTCTGCGACCTGCCTTCCTGTTCATGTTGCTTTTCAAAGGTCATAATATCTTAGCACGTTCTGAATGTCACAAAGGATTTGAGTAACTGCTGCTTCAACATATGGTATGTATCATCAGTGAGCTCTGTTACAGATACTGATAGGTGAAAGCAAATGGGAGTCTAGGCAGAAAGACAGAAAATGCTAAAAATGGGAAATGAGTGAAACAGTGATGCAAATTAATAAATCCATTTAAAAACATTTGGATAAAATAAGCTGCTTGAAGTGCCCAGAAGAAATTACTGTCTTGTGTTCAGTCTGTGTCTCACATGAATTTTACATCTTCTGCATGATTTTAATGTAGCTTTTTTTTTAAAATTTAATAACTGTGCATACTTGCTAATCTGAATAATGACAGAAGAAATGGATGCTTGTAATTCATAAGTAGTTGTGTTTTTTTTTTTTTTTTTTTTTGTTAGCAGCCAGAAGACCAGTCAAGATAAATTTGCTTGTGGTCAGAGAAAGTCTGTAGAAAAACAGCAGGGAAGGGGGAAGCAGCATTTCCTTTCCTGTCCCTGGGAAACCTTGTCTAAACAAATTATTTATCAAGAACACAGAGGTCAAGAGAGTTACTTAATCTTACTAAGTGGTATTTTGTGGAAATTGTTGCTTTTTGTTGTGGTTATTTCTAGCAATTGAAATAGTCTATTATGCATGAGTGTACTTTGACTGTATATATACGTGGGCCTTTTTCTGGGAACATATGGGGTCTTTTGAACTTCTGTGTAGGCTGTCCTGAATCTTGGCTTTTTTGATGGGATTTGCTGGGTTTTCCAGCCTGGGAATGTCTCGCTGTCCTTTTCTGCCCTGTACTGCTGCAGTCAGAGTGCAGGAGCCCACGCTGGTACCCTTGGGGTGCGCTTGTGCTCCTCCGATCTGCATCTCTGCACACAGCCGAGTGTCTTTTCCTAGTTGGCAAGGAGATGATTTTGAAAACTTGCCTCTATTTCTAGAAAAAAAAAAAAAAGGAGAAATATCTCAATTCGCTTGGAATGGCATTGAAATTACTTGTGGAGATGACAGAGTAACCTCTAAGAGGCCAGTTTTGTTTGCAACCTATTCTGAATACCTAGTTAAGAAATTGGTGCTTCAGTTTACTGTGCTACCTGACTCCTTGCGTGGATTCAAGGGAAAAAAATATTGCATTATTTGAGGCTGTGTTATCTCATTGTGTACTGTCTGGTGCAGCAGCTCATGGAGCAAAGATAATGGAAGGGAGGAGTTGTACTGGATGTTTATATTCCAGTGAAAATGCTTTTTCTTTAACTTTGTGTTTTTTATACCTGCAGTCTGAGCAATGTTCGCTTGTTTAGTTTTGCACAAAAGGTGGAAATGCAACGTGTGGTTTCCCGTAATTATCTCCATCGTTGAACTCGGCCCGTTGAAGCAAACTTGTAAATTGCATTTGCAACCACAGGAATTAAGACTCTTCAGAGGGTTACAATTTGCCACATGCAAGTACAATATATCTTGCTTCGCTCAGGTTGGACTTTCATAGATTTAATTTAACTGTGTTGCCATTGGGGGTTTTTGCTGCTGTTGGTCTCACTTTGTTGGGAAGGAAAGCTGTAGCTGTTAGAAAGCAAAATTAAAGCTGAGTGAAAAACTAAACTGCAGAAGAACAAAATGTTGCAGATATCCCTATATGTCTTTGAGAAACAGGACTGAAGCTGCCGGAGGTGGTGTTTGTGGCTTTATAGCTGAAGTCTTTAACCATGTATGAAGCTGAGAAATGACATGGTTTAATGCAAGATTTAAAGATACAGACGAGCACAGAGCTGTTTGTCCCTAAGCACAGAGAGAACCTGTGTTATTTTAGGAAGAAACAACCTTGGATGAATGACAAACATAATTCTAGTATGCACTCAGCTGTGTTTTCTGTTGAGGTATGGGCTACATCTGTCCTTAAGATTAAAATATATGTGCTTAAAAGTGTGTTACACTTTATTAATATGTTTTAAAAGTATGTGTTTGAAAACAGCATCTGCAAGGCTTGTTTTCAAACAGCCACTATGGGAAAATTGTAGGTGCCTTTGCAATGATATTGGGCCTTAAGCAAGCTTTTTTTTATTATTAGTTTTCCTCAGCTCTCCCAGCAGTGGTGTCCATAGACATCGTCACATTCAGCAAGTGACAAACACATGTCCTCTTTGGGATGGGGGTGACCCAGACCTTAGCCCTGGGGACACTTGTGCACCTTTTTCCAAATCCTGCTCCCTGTCCCAGAGCTGCAGCACAACTGCGCTCTGCTCGGATGCTGTGCGTGGTGCAGAGGGATCATGGTCTGTGCACCTTTGGCTGATGATTCTCATGGGTCTCTAGGGATGATCATCTTCTTTTCTTCCTTGATTCTTCCTTGCTCGTGAAAGGCTTAGCGATCCAACTCATGAACAAAAACAGTGTTTTGTTGCTAAAGAAAGTGTACTGTGACAGAATGATATGAAGAGCAAGTAACCAACTGGTTAAAAATCACAAGATCCAGACTATTGCAAGCTCTAAAGAAATACATAAGTGTCCACCCAGGTTGGTGGACAATTAGGAAATAAAGGTCCGTGTTACTGTATTCAACACGCCTATTCAATGGGCTGTGCCCAGCCTCTTCTCACATTGTAAACTCACTCCCAACAACGTTTTATTGTTTCGTCGGGAATTCCGCTGGCACGCCTACCCCTCAGCCAAAATTTTGCAAGAAACTGAGAGGCGATCTGTGATCTTCAGTTCAACAGATGGCCTGACAGGGGTTGAAAGGAATCTGGCAATGCCAGGAAAGCTGTTTACTTTGGGTTCCCAAGATCCTGCCTCCATATGTGCAGCAGCAGAGGAATGCAGAGCAGTTGCTGTCATATTCATTACAAGGGTCAGCAGAGCAATATGGCTTGGAAAGCCCGTCTGGCACGGAGAGCTGGTATGAAGATATGGGTTTCTAATGCTAAACATTTTTATGTGGAAGCTTTTTATCTTTGAGAGATGTTTTGGAATGGGGAAGGTCAAAAGTACCAATCACTTGTTATGCCAAGGCTAGGATTGCCCTGGCTGAGATTAGCTCTTGTGGTGCCTCAGTTGCCTGTTATTGCCTGCAATAAGCAGATGACTCTGGTCTTGCAGGGCCAGGAAGGCAGTTGGTATCAGAAAGAGGGACCCAGTTGAACTGCTCAGATGGTTGAATCATTTCTGATGTGTTTCACCTGCTTTTTCATCACTGGGTTTGAGTTCCGTATGGAAACTTGGTTCTTTGGAGTGGTTGGTGCTTTTTACCCCAATCTTAAACCAAGGTGCTTAATCTGGCTGGCATTTTAATGGGAGAAGTTGCAAGTCTGACCCTCGTATCTACTCGTTTCTGAAGGAATCTCTGGGATGCTCTTTCAGCAAGCCCAGATTAACATGGCCCAGCAGCTGCTGTAATTAATACTAGTGGCTCCTGTGAATGAAGGTTCAAGTGAGGCATAAAGGCATTCTGGAGCTTATTTTTGTTATTCAGCATACACTATCAGTATATGTTTATATACCGCCCCTGTTAACTAAGTGTTATTTGCAGCATCTGGTGCCTTGTGAGGCAAATGCCCCAAGAAACTCCAAGACAGAAGAACTAGTATGTTGAGATTGAACTATATCAGCCTTGAAAAGCCTTGTTATGAATATAAATAACAAGACTTGGCTGGTGCGATCCCTAATGGCTTATTCATCAAATAGAAGAATATCTCTATGGGCAAAAGGAGATAAACTTGTGTTCTTTCACAAGCATATGCATCAATGCATACTTCAGCTAGCACTATAAAAATGTGTGCTTTCCTAAGGCTGTCATAAAGGACTAAATTATGCTTCTGCACTATGTGGCAGGGTAATATATTTGAGCAAATCTCACTTTTGAACAAAAGCCACATGTCTTTCCATTAATTAGGAAGCAGCGGTGTTCGGTCTCATCTGCTTTTTGTCAGGGAACCTGCATCGATGGGACACCTCTAAGTGGAAGGACAGCTTGTTTTTCTTGCAAGTGCTTTATATCTGTTTGCTTTCCGTCTTGGGACGTTTACTGGAGGGTAGAAAAAGGGTAAATCTGCAGTTAAGAGAGGTGTCAGGGCAATGAAACATCACGAAAGTGTCTGTCACTGAATTGTGGAGGAAAGGGAATTGTGGATTTTAGGGGGTTGCAGGTAGCCTTCAGACCCTTAGCTCATTTAAAACGTGTCTTAGAACAAATTCTCTGGTAGTGCGTCTCTAAGAAGTAGCAAATATGTTATTTTTGAGTAGCTGAATAGAATTTGTTTTTCTTATATTTCTTTTCCCTCTATAATAAGCCTGAAAACTCTTAAATTTCAAGGTTTATAACTAATTACTGAGCTTTAGAAGAGTTTCTGTAAAAGATGTTATTCTGTAACTGTCAGTATAAAATTTCTTGTGTTTTATTTTCGGGGAGTATTACAGGTTAGCTGATTTTAAAGAGAAAATAGTGGACTGATTAGTTGCTTATCTGATGTGGTATGTCACTTCCAGTGTTCCTTACGGAAACTAGAACGTGCAGTCACACACTGGTGAGGTCTAAACTGCCCAAACTTACTGCAGGTTGACCTTAATACTCATTCAGTCCTTGTTTTGAAGGAAAAAATGTTCCTAATTATTTACACTTATTAGGAAAGTGTGGAGTTTTAAAGAGTTGCAGGATGCTTGTGTGAGGAGGTACTGCCAGCATTTATCTACTTGCTGCTCCTCGTCCTCCACTAAGAGGAGGCTGCAGCAGAGCAAAAGGAAAATGTGGTGTCTTTTGTGGCCACCTTGGCTATTTTGCCAGCCCAAGGGCTCAGCCGCGTGTTGGGTACCTGCCCTGCGGTGCTGGTGGCTCCTGAACACTCTGTGGGCCCTTTGGATGTTCCTGTGACCTACCACGTGTCACGTGTGGTTGCACCAAGCTGAGAAGGGCAAACGGAAGATGAGGGTGAGATGTAAAGCTGCATTTCCTGCCTTTGCCAAACTTAATTCCATGTAAGATATGGGGATGTATGGATATACAGATCAGCTCTCTGCAGTATGTTGTTTCAGAAATAGGAGAACTGCATAACATGCATTCAGAGTTTGTTTGCATAATTTATGCAATGTATAATTTATCTTTCAATGTTCCCCCTTTTTAAAATTTTTTTGATCCCCGGGGTCAGCTTTTTTCCATACATTAGTGGCTTCCGCTGCTAGACGTGTGACAGCACTTCTGCTGAAGCTTTCAGAAGCCTTTACATCCCTGCTATGCCAGTGGCTTAACTTAACGTCTTAGGTAGCAAAATACTAATAACATCCTGAAGAGCTTAATGAGTAATTAAAAATACACACTTTCAGGGTTGCAAATATGCAGCTTTAGCAAAGCCATGCTTTTTAAAACCTACTACAAAAATATGATTTTTGCTATTACAGTTGTGTGGTTGAGTAGGTGTAATCCTACTGTGTGGAAAATGTGCACAGGTGCCTGGAAAATTGTTCCTATAGAGCTGAAAGTACTTTAAAGGTGTCTGTAGGTTGCTGACAATGGAGATGATATTTGTAACTAATTTTTTCGTTGTGTTGGCATAATTAAAATTTTTGATCTGTAGCCTCAGTTTTGAGTTGTATTGCATTGGTCAAAATGCTGAGAGAACATCTGTGCTGGGGCTAACGCATCCAGGAAAGTGATACTTTAGCTATTTCTTTTACATTTATGGGGAGAAACTAATCATGACTTGGTGTGACCTGGAACTGAGTGCTGCAGGGTTGGATTTTCAGTATCAATGGGGAGGATATAGATTTGTTTCATAGTCTTCAAAGTAACAGGCAGTTGAAAGAGTATTTTACATTGGTGTGTAATGGAAATATGTTGGAAAAAAATAACCATGTACCCGGAGAGTTCCGTGAAGGTTAAGGATATGCCTTTTGGTGGAAACAAGACTTCAGAAAGCTCTGTAATGGGCCCTGTTGCACGCTGAGGCCAACCAGTTCTGTCACCAGGAGGAAATCACTCTGCTGTTCCTCCGAATTAGCCCCCTTGATAGAGGCTGCATGAATGCAGGATAGAAACTGATCTAAACGGGGAAATGATCTTAAATCGTGTTTATTTTAAGCACTGTCATGAACATATAGCCCAAAAGACCCCCAAAGATTTTGGGGGAGGAGGTTGACTTTAATTTGTGGTGTCAATAGCAATGTAAAATTAAAATGCCAGGAAGTTGTCTAGGTTGAACGCAGAACCCCAGGGCATTTTGCCAGCTTTTAGCAGAATGTGCTGAGCCTTTGCCTTGCCAGGGTGGAGCATAATTGCATGTCCTGAAAGCACAAGCTGCAAGTGATAGACATTCAGGATGGAAAGATGTGGTTTAAATGGGCTGCCTGTTGCTTTGGAAATTGGATTCTTCCTTACAGCGTGAGAAGGCAAACTTGCAAAGCAAACCGTCAAATGGGAGGACTGCTCAAATTCCCTTCCTTGCGGCTCACATCATGGTGCTCCACATATCCAAATAACAGAGAAAACTAAATAAATGAAAAAAATAGTTGTTGTTTTTTTTTCATTAATGCATTCTTCAGTTTTTGCATTTATTTGACAATCAGAAGTGGTCCAGCTCAGGGAAATTTCTTACCTAACCACTGAAAATGGTATGTTTATAGAGCCGGTCGGAGCATAGCATTATCAGAGGCTTTAAAGTATTAACATTTGTGCTGTGCTGCGGGGGAAAGCACTTGTTCCAATGTACTGCGGTCTTCTCTGGGCCTCACAGTCTGGGGCCTGGAGGGGGCTGATGCTGCATGCAGGACGTCACTGGGCTTTGGCCATCATAGGCCAAATGGTACAAATGAGGTGTCAAATGGGAAGGATTAATGACAGAAACAGTATTTAGGTTCTGCATTCCAGTGCTTCATCAAAGCACTGTGTGTATGTATTTATTTTGAGAAATGTTGGTAACTGGAGAAACACTCAAACTCTCAAGACATCGGAGATGTTCCCGACGATTTGGTCATCCTGGCAATACAGGAGGCTACCTGAACACACATTCTTGTTTAAAACCGAAAAAGAAATGATGGGACTGATTTGATGAGGCATTGCAAGGACTTTATTGCGCAGTATCCTTCATGAGTGACCGAGCTGTGAGCAACCTACCCAGGTTATCCCCATTGAGCCCCAGTAGAAGCTCCAAAGTTGACAGTGCTGCTGCGTTTTGCTCACTAGTGGTAAGATTATTTCATTAATTGTTTTTCAGAACTGTGATTTTCCTGATGGTTGTTATATTAGCCTGTGGACAAGGCTAAGGCTTCGCTATTCCAGGGGCTGTGGGCACACAGCCTATTCCGAGTTCTCGGATAGGGGGCACTCAAAGAGAAGGTGGCCCCTAGACGGAGGGAAGTTATATGTGTATTTCTTTTGATCATGTTGCTAGCTTTAGTGATGTTAAAGATGAGATTTTATTTTATTTTTTTTTAGTAGATTCATTGTGTGTCATACACAACTGCTGGAGGAAACAATCTTCTTTGATTATGCATGTGGAGACATTTTCTTATTTCTCCTGTGATTTTGCCTCTAAGGCTGTCTGGATACACGCAGTCTGGAAAACAAAAGCAACGCTTGATTTTCCCTGTGAGCTGCCTTTTTTTTTTTTTTTTTTCTTTTTTTTTTTTAATGCAGAGATGGTTTAAGCTAAAGTGACCTGCTGATTGTTGTGCTGTCTTTTGTGGAGTGCAGAAAATACTTCTAAAGAGTTATTTGACAAAATGCTTTAAAGATTTGGGGGATTTGTCTGCATTTTTTTCTGAGTAGTTTTCTTACATGAAGACATCTAAAAACTTTAATCACTTTAGGGAAATATCAGTGAATCTATCTATAGACACAGACACATGTTTTACTTTCTCACAAGCGGGGTGTCCTTTTAATGTCTAGTTTGATATTCTGAAGACAACAGAAGGGATAAGGGAGCTAGTTACACCAACCAGCATTTCTAATACCAGTAAAAGTACAATATAAATGTCTTCCATGCAGCATCTGAAGTTGGTAGAACTAATATATGTCTGGAATTACTCCATTAATGACAATGGATTAAAAATTGTTTTTTTATATCCAGAGCTGGACGAGAAGATCTTGATGGAAGGTGGAAAAAAAAAAAATTAGAATTTAAATTCTCTCTACTCCTTCTTCAACTTCTGGCTAGAATTCATGTGTGAAAAGTCAAATAAAACCCATTGCAGCTTGCCAGAAACGCAACAGGCCATTTAAATTGAGTTCCCAAAATGAATAGGGCATAGATACGAGAGAGAGAAATCTCAGACACAAAATCTAGGTCAGAACAGCGTTCACTCTTGGAGCCATCTAAACACAAACAGTTCCCGCTTGAAGAACAGAATTTGATATATTTAACCAGGAGGAGCTGAAATACGAGTCCTGGACTAGATCTCTGTAATAGAGATTAATGGGAAAGCCGAAAGCTTAATTGCATCCACATGCTTGGAAGGTTAGTCTGTTTGCATGAATTCGTGAAAATTTTAGCTAGCTCAATGTAAATCCTACATAAATTGCTCATTTGTTTGCAAGGCTATGAAGAGCAATTATTTTTCAAAGATGGATAATCCTACTGAGGGAATGCATGGTAATAATTTGGCACTGATCCTGATCATGCTGTGTTCAGGAGAGAGGTTCATTTTTCTGCTTTATTTACAACAGGATCAGAATCTGAGAAATCTGCCTGAGCATAATTTCAGCTCACCCTACTTGAGACTTTTAACTGTGTTTCAGCTGCAAACTCTTGGAATAATGAGGAGGAGCCTTGACTTTGGAAAAAATCTCTGCTCCTTTTTAAGCCTCTGCTGGTACTAAAAACATCATTTGTATTCTGAAAACATGACTGAAGTTTTCAATTTACCTCGTGGCCGTCTTAAATATCCTGGCTCTCATTGCCTGACACTCCAGTCAAATCTCAATACTCCAAATAGTCCTCAGACCTCTCACTTAGAATTTTTATTTTTATTCCCGTTTATAGAAGGAGCATTCATTTTCTGGTAGCAAATAAAATGTGTAATCCCCCAAATGATACTTGGTACATGCTTAAATTAGAACAATGCTAAGGAAAAAAAAATAGTGAGCTAAGAGTATGTCAAAGATCTGCCCTTCTGCAGAATTTCATGCATATCTTGTCACTGGTTTCAGTTGAAGACTCAAGAGCAGACAATAAACTGTGGAGGAAACTGTAGTATAGTTTGTATGTCAGCCCAGTCAGTGTTACCTTGGACTTTGGTGCAAGTTGTTGAGCCATGGGTGTGTTGCAGAGTCCTTTGGAACAGTTATTCTGTTGTGTTGTTGTGTTTGGCAACATCATTGAAGACTTGAAGTACCACCTGGGGGAGGCTGTGGGGACTGTGATGAGCAGCAAAGAGCACTTTGGAGATAAAAATGATATTCCACCGAACGAAAAAAAAGGAAGCCAATTAAGAGTAATTCTGAGCTACAGTGTAGACAATTGAAACTGGGGTGAAGAGATAATTTCAGAAGAAGCTAACATGAGATGAGGTTTATTTAAGTCTCTTAGTTGCAGGAAACGGGAATTGGTGAGCTAGAGTATCAGTAATTAGCTGCTGCTTCACTCGGGGAAAATGTACATTTCAGACAATCTAAAGATTGCTTTGCACTAGTCTTAACTCTAGAAATTATCATGTCTTATTTGGGACCTCCTTGCGAAGGTGTTAAGCAGAGATACTGCTGGGCAAATGTCCGAGCGTGGCTTTGGTAGGAGAGAAGGCCTTGCTGATAGATTGAGGAAATGTTTAAATGTAGCTATTGATTTGCTAGTGTTTTTTCACATCTTTTTAATCGGCTACTAAGAAGAGCACAGAAGGTATTTCTTCTTTAAAGAAGAGGAGGGGTGATCCTAGAAAGCATAAGATAATGAATAATTTTCGGAGAAGTAAAATAGTTGAGTAAGTAGAAGATGAATCTACCCAGATCAACCCAGTATGAGAGTCTAATCAGCAGAGCATTTGCACAGGAAAACTATGGCTTTCTAATATGTTGAAATTACTTATATGTTAGTGTAATAATGGATAAAAACTGGATTTACCAGGGATTTCAAAGCTATTGAAATACCTCCTGAGAGTTTATTAAATAAAGTAATCCTCAGGGGGGAGCAAAAGTCTATTTGGGATTTGTAGCCTGGCTGTGACAGAAAATAGTCAAACATGGCAGAAGGTTAACAGCTGACAGCCCAAATTTCATTCCTAATAATATATTAAGCTACATTCTGTAAGAGGAAAAGAGCAATTAAATAACTAATGTGGTACCAACTGAAAAATTTGCCGAGGGTTGTGAGGATCTCGAGCCAAACCAGAATTTTTGTGAGAGCTTAGGGGCTGTGTCTTATATTTAACTCGTGATTTCGGGAGAGCATTATAAAGTCTCTGTATCGTGCAAACTAACATCTCTGTTCTTGTAAGCGCAGCCTGTACTCTCATTTTTAATTCCATCTGCTTAACTTGGTGCAGTGCTTGTTAAATGCTGTCTTCTGATTAAATGATCCTCCTAGTCAGGTCACTGCATTTCTGACTATATTGGTCAGGGGGTTTGGGTTGCAGCTACTAGATATGTTACCTAATGGGAAAAAAGGTGAGCTTAGATTGGAGCAAGGAAATGTCCAGGCTGGGTATTTAAAGACTTTTGGAAGTTTCCGTCTCTCACATGGTATGAGGTCAATCTGTCATTGAGTGAAACTCAGAACATATGTTCTGGTAAGCAGGAAAGACTCAACCGAAAAATGTGAGAGAAATATACAGTAGATTATATTAATTTCTGATCAAAATTTAGCACATATCAGTGCCTAAAAGAATGGGGAGGTGGATGAAACAGTGTATATCTTTGAATAATTTACTGAAAAATATTTGCTCAAGAATGCACTCAGGCTCAAAACCCCTGCTAGAATAATAGCCTCTTTAGGTGCTGATAATCCTGTTGTTACTTAGCATCAGAAAGAGCAAGAAACTAGTCATGATAAGATACTCTAAATTCTACGTGCCCTTAGCATACTGAGTATATTTACTTGATTAAAATGCAAGACCATACCCAGTGGCTTGAAGGCAACATCTTTTAAGCTAGCCGAAGAAAATGCTTTGTTATTGAATACAACTGTCAAGTTATTTGAGTAAAAATACTTGACAGGTTTCAATAACTATCATGCGTGATAAGATAAAGCTTAGACTTTTGTGTAAGGACGAATCCAGATTAATAATCCTCAGTTACAATGACATGGCTTGGGCTATTTTTTATTTATTTTTAAGCACACACTTCATTTTGTGCAAGAATATTAAAAGTCTTCATATTATGGAGAATATTGTTCTGTTTGGATTAAGCTAGCTCATCAGCAAGACTTTTGACCTTATTTTGAGTGCTAATATTAGCCACTGTTGGCAGTAGAGCTGCTTCAAATGGGCATTTTCTTTTCATTTCTTAAAAATAAAATCGGTAGCATTCAGTCAGAAGCAGAAGGGACCATCTTAACAGGACAAAGAGGAGCCTCACACTGGCTCCCATCTTCAGATTAGTGCAGTTGTAAACAGGAGTCTTCACTCCTGTGAAAACAGATACTGCCATTTCAAAGGAAAAACATGGTCTAATTTTAGTTTTCCTGGGAATGGGCAAATGTTAAATATCACAACTGCTACAGAAGTAGGTAGGAGTGACTGAAGCTCCTTTCTCCTATGCCAGCTTGCCTCCGCAGTGGCCCCCATCAGCCTCTGCTTTTGCAGATTCGAACTGCTCCTTTTGAGAAATTCCTTGCTGTGCCATACTGTGCGATGGCTTATGAGACGGTCTTAATTATTTTCTGAATTCACCGTGCCAAATTCCATCCTTGGCTATCCTGCAGTAAACCCAGAATAGCAACGTTAACTTCAAGAGCGACTAGCACTTTCTATTAAAACTGTGCTCAGCATTGATTCAAAAATAGCATGTTCAGAGTTTAGCGTTGTAGTGCTGATTTGTTAAATGTGCAAATAAATGACCATATGGTTTGAACACAGTTATGTAAAAACAAACTGTTTTAGAAACAGTTCCTCTTCAGACATCATTGGCTACAGTTGCCTTTTGGAATTAAGTTTAATATGTGTTTTCTGTCACAAATACAAGTGCTAATCCACCAATTTCCTAGAAAATACTACAAGTAGAAGATAGATTTTGCACAAGTTACAGGGACTGCAGATGCATGCCAACTAATCAAATATTTTTTTTCCAGCTGATAAGTAAAACACTTTTTCAACCATTTATCTTTAATGATTAAGCAAGCAAAGAGTCTAATAATATATTGATAATAAATCAGTACGTGAACCACTTGGAGTCCAATCTACATCCTAGTTGAGTGAAGCTTTTCCCAGACTGTTTCCAGCTGGTGGCTTGTTGATGATAAAGGTGATTCTGGAGTGTCTGAGAGTCCACAGTAGTTCAACCTTAGGTTCAACTGGTCCTTCAATTTAGGTTTTATGTAAGTTTTAGTGAAATGAAAGAGCATAAGCAGTATGTCCTAAGCAAGAGCAAGAGGCCGTGAACACCCAGCTTTCTCTATGTGGCATTTGAGACTCTGGCTCTGTAGACTGTGACAAATGTCTGAAAACCTTGAGCTGCACTAGGGTTACCAGGTGGTTCTAGCAGAACTCAGAGGTATTAGAGTATCCAAACTGAGAAACACAGTTTAAACTTCATTATGAACCATCAGTACCTCTCTCACAGGAGAAGTGGCACCCAATAGATAGGATTTGACATATCTATTGCCCTTAAAAGGTCAGGGTAAGGAAGAATGGTGATTAATGGTGATTGCATCCTCTATACTTCATCATTTAAACCATGTATAGAGGATAGAAGGTAGGCAAAAAGGAAAAAAAATGTGTTCAGAACCGGAACAGATGAA
This sequence comes from Nothocercus julius, assembly GCA_013398735.1. NCBI lineage: Eukaryota > Metazoa > Chordata > Aves > Tinamiformes > Tinamidae > Nothocercus > Nothocercus julius. The sequence goes on from VZSV01000200.1 coordinate 768,863, forward strand.
CAGCAAACAGAAGTCAAGAACAAAAAGTATTGTGCAAAAAGACACTTGTGAAGTCTTAATTGATCAACCATTGTATCTGGATGATACAGAATAGATAGACTGAAAATAATTGTGTTATTAGACAACTCATGTCATGGTATCGTGGTTTGATACCAAGAGATGCCAGGGCTTTGACATCTGTAATGTCTTGCTCTCTACTCCTCATTTAGTCTATATTGCTGTAGATGTAATTAAGTGATGTTATTCATTAATTGCTTGTAGTCACCAACTTAAATCATGGTTTTCTTGAGCCTGTATCTGTGTGGTTGGAGAGTGTTTTTTTATTTTAGCTATGATGTTTTAACAGGATGTGGAATTGAATTTTTCAGATAAGTACCATATTTGAAGTCAGACCTATGGAACACACATAATAAAACATTTGCTTTTTCAGGGAAGTCTTTACTAGCCACTACTTCTGAACTCATTCCTTCTTAGCAATTCCTTGTGCGAGAGATCTTTAGCATCTATTCATAAATGATGGTCATTATACAAGTAATTGTATGTATTGGACTAAATTTGCTCAGTCTTTTGAAGGATGTGTGTAGAGGCTACTTGCAGAAATACTGCCATATCTGTGAGAGAGGAAGGAGTTGGCCGCAGTTTCATGCCACAGATTAGCGGAGATGAGAAGGTTACTCAGCATCATTCTGCTGATTCTAGAGCATTCAGGTGGTGCCTGCAAAAGTTGGGACTTGGTCTTGGAACTGTGTTTGCAAGAGGCTTCGCAGGGAGCCTGGCTAGTGCTTCTGCATCTCATTTGTACTGCCCTTCTCTTTCAAGGCTCAGCTATATAATAAAGCCCTGGCAGGTGAAGAATTGTGATTTTGCAATGTCTGTAGACAAAGATGCTGTGTTGAGTTATGACCATTTACTCTGTTTATGTGCTGGTTCGAAAACCAAAACTTAAATAAAGCCTGCTGTTTTCCAAAGCTTAAGGTAATGATTAGTAGGCTAGAAAGTTGTCAAGCTATTGGAATTGAAAAGCAATGGAAGCTGTTCCAAATTTTCAAGTTTAGAGTGTATTTTCACCCATTTTAAAAGATTAGTATGACCAAGTGATTTATACTATTCGTATAAATATGGAATAAGGGCAGTCTGAAAGTATACTACAGCAGTGACCTTTGCAGCACTGAGTGCTGACAGCGACTCTGTTAAAAACATTTTCACTGCTGAGATTTACATAATTGTTTCTGAATCTACAATAGGCCACCCTCTCTTGTTCCTCAGCAAAACTAGGCCTTGGGCTGTGGTGGTCCCTGTTTTATTAAAAGAGCATTTATGATACATATGAAGAAAATTCAAGAAATCTCTGTCAATTGTAGAGATAAGCAGGGCAGTGGCCAGAGAGCTGGGTCTTGGAAGCAATGAGTGTCTTGTGAGGTTGGATGGCCAAGTGTCTGCTTTGCGAATCAAAACCTGAGCTTGGTGAGGGAGAGCGGGACGTGATAACCCTGCACCACTGAAGCAAGAGGTTCTATGGGTCTTCACAGTGATCTGTGTCATCCCCACTGTAGTCCAGAACGGCCGCGTGGGAATGTTCTTGGGAATCTCCTGAGGCTCTGGGATAAGCTTTTGGGATGTCGTAAGTGTAGTTACGCTTTGTTGCCGTATTCACAGTCTATGCAGACGTTTGTTTAACCTTTACTGATTTTCCTGACTTTACTGATGCTGCTTTTCCACCCTGAACCTAACAGTTGTTTGAATACAGGTACAGGGTACACTTTATTGACTTGGATCTGCCAGCGTGTTACTAAAACACGTAAACATTTTTTTCTTCTTCTTTTGGGCTTCGATAGAAGTGCTTCTTTCTCTGTTGAGGGTAGTTCAATGATTCCTATTTTGAAAGTCAACCCCCTTGCACTAGATGTTACTCACTTGAGTACCTCAAGAGTGACTAAAAGGAATGTGTCATTTGGCTGGAGGCCGCTGCTGGGTTATCGGCATCTTTCAATGCTCCTTGAAAGGCATTTGTAAAAGGAATGTTTGGTAATACCTGTGATTTGCTGGTAACGGTGCCTCGGATGCCACTGAAATCACCTGCCGTCATTTGTGGCTCAATCAGTGGAATCGATGAAAAAGTCTGCAGTTTGCAATTATGAAACTGCGGGAAACCTGGTTTCCCTATTTCAGGGTATTGTGCCTTGTAATTACTTGGTTTTATTATAAAATGAAAGCTGCAAACATCCCGTCTCCCAAGGACATTGCGAAAGGTGCAAACTGGAATTTGTCACGCACCTGGTATTTCAGGGAAAGTATCTATGGCACAATCCCCACTTCCTTTAAATAATTACAGCAAATATTTGCAGCCACTAAAGCCATATGGGATAAGCCCTATTCCCAGAGAAGATTTTCTTACAAAGGAAAACATAATTCTTTTCATGGCATAGATTTTCAGAGGAAAAACTCTTTACAAATAAAAAAAAGATGATATCTTTAAAAAATGTTGTCTTATTATCTGACAGTCTCCCAAGTGAATGAATTGTCATCGTGAATTTTACTGAATTCAACTTGTATTCGTATTCGTATTTATCTGTGGATCAAGCTCTTTAATTCACTGGTAGATTAATTCTATATGGCCTGCATTTGAGAAATAAAACCCAGGGGCCCGATTTTGTACAAATATTTGAAAAAGAGATAGCAACTGTAAAATATGCCTTGTTTTAATTTGGAGTTGGTGCAGGCACCGCTGTCTGTGATGTATCAGTCAGGAGCTTGACAACTTATACGTGAGTATGACGCGTGGGGCTATAAAAATGTGAAAAGTGTGAAGCAGGTGGGTAATTATAACTTTTCATAAAATAAGAATACAAATTAGGTGGCAGCAGCCTAAGCAAGGACTTAGAGATACGTTTTATTTTTTTTTCTTTCCCCCGCCAATGCGTAATCAGACTGTAGAACCTGTTGACACGGGGTATTATTCAATGAAAAAGAAGTGACTCAAACTTCTACAAGGAAGATTCATTTGTGGTTGACCATGAAAGGGATGGCTGCACCCTTTGACTTAAAAAAAAAAATCCCAAGAATGAGTGTCGGAAGCTGAAGCAGCATTTTGCACTCCAAAAGGTCCTTTTCCCTTTGCAAATAGTTGTGTCATTCCTGGAAACCCCGTGCAGAGGTAGATGGCCTTTTTTTCTTACATTATCCCAAAGCATTTTCTTTCATACTTAGTGCAGAGGCTTTGCATTATCTGTTCTATGGCGTTAAGATTCACTGAGAATATTATAAATGTGTCCCTTATCAAAAGATGTGTGAAAAGTCATATTTGAGAAGCTTATAGAGGAGGCATGAGCTTGCTTAACTCGCTGGGGTAGGTGTGTATTTCTTTTGAAGTCTCCTACTGCAAAATTGTCCCCTGATAAGGGACTTATTTTGCGCTGCTGCTTCTGACTCCCTGGTCATCCTACAGGGACTGGGACTGACCCTAATCCCAACCTTTGGTGGGATACCAGGAAAGAGACAAAACTCTCTTGCAAAGTAAGTGATACCCGCACATGGATTGGATTAGTAGGACAAAGTGGAAAGAATTTAAGCAGAGCAGGTTCTGTCATTGGATTTGACTTGCAGAGGCAATGCACAGGATTTCCAAAGGCCATCTGAGAGGACTTGACCTTACCCTGGCTGCAAGGTTAGAGACAAATGGCATAAATTGAAACCAGAGGTTCGGTCTAGGTGTAAGGCAAAGCCATGAGGACAGTTTCATATTTTAACAGTTTAACTTGCCCAGAGAGTTTGTGCTGTCTCTCTCCTTTGAAGACACAAGAGGATAAAGGCCTGAATGTGAGGTCTGATCTCACGGCTGGCCCCGCTTTGAGCAGGAGGTTGGACTAGAGACCTCCTGAGGGCCCTTCCAGCTGGAGAGATCCTACAGTTCTTTGTTCCACCAGAGCAGTGTCAGGTGCCCAGTGCTTAATTTGTTGGAAAAAGAAAGGAAATGAGCAAAACCGTGTCTGTAAAACATGTTCATGCACCTGATGGAGCTGGTGGAAAGCCCATTCCTGTAGTTTTGGAAGGAGTTTGTTATTCAAAAGGACAGTCTGTACCTGATGTTGCTTTTTCGTGTTTCAGAAGTCTCATTTTGCAGTCAAGCGTTTTGACAGCATTCTCCTCAAGTTTACATTCACTCTTTAATGGTTGCTATAATTTCACTTTTAAACAGCACAGTTCTTCAAAGCCAGCAGTGAAACAGCATCAACTGAGGTCTGTCTGGTGATCACGAGGGGTTCTCAGAGGCTCATTTCTTCAGCTGTCATTTGTCAGAACACACTCATGTAATCTTAATGAACAATGTGCAACGCCATTAAAAACTCAATTACGGCTTTCTTTTTACTGCAGACGTGAGAAAATGCAATCATAAAGTGCTGATGTGTAAACACAATAGCCACCATCTGCTACAGAGTAGCATTTCAGCTCCAAAAAGAGGATATATGTTGCAGATGCATCAATAATAGGAGGCTTATCAAGGCATCATTATGCACCAAGCAGGGGAAAAATTGAAATTTATGGCCAGCTAGAGAGCACTTCATGGTTTAATTCCCCAATTTTCAGTGGTATGTTTAATAACTAGGAGAGAGTGCCATTTTATGTTCCCTGTCGTTTGAACGGATTTTTAAAAATGAATTTATTTACCATCTTCCCTTCCTCCTTGTTTCTGACTGATGTGAACATAGCAGGTTTATTTTTGGTTCTTCAGCAAGCTGGCAGAGCCAGCAGGATATTAATTAATCTAACCTGTTGATCTAGGAGCACTAAATTAAATTGGGCTAATATTCCGTCTACTTTAACAAGCATATACTTCTATGTGCAGTAAATCTAAAGACCAGATTTTATACAATATAAGTAACTCCCCCCCAAGCTCTTTTTAAATTTGGTGTCTATTTTATGACATCTGAACTTTCCAGATGAAGGAAAGCAAAACAACAAGGTTAATGATTATTGTTGTTGTTGTTGTTATTATTATTCAAAATAGAATGTGTAGTGCTCTAAATAAAAGAATTTGTCCAAGATAACCTTTTGTTTTATTCAGATTCCTGCCTGGAGACATTTAAGAGGCCTTCAGTCATGCATCGATCAGTAATTTCCATTTGTGACACATTAATTCATTCCCCGCTTCTTTATACAGGAGCGAAAAATGTGACAAGTAGTTTGTTGGTGCCAGACCAGATTGTACCTCTTTTATTTGCACATACAGGCCTATAAATTGAGAATAACTCTCATCAGGTTCAATTTTGCATTCAGTCTAAAGAAGACTGTCAAACTCTGAATCACAATATGCCAGGTTTTTATGCAAGATAATATGGAAAGAAAGGGTTCTTAGAATTTTAGGTTTTGTTTGTTTGTTTGTTTGTTTTTTCCCTGATAAGAACAATGTTTGTGGTCCCAGACCCACCGCTAAGAGGTCCATGGAGCCTCTTGGTTGTGCGGCTTGGAGTGTGTGGGGCAACCTCTTGATGATCCTGGTGGATCTCCCGATGAGTTCATGCCACGGAAAGAGAGATGATAAAGTTGTTCAGCTCTATTTCGGAAGCCTGTGTGTCTCATACAGGGTATAATTTATTCTCAGCAACTACATTTTGATGTGAACAGATGTGTTCTTTTAATAAAATGTCTGGCCAGGGAAGGCCTTTTTGGGGAAGCTGCTCTATGAAGCCTCTGTGGAGGTCAGGAACATGCAACAGGCAGAGGATTTTTTTTACTTTACCTTTTTAAAAGGTTTAACCAAGGTGTGAGAGCCTTCCTTCACTGGGTATGGCACTGTGAGTGGAAATTTCTCATGTTTTCCTTGCATAAAATAGTACATATTACCAAGATTTAACTGGAGATGGTCATGGAGATGTTGTTTTCTCTGGGCTTACTATATTAAAAAAAAGTAATTAAAAATAAGAAAATACTCTTCTCTGTGGTATCCAGTGATAGGACAAGGGGTAGTGGGTACAAATTAAAACAGAAGTTCTATCTCTTTGTGGAGAAGAACTTCTTTCCTGTGAGGGTGCCAGAGCCCTGGCCCAGGCTGCCCAGAGAGGCTGTGGAGGCTCCTTCTCTGGAGACCTTCCAAACCCGCCTGGCTGCCGCCCTGTGCCCCGTGCTCTGGGTGTCCCTGCTGGAGCAGGGGGGTTGGGCCAGGTGATCTCTAGAGGTCCCTGCCAACCTCACCCATTCTGTAAAAATATGTATAATCAGAATATGGCAATTACTAATTTTGTAAGATTATTCTTGCAGTAATAAGAGTATAATGTCGTTATTCTGTGTTTTCTTTGGAGCGGTGGTATTTTACGTGCTGCTGCTGTGCCCGTTGCTAGAAGGTGGCTCCAGACTCTTCCAGATGCTCAGCGGTTGCACAAAGGGCCATTGTCGAGCTGCAAGCAGCCTGTGATTCATTTTTTTGTGGGTGGCAAAAAATAAAAATGTAATTATTGCTTTGAACTTTATATAAAGCTGATGTTTTTCTCCCAGAGGAAAAATCATTATTTTTATACATGAATCTGTAAAAGAGAAATTCTCCCTAACTTTTCCTATCTTGAAACACTTGCCTACCCCAGTGTGGTTCAAGACCCTATTGTGTTAGACACAGTGCAGCTTCAGAGTAGCTCTTTAGGGTAGAAATCCTTTTATAATCTAAGTATAAAAGAGATGAAGGACGCCCAGAAGCGATACAGCTTGCCCATGATCCAGTCAGCAACAGAGCAGAAACCAGTTTTCTTGAGTTCCTACCCACTGTTGCAGTCACTTGGTCAAAAACCTGTGGATGTATCAGAGCTCTGCTTTTCTTTACTGGCTTATTTAATTGGCTGTCCTCATCCTTGAATCTGAGACCTGGCAGGAGTACAAGTTGTCTTCATCCGTATTGTGCTGCTTCTCCCTGTGTCATTCAAATGCTGCAGGCAGTGCACTTCACAGCAATTACTACACTCCTGCATGGGGAAAAAATCTACCGCTGTTACTCAGCATTTGTCATAGTGCCTTTCCTCCTAAGCCCATAGAAGGGGGGTTGTAGTATCATTCTTACTTCATTTATAAAGGTAAATGGAGCAGACTGCATGTTCGGTCAGAGATCGTGGGAGTGTGTGACGTGTTTAGTCTTAGAAACTAGGGCATCCAGCCTGCGGCTGTGGCCACTACGCTGTTGGCAGTTGTGCTTTCTGATGATACCTTGAAGTGGTTCAATTTCTCAAATTTTTGGCTTATTTGGGTGGTTATATATATCGTGGCCAAGAAGGCCCATGGGATCCTGGCTGCATCAGGAGCAGTGTGGGCAGCAGGGCGAGGGAGGGGATCCGGCCCCTCTGCTCAGCTCTGGTGGGGCTGCACCTGGGGTATTGGGGCAGTTCTGGGCTCCCCAGGACAAGAGGGACGTGGAGCTTCTAGAGAGGGTCCAGTGTAGAGCAAAGAAGGTAATTAAGGGACTGGAGCATCTATCGTATGAGCAAAGACTAAGCGAGCTGGGCCTGTGAGCCCGGAGAAGAGAAGATTGAGAGGAGATCTGATCAATATGCATCAATATCTGAAAGGAGAGGGTAAAGAGGATGGGGCCAAACTCTTCTCGGTGGTGGCCAGTGACAGGACAAGGGGGAACGGGTACAAACTGATTCCCAGGAAGTTCCATCTCCATGTGAGAAGGAGCTTCTTTCCTGTGAGGGTGCCAGAGCCCTGGCCCAGGCTGCCCAGAGAGGCTGTGGAGGCTCCTTCTCTGGAGACCTTCCAAACCCGCCTGGCTGCCACCCTGTGCCCTGTGCTCTGGGTGTCCCTAGAGTAGGGGAATTGGACCAGGTGATCTCTAGAGGTCCCTTCCAACCTCAACCATTCTGTGATTCTGTGATAATATATGTATATTTGGGTTGTTATATACATATGCACACACAGTAGTCTGTTAAATTTTCTGTCATTTAGTTGAATAAGGCCGCTTCATGATTAGTTGGGAGCAGAATTAGATCAACAGGGAACACTTAACTATATCTTTTGCTCTTTGGTTATTAGTGAGAAATTACAAAGTTTGGATTCTGCTGTTAAATTTCTCAAGTCCTCGCTGAGTTTCTTGATTGGGGCTGTTTTTATTTTCAACACACCAAGATGAAAGAGAGGCTTGTCCGAGAGCGCCTTGCCTGTAGCTTTTCATCTTGCTTAGTAAACCCTCTTCCCCAGCTGGGCTTGCATTGTGCTGGAGTTTTCCAAGGTCTCTGGAGCGTCTGATTTCTTTATGAAAGATCGACTTCCTTCTGCTGCATCCGAGCTTCACAGTCCTTTACAAAATGCCGATGTGTCATGTAAACACAGGAAAAAAAGAAAACAGTTTTGTGAGAGAAAGTTGCTGGTGTCTGTTGATACAAATTTAGAATATAGAGCTTTTCACTGCGCCGATCCAGGTTTTTATCTGGCTCATCTGAGAGTCTGCCGCACTACTACGGCATGGAATAGGGGAAGTCAATAGGTTAGAGGAGGGCAAGCCTTTTCAAACTCCATCTTCTGTGAACTGCAAGAGGCCAGCAGAGAAACACGTTTGTAGCATGACTTGGTGGCAGCAGCAGAACTGAGAAATGTCGACGGCTGCATTTGATTAAAAATTATCATGCCAGGCTGCTGACGCGCGGGTTTTTTCCCCCATCCCTCAGTATTTCCTTCAGCTTTTTCTCTGTGTGTCTGCACACACACATAAAGTAGCGCCTTTAAACAGAAGTGAATCAAATAACTCTCATAATGTTTTTCCTTATTGCTAACATTTGTCACCTTGATGCATCTGTGAAGAGATGAGTCGAGACGCAACGTGCTGCAAAATAACTGCCTGATGAATCCAAACACGAGTTCAACATCCAGTGCCGTGGTTAATATGATGCAAGCCCCAGGGTTAACAAACTCAGCAGTTGCTTCGGTGTATATATTTCCCTACATAAATTCAGCCTGTCCTTCCCGCCCAGAAGTGTCATTGTCCTTGCTGCATTATTTCTGCCTGCGATGTCGCTAACAAGTCTAATTCATCTGGATTCTGAAAATTAGGATTTTGTTACCATGTTGCACCCTTCTGAAGTGGATAGAGCCAAGATGCAGGGTTAGCAAATGGAGCCTGGCACCAAGTAGGTAGGTGCATGTAGAGTTCCAGCAGCTGAGGCCTCGTGGTGCTGCTCCAGGCTTGTGTTTGGAATGGGCCCCTGGCAAAGCAGGAACGTGGGTATGCGCGAGGAGAGCTGTGCTGCTGCCTTAACTGTGGATGTGATTCTGTTTAGAGTGAGGGTTTTATTATAAGGTTATAAAATAATACAAGCAATACAGATTTTTTTATTTGTTTTTTAAATTATGTAATTATGGCAGTGGTAGTTGGCCCTCAATCTGTTTGTATTGCAAGCCTATAATTTTAATATCCTTTCTTTTTGTTACCTAACCACTAACATAAAATAGCTAGTTTGAGTTTTCCAGGCGAATGTTTCGTTTTCTGGCTTTTGAAGAATCGCTTGTGTTTTTGATGGAACTGCTTTTGTTGAAAGAGCCAAACAAAAAACCCTTTTTCTTCTCTTTCCCTTTTCCCTTCGCTGTCTATAGGCTCCTTCATGATGGTAAACAGCTCTGGACGGGCATCTGGGCAGAAAGCCCACTTGCTTTTGCCTACACTGAAGGAAAATGACACACATTGCATCGACTTCCACTATTACTTATCCAGCAGAGACCGTTCCAGCCCTGGCTCTCTGAATGTCTATGTGAAGGTGAACGGTGGACCGCAGGGCAATCCCATATGGAATGTGTCAGGGATTGTTACGGAAGGATGGGTGAAGGCGGAACTCGCCATCAGTACGTTCTGGCCACATTTTTATCAGGTATGAATTTGTAATGCTTCTCTCACTCCTTTGAAAGTCTGGCTAGTTATGAGGCCCAGCGATGGTTAGCAATAGATACCCTGTTTAATTCTGATTTTAATTCTGATCCTCCGCTCTCCCCCTTTTGTGAGTTTATACACTGCAGTTTTATAAGAAGAGATGGCTTAGACATTTTTACATGTTTTACACTCTTCAGCCTTTTTCTTGAGAAACTTCGGTTTTTAGGAAACTTTGAAGTTGGCATGTGAACAGCTTATCCTGGCACTTTCCATGACGCTTGCCAACTTAAGTTTCCAAAAGGCTGTCTAGATGTCTAACTGTGCTTCCCTGTATAAGCCCGCACGACCTAGTTTGGGACCATACTTGAAGCCAGGACAGCGAATGCCTGACACATTTGTTCAGCTTTGCATCTGGGTTCCTGCTGCACATATACCTAAGATACTAATAAAAGCATGTACCGTGTTTACAAAATGAGCAGCATCTTCACCCGATCCTTTCTTTTTTTTTTTTTTTTTTTTTTTTTTTCTCACTTTGTTTTTAATATATTTTTAAAGCCTTGCTTGTACCATAGTCTGGCTTGTTCTGCTGGGAGATGATTCTCCATGGGTTGGTAAAGCAGGCATTTCCATGATTTTCTGAGGTTTTACCCATTCCCAAGTGCAGGAAGTGGGCAGACATGCCTGGTGCTGGAAGCCTTAGGCTCTGCTAAGATTAATGATCTTGGTAACTCGAGAGCTTGAGTGTCTTTGCCTGGAGGAAGGGCAAACGGTAGTTGTGTAAAACTTCAGTTCTGTTGGTGGCAACATCTGTAGTCACCAGCAGGTGTGTTCGTCTTGCGAAAGACCCAGGCTGCTGCTTTGGTTCTGTGAAATCTTGATTCCTTGAGCAGACGCAAAAGCTGATGCTCTTTCAAAGGCCACCTGGAAATACGTAGAGGGCTTGGTTAGAAGGCAGCTTCGTTTTTGTTTTAACGTTTGATTACCTTGCTTTCAGGCAATGGTGTTCATGCAGACAGCCACTAGTTAGTTGCTCAAGGAAGGACTTAAGTATTCATGGTGCAACTTTGCAGATGTTGTTTTAGTTTTCAAAAGATACGGTGGCACATAAAGGACTCACTTTTTGTTAAGTTTTGGCCATTTTTTGTCTTGTTTTTCACCCAAGACAAAAAGCTGAGGAAGTAAGTGCATCCCACACCTTGCAGAAGAGGAGATGCACATCTAAGACTACTAAAAGACACTAGCGAAACAGGAATTTAGTACAGGGAAAGCTCTGAAAAGGAAGAGAACGTTCTGTGGATAGACAACAGCAGGTGGAAAAGCTTCTTTTTATTTATTTATTTTTTCCCTTTTAATAACTGGAGAGCAGGTCTCTCAAAATCTGAGTCAAAACAGAGTGTTTTAACATTCTCCCTTTGAAAGAGCTGGGACTATCAGCAGAGCCCAAACCTGCGCACTGGAGCCAGGGACAGGGGTTTTGAGGGCTGATTCTGAAATCAGATTAAAATTCTTGACACAGAGTTCACATTAATGTGAGCCTGGTCATGACCCAAAATATTCTTCATAGTGGGTGCTCCTCTTTATCTCTCTAAAGAGACCAACAAAAAACTAAAAGGTCTTTCACCCTGGTAATCAGGGCTTGAGAAGCCTGCAAAAGCTGGTCTGGCTCCCTGCTAAGAGATCCTACTCTTAGATATACCCATCCTAGGCTTTCTGAGCTTTGGTTGCTTCTCTTGCAAGGCCTTTTACAGTTCAGGTTTGTGGTTTCTGAATAAAAATCCTTTAAATCAGATGAGACTTTTTTTTCTCTTTCTTTTTGCTGCTGCCCAAAACTGCACAGTGTGAGGGCCAGCACTAGCTGTCTGGGAGTGGCTTCTTCCCAGAAATCAGATTTTTTTTTTTTTTTTTTTTGATAGGTAGTGCTGATGTTTCAGTCTGTAGGTGTATTCTTAATGTTTCAGTCTGTAGGTGTATTCTTAATCATTAAATGCAACTTTCCAAAGCTGTTTTGTTCTTTTGTGGCTAGCCCACAGCCTAGTGGATTTCTGCATTTAGTCAAAGTGAAAAAGGAACAAAATTGAGCTGTCACGGAAGAGTAGAGGAGAAGTTCGTCAAGGACCTTTGTTAAAATTACCATGCAAAGGAAAGAGGGTGATGGTGGCCGCGCTGGCGCTCGGGAGGATCTTGCTGGGCGCTCCTGTCGCACTGTGCCGGAGCCGTTTGCCGGCGGGATATCCGAGCTGCGCGCCCGGAGTGCGAACTGAGCCCAAGAGCCCTGGGAGCAACGTGAGAGGGAAAAGCACCTTCTTCCTGAGTAATTGAACCTGTGTCAAGGGCAACGCGGAGCCTCTCTGAGTCGAGCGGATCCAGAGCACTCTGCTGAGCTAGGACTGCGGCGGAGATTTATCGCGTCTACCCTAGAGTTAGTTAGACTTGGATTCCCAGCCTGCGTGTGTTTCTAGTGTAGCAAACAAAGCCGTACCAGTATTTGTAGGAAGTTAATGCGTGTAATTCTGAATCATTGCTTGCCATAAGGATGAGCTGAGTCCCAGGGCGCAGTAAGGGCAGCGGCAGTCTGCGGGAAGAGGCTTTTTGATGTATAGCGAGGAGCGTTATTGATCCGTGCCTGCAGAAACCTTGTGCGGCGGCTGAGCCGGGCTCCTCGGCTAAGAGTGAAAGGCAGGTTGTTTATTGGCAGGGAGATGTGAAATGACTTGGGCTTTGCAGTTCTCAGGGGCATTTAAAATGCTTCTTAAGAAGCATTATGCGTGGGTTTCTGCCTCCTCCTCTTCGCTGGGTCCCAGTTCTGGTCCCCAGGACGGCCTGGGTGCTCCCACACTCCTGGCCTTGACGGGGTTGAGCTGTTGCATGATGCAAACCAGGCCAGCAATGCCCAAGTTTGACCTGGGAAATAAAGAGAAGATTCAGCACAGAGATGAAGCCCTCCGTTAAAACAACACAATGTGGATTCTGCACCAATGTGAAGATTAAATGCAAGGGATTTCTATTGCTGACACAGCAACTCCAGTGGCTTGGGGTATATTGCAAGGTATTAAAGGCTCATAGCTAATGCCAGGGTTTTGGAGAGCTTTTTGTTCCCCGTTCCAGGTCTCTGAGGAAAGTGGAGTGAGGGAAATTGAGGATGGGGTTTAGCATGTGGCTTAGAGCTCCTCACAAGTGCAAAACCAACTTCTAGGAACTGTGCAGTGCCGTTGTGTGAAGGAAGCTGCAGAAGTTCCTTAGGTGACCTTCCCAGCCGGTACAACATGTATCACGTATGACATTTCCTTTTACAAAATTAATTACAATTTCTGTATTATAGATGTACACTGCACTATTAGTCTATACAGTTTCTAGATAACCTGTCTAGGACCTTTCATCACTTGCAATGCTTACTAATTTTTTTGATCATTATTTTCTCTTCCAGAGACTTGCTTCCCTCTTCCACCTTTTAGACTGTCTATTTGTCCACTGTCCTCTGGAGTAGACATGTTTTTTTTTTTTTTTTTTTTTTTTTTTTTTTTTTCTTTTTAACATTTTGTTAGCAGCTTTTCTGTGTTTATTTTTGTTTTCTACCTGTTTTCCTAGACAACTTGGACGACTGTTTAGGATTTGGGGAACAATTCTCAGGAAGTTCTGGGAGCTTGAGCAGAAGTTAAGTTCTGGAGGCTCAAATGCAAAGTGCAATGATTAACAAAAAAATAGTGCTTATGAATTACACACAGCTGTAATAGCCTGGGCACTCTGGGATAAGCATTTGGACCTTTGGATATTTTACTATATTTAATGTTCTAATGGAAGGCATGAAAAAGAGGCTCAGCAGTGAGAGACAGGGACTATCAACTTCAATTCAGACTGGAAATGAGCAGTGCTAAAAGCTGACTTGAAGTAGTTAACAGACTTTGTGTATACTACATTTCATACCACTTTCTCCTGAATATAAGTTATCTCATTTGACAGTAGTTATTTTAGTTTTAATCATCTCTTTACTAGTCTTTTATCTTTTTTTCTTAATTCTTTTCAAGTAGTCTGTATATTTTTAGCAACAAGATACTCCAAATTAGGACAGGTTTCCAGGTGTGTTTCCAGAGTTGGGGAAGAGAGTTGTGTTTTTGTTTGCCTGTAGTGTTTGTGCATTCAGCCCCAAATTAGTGTAAGATTTTCATTGTCCAGATACATTAAAAAAAATTAAGTCTAGCTATTGTAGCACTAACATAAATATTATATATGAGCTTTTTAAGATAATTCTTTTTCAGACTGTATTAGATTTGTCCAGAGAAAGGCAGAGAAACTACTTAATTCTAATATTTTGGGGAGCATCTTGTTTCAGTGCAATAGCTGGATTGCAGGCTCTTCTGTTGCTCCTGACTTGCTCCCTGGCACGGCAATGGCTTTCATGGCAAAGCAAAGTTTCCTCCAAATGAATCCATGCGGAGTTCTCAGCTCAGATTATTTTAGTTCAGGAACAGCTTTCGCTAGCTTTTTGAAGCATACTAAGAATAAGATGTCAAATGACTGCCCACAAGCTGTTCTTACACTGTTTTTTAAATGGAAGACGTATGTGTGTGTCCATGGAAAATTTTTTTTGCTCCTTCAAATCAAAGTAGTATATAACTTTAATCCTAATAAACGCTACAGTGACTTTAGTTACTTTGCTGAATTGCAGCTGTATCCCTTCAGCATTAGCGATGAGATGCCTTGAATGGTTTCGACCCTGGAATGAGAAAGGGATGCGGTATCTGGCCAAATGGCTGATGCAGCTCCTCCTTTTTAAGAAAACCTTTTCTTATTTTGTATTTCAGGTGATATTTGAATCCGTCTCCTTGAAAGGACATCCAGGGTACATCGCTGTGGATGAAGTCAGGGTCCTTGCCCATCCATGCAGTGAGCATTTTTTTTTTTTTTTAACACGTTAATATGTTTTATATCAGGCTTCGCAGTCCAGATGTGCAATTTACCCACTTCGGCCAACTCTAGACTGTCTTCTTGAGTCCCTCTTAAGAGAACCAGCCTTGCATAGCTATCTAACAGCAAATTGACAAAAGGCAAGACTGCGCTGGTTGTTTGATTATTTCTGAATCACACTCTTGATAAAAAGGTTAAGATAAAAAGATCCAAAAAGCTTCTGATCTTTTTAAACAAAAGTGCAGATTTAAAATGCCTTATTCAGACCATGCACTTGCACAGGAGTGAGACTATTGCGGGCTCATGATGTTGTTCTGAATTATTAGTATTGTGTTTTTTTTCTGTCCTAGTCACAGTGCATCTGATCAAGACTTTTGTGCTTAAACCCCCCCCTAAATCTCAGCCTTTGGGCCTGAGCTGCTTTGGTTTGTGTCCGCAGTGTGGGTGTGTTGTGCATGTAATGTGCAGTCTCTTCTAGAGATTTTAAGAGCCTTTGTGTTCTTTAATGAGTCTGGACATGCTTTTTGATTTTCTTCTTCAAATATATGAATGTCCTTATGAATAATCTGTAATGATCCCATGCCTTTTAATGCCAAAGTTATTACAAGTTTGGTATTCAAATTCAATTTTGGATGGTACCCTGATTTTATTCATCATTTGATGCTGCAAACGCAGCAAGCCTGGGGTCATTCGGAAAGGCAGCACAAGCCCCTTGCAGAGCGGCGCAGCCTGTCTCACCCGTTGGTGGTTTTGGGCAGGCAGCGGCAGCTGCAGAGCACAAGTGAATCATGTGGGTCGTGTCTGCGGGGTGAGATCTGTGGTTTTCATGCAAAGCAAAATTTCAAAGAAGAGCTGCCATTGAGTGTGATACGCATGGTTCTGCTCGAGCTTAACAGGACAATTCTGCTAACTGCAATATGGATAACTGCTGCTTAACTGAGTTACATTTATCACGTGCTCATTTCGCGGGCCTTTGGGTGCATTTGCTTCATTAAGAAGAACTTACATTGAGTATTAACCAGCTGCTGTTGCGAGCTGGCAGCATCCAAGCAGATCCCCCACCTGGCGCTTAGGTTGCACAGCGGGATGAGTGCTGGCTGATCCCATTGCTGGTGGAGGGGCCAATAAAGCCAAGCAAGACCTGGACAAGAAAGATGGTTTAAAAAGGAGAAAAGATGCAGTGTTAGACCTCTGCTTACTGAAGTATTTAAACGGCTGTTTAAGTCCATTTGTCCAGGTATTCATAGGGAGTTTCAGTGTCAGTTGAACTCCCTTTGTGCCTCTTGTGCAGAGGCCAAGTGTGTTGCTCATGAAGATCAACTGAAGCCCTTCATGTCCTTTCTACTACTTCTTGAAAGAAGAAGGGGGCATTCTGCCGAGTCAGGTCACTGCTGAATATTTTAGCTGTCTTTTTCCTGCTAGCCTGAATAGGAGTTTCCCAACTGTATCATTATTAATGGACAAATCCAGCAGAAAACTTCATATCGTCCTTCAGAATCCCATTAATGCTACTAGTGGAGTTACTTTATTTACTTTTTAATTGAGCTCAGATTTTGAAAGACTCACAACTGCAGTGATGCAACCTGTAACTACTCAGCTGTGCCCTCGCAGCCTCCAGTGTTGCCTGCAAGTAAATTCTTCAGTAAGTTTGATGATGGAAGTTTGAACTAAGTTGGAGGTGAGTTTGGATATACAGTATTCTCCCCTGTAAGTTCCTGGCAGTCTTTCAAGTGCTGCTCGCTGCTGCTTCCTGCAGCTGCATTTGCTGTTTGGCAGCGAGAGCCGCTCGGGGCAAATGTCAGCAAAGTGCTCCCTTGACTTGGGCAGGTTTTGCACCCTCTTAATTCTTTACAGACAGCGTAATTCAAATCCCAGGAACTGTGAAGCTCCTGCTGACCCTGGAGATGACTGGAATTACTGTTGTTCCTTTTTCTCCTTTCTGTTGTGTCTCCCTGGATCATGGCATATCAGCAAAATGCCCCTAGTGCCATAGTGGTGGAGAAGCAAAAAGACCATTGCGTGGCCTCTGCACAGGGCCGAGCAGCCCCGGGAGCCGGGGCTGCGCTCGTGCCCACCCCTGCTGCACAGCAGCAGGCTGGGGGCAGCTTTAGACCCCAGGCCTAAATTATTCCTATTACTCTGCAAAATCCCGTAGTACGTTCTCTGTCTCTCACCCAAAGGCAGTTTTCTTGTAAACTTTGGCAAAATTGCTGCTCCCCGGAAAGCTGGATAGTAGAGAATTGCTCTGTTTCTGCGGTCAGAGTTTGCCAGAGTTGTTGGCGATCGCGGTGCAGCACCCACACCCAAACATTTCGTGTGCATTCTTCATCGTGTGTCTGACAAATGTGCTTGCCATGAAAATAGTAGCTAATGAGCTATATGTCAAGCTATACATCAAGCCTTGTGCACACACAGACGCCCGTGTGCTTTTGAAGCTGTTTATTTCCAGCAGAGAAGCTCGGGTTGGTACGTGCTCGGAAATTACGCATGCCATAGGTGCCTAATCTAAATACGCACAGACCTTTATCACGAAAGGTGAGCAAGAATCTGAAAAAGTCTGACCTTTAGAGTCTCACAAGACTCCTCTGCACCCTACTAAAAGTATTTAAGCAGGGCATAAACTTTATTCTGAAGCCCAGCGCAGAACTAATTTCATTTGAAAGGGTCAGATTCACTGCTGTAAAACTCTTATGTTCCTCTAAGTTTGCTTACAGAGACGAATGAGTCCATGGCTTAGTTTAAAATCAGTTCCCTGATCTCTTTCCTGCATGAACAGATGATTATTTAATATCAGGGATGTCAGTGTTTTAGTATTAGCGATCTAAAGCTTAATTAGTACTGAATTTAAAATCAGTGGCACACCGACATTAGTGATTAATAAACTGATACAATGATATGCTAATGTCAGTGATATTAATATTTAATAGTAATGGCTTGGTATCTAAAATCCTTGGATTTATTGGACAATGAAGGAATTAAAAAAAGAGAAAAAAAACCCTATGTGAAATGGTTTGGGGTATCTCACCCTTGACAAACTCCAAAGTGTTTGATTATTTTTTCGACCTTTATAAAAATGTAGTTTTACGAAGAAAAGAAATGACTCAATTAGCCTTTATAGCAAGTGCTGAGAGCTTGCGCTGCTGACTGTGGTCTAATAGTAAACGTGGGGGTTTTGGATGTGCTGGAGCTCCGTGTGATCCCTTGGGTCGCCCTCTGCTCCAGGGTTGAATCGTTAAGGGTGAAGGGCAGCTCTAATTGTCGACGCTCTTTGTTAAGGGTGGTCCTGCCCTAATGACTTGCTGAGTGATCCCACCTTGCTCCGCTGGGCATCACTCCGCGTTTTCTTGTAGGGAAAGCGCCTCATTTCCTGCGGCTGCAGAACGTGGAGGTCAACGTGGGGCAGAACGCGACCTTCCAGTGCATCGCCGGCGGCAAGTGGTCGCAGCACGACAAGCTCTGGCTCCAGGTAACACCAGGGTGCTTTGCAAGCAAAAATAAGTGGGTGGGGAAGGACTGGGTGGTGGGGCAAAGTCTCTGCATCAGGATCCTTTTTGAGCTGTTTTAAGCTGTTGGGAGGTCACGTTGACAAGATACCGAAGATGGTGACAGTAAAACTGTGGTTTCAATCAAACACCCAGCAGTAAAACAGAAAAGGTGCTAACCCCTCCCCTGGGAACAGGAGGGGTGTAGGAGGGCTACCTGGATGGTGCAAAATAGGCAAAGCCTGTGTGTACCCACCCAATTTCTTCTTTTCAGCTACTCTTGCTTGGGTTAATCAGACTGTTCCTTCTGATCATTCACTCAAAGATTTCAAGAAAGAGAAACAAAATCTTCCACCTCTTTTTTTTTGTCTGTATTTTTGCCCTCTTGCTGCCCTCTTAGTGCTTGAAAGACTGTTTCCTGCTGGTCGTGCAGGTATGGTAGCAACCTTTCGGAATGGATTTTCAGTTCTAAAGTTAGAAATGGAAAAATGAGCAAACCTAAAAAGCCAAGTGCTTCCTTCCCAGTGAAGGACAAAGTGATTTTTGGCACCTTGTGAAGTGCTTGGAAATGTGGAATCTTAACATTACCCTGTTCTACACATAAAGCTCTCCTGGAAGCTTTTAAAGTAGGAGACCTCTGCCTGCTTCCAAGCTTCTGTGCCATTAAACTGTTGACATCCCAAACAAGAAACCTCTGTTTTTCCATGTACCTCCAAGACCTTATAGACTTCCAACGTCAGCAAGTTTAAATAACTTCAGAGTGTTGAAGCAAATCAGGAGTTTTTATTTGCAGCTCAGACAACGTGACCGAGGCCCTGGTTGGGCAAGCATGGGCTTAGAGCTCTTCCCGTAGAACTGAACCGTGCTGCTTTCCTTGAGTTAGTGCCCTGAGGACAGAATGCAGTTCCTTTATTTTTGGCATCTATAAAAAGCTTAATTTTCAACATCTTCTGAAGTAGAGTGACCTTGCCATAATTGCTATGGTATTTATTCAAATAACTAATGGATTTTCTCATTATTTAACAATTTATTTTAGAAATGTGGCTGAACTTTAGCTAATATTTAGACTCAATTTGATTTTTGTTTTAGGAGATGAATTAGCAAAGATGAAAATTAGTAGTGGAAACCCACATGTAGTAATGGGAAAAATCCTCGAGTTGGTGGGAAATGCACTTGGCATTATGGAAAATGACTTGACAGTTGCTGTAATTGTACTGCTATCACAGCTGTTATCTTAATTCCATTTTCATCTGAAATTTCTTAACCTATGTTGTAGTTCTAACATCCATGGAGATGCATTTTGCCTTATTCTTTATCTTTTGTTGAGTTCTTTCTATGAAATCCTTCCACAATTATGACTAGATGTGTGTAAAACAGTTCTGACCTGAAGCAGTGTGAGCTTTTTCCCATAAGAAGCAGAGTTTTGAGGGAGAAATTATTGCTGTTGCTAGTGGAAACTTGTTTTCGCTTCTTTAAAATGGAAGCGTTTCATGAAAATGGCATTCAAAATACCACCCAAAAAGATTGGTTATTGAAAATGGCAAAATGCTATTTTTCTTTGCAACTCCTGATAAATGAGACCAACTGAGCAAGTTCAGGTGTTTATGTTGTGTAGAGCATCAATTTCTGGCTAGTTCTTCATCTGTCTGATTTTGAGTTATGAAAATATAGTGTGGCCTTGGTAGAGAGGAGCTTTTTGAGCCATGTTTGACACAGAAGCTTGTCTGTGTGTCCAATTAATTCATTTAAATTGGTCCTGAACCAAAATTTGACACCTGCCATTGCCAGATGTACAAAACCTACTCGTTTGTATTTTTCCAGGTGTACAAAATCTGTTTATTGTGGCATTTTCATATGCTAGCTAAGCTCCTAAATGTGTCCTGTGCAAATATGTGGTTGGAACTGTTGCTCTCCAGCCTTTCCAGTGTGTCTACCCCACCAGCCGTCCAAATATGCTGCAAAAATTGCATAGGAAAACCTGAATAATCTTATATATGCAAGAGTACTTACACCCATTATCCTATAGTGCAGATCCTATAGTGCAGATCCTATAGTGCAGAGCCCATGTTAGGTTTGTATGGTCCCATTAGCAATTTCTACTGAGAATTTGGACCATACGTAGCCTAGCAATGGGAATGTGAAGGTCTAAACAGTGTTAAGAAGCGCAACAAGGCCTGAATTATCTGCACGAAAAGCAATCTGTGTGTTCCCCTAACTCGTGTTATTTTTGTCTGCCCTTCCAGCAGTGGAACGGGAGGGACACAGCGTTGATGGTGACCCGAGTGGTCAACCATCGGCGCTTCTCGGCCACCGTCAGCGTGGGCGACACTTCGCAGCGCAGCATCAGCAAGTACCGCTGCGTCATCCGCTCCGACGGCGGCTCCGGAGTGTCCAACTACGCGGAGCTCATAGTGAAAGGTAGGATGGATGCTCTAAAGCAACAAGTTTCTGGGGATTATTTCTTCGCAGGTGGCACCTCTGCATAAAAAAAAAAAAATTACATCCTATTGGACCTTTCTCTTTCATTCGTTATGTTTTAAGTAGGAAAAAAGGATTGTGAAGTGACGTGAATTTCAATCAGTTTTCTTAAAGCAAATGCTCAAATTGGGGAAACAAACTTGGTCTGGATGCAGCCCTGTTTGCAAACTCCTTTTTTCTCAACGCTGTTAGCTATGGGTCCTTTTAATAAGTAATGCAGCGCTGGAGTATGGGTTGTCTTGTAGAAGAGTTGATCTGCTCAAGGCTGCTCTTGGAAATGATGGGACTGAGTCTTCTCATGTCCCGAAGGAAACGGTGGAGACAACAGCAGTTGCTGAAGGAAGCTTGGCCTGTGTTTTGAGTTTTTTTTCCTAAAATGTAACAGCGGCTCCTATTTGGCACGTGCAAGATGGGGCTTGTTGAAGAGCACAGAACTGGACTGGGTTAATCGAGGAGAAGATGCTACCATGAGGCCTGGGGTAAAGTGCTGCCTGCCTTAGGCTCTTCCTCAGCTATGCCCCAGGGATGCCCATTGCCTCTTAGGAAGGGAATTTGGGAGACAGCTGAGTCGCTCCTGGGTCTGCTTCGTCCTCGCTCCCATCTTAGGCATTGGGTGAAAGGAAGATGCCCGCAGAGTATAATTTTATTGATGTAAATGCTGGATGGAGGGCTGCTGTAGGAACAAGATTGCTTTTGTCCACTGCCATACTTGCTACCGGATTCCTAGGGCATTTGACATTCAGACTTTTGCAAGATCTCAAATACTGAGTGTTGAGTATTGTAGGTATCCAAGCTGTACAGATCACAAGGAAAATGTTCCAGTGAGACACCAAGGGCTTTTAATGTCCCCTGCGGGATCTTGCATCTGTCGTGTTTGCCTCTGAATGAGTTAATTCCTGATTGAAAAGGAATTGAGTTGCCAGTAGGGGTGTATCCAGGGTTGCATTACAGCCAAATAGAAGGAAGGCAACATTCCAGAGGAGCAAATACCAGCACGTGCAAAGTAGGGTGTGTGCTGGACACTTTCTTGTGTAGCAGCTTGAGAAAGGGCAAAATAACAGACTAAGTTACCAACCTAAGAGCTTGGACTTTCAACAGGAAATCATTGAAAGATTCATTGCTGAACTATTCAGACAGGCAGACAGCAACCTAGAAGAAATTAAGGGATTATATTGAAGGAATCTTCCTCTATTTCGTGTTCCTGTTTAGTAAGCAGGTAGGGTTAAGTTGTTCATTTGAGGTTGGTTGGAAGCAGCAGTATATCACATTGGGATTGCATGGATCAGTGCTTCCAAAAAGAGTCTGACTCATTTTGGTGTGGATAATAACAAATTTGTGATGCATGTGCACAGGCTGAAATGAAAGCAAACTGGAATTGTTAAATTCTGAAGACATGTTTATTGAATTGCAATAATGTACTTGGGTAACATTAAATTAGTTTGTAATTGAATTTTTGCTCAATAGACAGCTCCTTCCTTAAACTTGCTAAATCCAACCTAATGCTCTGCCTCTTGTGTTCTTTCTCTCAGTCAGTTAAACATAAAACTATATGAGATTGCTTCAACAAAAGTCAAGGTCTCTGCGTGTCTTGCCTGTAAAGATCTCAGTTTGCTTCCTAGGAGAATGAATATATATATATATATATTTTTTTTTTTCCCCCCACAATATCAAAATAGAAAAGAATGACTCACATTTCTTGACATTTCATCATTATTTGATAAATACAGAAAGAGAGAATTTGCTTTGAAATACACTTGCTACTCCCACGCTTTACATTGAAGCAGTAGATGATCTAGTTCACAGAACAACTTGATCAGTGAAATTAAACCTAAACCAAGTCCTTTCTGCCACAGGTTCTCCCCTTCCTCGTTGCTATACATGCAAGTGCTTACCTAAGCTAAAAATGGGGATTATTGCAAAGTAATTCCTGGAAATATTGCACAGAAGACCATAATACAATTAGTTTCAAATTATTGCAGTGTGTTTAGAAGCGGGTGATGCCTTCACTGCACTGAGTTTTTCTGTGGAGTCGGTCAGTGCTTCTCTGTCTCCTGACTCAGTTGATACAATGCTTGTATAATTGACGATATATTTACTTATTTGCACTCTGGAAACATAATAGTCCAGTAAGAGAAATCTGTCATTTCCATCTGTGCACCTTACCATTCTATGCTGCCCCAGGAGAAGTTGCTCTTCTCAATTCCTTCTCTCTCACTGTTCCACGTACAGCCATTGAATAGATTTTTGTCCAAGGTGGTTTTCAAAAACCCCACACAACCCCCTAGAGACTCCTGCAGCTTCCCCTCCTGCTGCCGTACGAATTAAATGCTTCCTGGCTCTACTGGCTGTAATTTTAAGTTAACTGCACGGCAGTTCCTCGTATTGTGAACTGAAAGTGGGTTTTGCTGCTGTAAAGATGGTTTAAAAGGCTGTGAAACTGGCTGCAGTGTGGGTATTTAAGATCAGCATTAATGGCATAGCTGGAATGTCCTTGCAGGAAACGTGTCACCTTATGTCACACTGGGTGTGAGGGGACGCACGTTCCCTAGAGGTTTGTTTGTCAGTTGTCTTGTTCTGCTCCCTCTCAGATATTTTGCGTGCCTAAGTTAATGACCTACCCGCTGGTAGAAATGAGCTGAGAGCTGATCGGGAGGGAGTGTTTCAGCATCTATGACCTGCCTTTCATGAAGGATTTGGTTTCCCCGGCATTTGCTCTCCAGAAAGCCCCTCCAGCTCCTTTGGGTGCTCTCGGACGTGCGTTTTCCCAAGGCGCTCTCTGCTCCGAGCTCTGTTACGGGAGAGCTGCCTGCGAGATGCTCCGCTGCTCTTCAAAGCGTTCGCTTAAGCAGCACGGATAAAACCAGGCTGTCCCCTAACTAAGTGGCTTTCTGTCATCTTTGGGGTATTTAGGACAGCTTGTTCTTCACCTGTCACTCCTCTCTCGAAGCTTTTAGCCATGAGAAGCTGATGCCTTGAGTGACACCAGGCAGAGAGGTGGCTCCTTTTCCAGAGTTGGACTGGCTGATTTTTTGCTCTCGTTCTTTTCAGTGATGACACTTGTTGCTGTAACTGCATCAACTGTTTATTAGCTCACCAGGTACCCAGCGGAGGCTGCCCCAGTGGTCGCAGTCGTTTCTTTACAGCGTACGCTAGAATTAAATAAATAAAAACATCAACAAATAAAAGCTGCCTGCTCAAGAGAGTCAAGATATTCCAATGTGAAAAGCATGCTAAATAAGAAGACTGTACTGTTAAGAAGCTCCTGTATTAAGTATATTGTGCAAATTCAGGATAATCGTTTAAGAAGCAGACTTAACAAGACAGTTATTTTGACTATCTCGGGGTTTATGATAGGAGCTGTGTACAAATAGTTGCAATGAATTATTAAACAGCCAGAAGATTTATCTGGAAAAAACAGCATCCTAGAGCTTAAAAAAGTGGAAAGATCTCCGTTCTGTGGCTGAGCCTTTGAGTTGGGCTGCATTTGGCTGTGAAAAAGTCCTTTCTGGCTCTCCATAGGTTTCCATGAGTGACACAAATGCAATATAGGTATGAAAGAATATAATATGACATTATGCATGTACCTTAGAGCAGGGCTTCTGTCAGTGTGGGGCAAATGTGCTTCACAAAGATGAAAATAAAATTGCATGTCCACAGTCTTCTAGGTCTTACATTGCTTATAAAGCAATGGATATGAAGTGGTGGGTAGGAAAAGGCTTTCTTTTTGTTTGTTTGTTTGTTTGTTTTTCATTTTATTTTCATACTTTGTGAATGGGTAGTTCTGTATCCTAGGGCATTTGTGCCAAACGTACCTATTAAAACTGGCAATATCCTTGTCATCCTTGTGTCCTTTTGTAATAAAGCAGATCTGGCTAAGATGGTACTCAAGCCTTGTATTTCAGTTGTGACATTGGTGAGAATGAAGTCCTCTTGTGCCCATGAGGATAGCGGGAGGACCGAATCCGGTTCCTCTTGGAACTGTTTAGGAGATGAGCATGGCTGAGGTCAGTAACGCATGCATTTTAGATAGCAGTGTTAAAAATATATTTCCTGGCACGTGTAATAAATTTCAGTAGCTGAAATGCATCAAAATGTCTGTCTGAGTCATGCAGATTGCAAAAGTTGCTGGGGAGATTTGAATTTGCCTGCTTGACTAAAGCCCATTAATCAAGATCCTCCAAGTCATCCGCTTGTGGCCAGGGAAATGTCTTATGCTGGTTCTGCCAGCGGGATCGGTGACACTGCGGTAACAGGGTTCCCTCAAGACTGACTCCTGCCTCCTGCTCGCTCTTGCACCAGTTTGCAGAAGTAAATTAAGTCTGCAGCATTTACGCGTCCCTTACCTTGCAAAGTGTCGATTTGATAAAGTCTGTAATGACGTTGCTCTTTTGAACCCTGCACCGGTTGGGGAAAGTTGTGTTGCCTTTGAAATTCCTGAGCAGCTCACACTTATGTTATCCCCGAGGTATAGATTAGATCACGGTGTCCAGAAAGAATACAAGACCACAGCTGGGATGCAAGAATAGTCCATAAACTGAAGCCTTGTTGACAATTCAATTTTTGCTCTTCCCCAACTTTTTGTATCCATCGCTTCTGTTTGTGCACCAAACCACCAGGGAGTGCTGTGTAAAGATTTGTCTTTATTGTAGCTACCAGGGAAATTAATATGACTTTTCTATCCTGTCATTGAACGGAGTTTCAGGATTTCACTGAAAGACTCGTATGATGTGCACATTAAAACCAGATTTTATTTGTGAGGCAAATACGAGTCAAAAGTTTTGGTTTTAGTTTTGATTCAAATTTCACTGGAGATTGGTAGAGAGGTAGGCATGGGATGAAGTTCCTTGAGCTTATTTTTAATGTATGGTTTACCAAAATATGACTGTCGCTGCTGCTGTATAGAGCTGTATAGGGTTGAAATATTGGGTAAACCCAATAATAAATAAAAGAAGGGAGATTAAAGGTGAGTTGTCCAGTTTGAAGAAAGGACAGATCACATTTCCTGTGTAATCTTAATGCCATCAGTCAAGAAAATGAAGAGATATTTAGGAAAAGATTTCAGGATATGAGAGAAGCTCTTTCAAAATGTACTAAATATGCCCCCTAAAAAGTTGAAGCAGAAACAGCTCAATCGAGTGTCCTTCCGTCCTCCACGGATGGCAGAGCGCTGTGCCTGTCAGGATGTGCTTTTTCTGCCTTGTCCATGGGATTTCCCTTGGGTTCCCACCGCGGAGGCATCGGGAATGGCTGGGGACGCTGGGGGCTACGCGGCCCGAGAGCTGGAGGGGCTCCGAGATGCTCTCGCCTTCCACCATGAGGAGCAGCCAGGAGGCATTTTCTCCTCTCTATCAAGACTGTAACAAGTAGTTTTTTCTCATGTGAAGTTGTGGTTAACTTCCTTTTAATTTATTTTTAATTTATCTTTCCTCCCAACTTGAACCTGGTACAACTGCAAGAGTCCCCGTGGGCAGAAGGGAGACTTTTTGCTGCTTTGAGATATTCTCAAAAGCAGAAAAATAATGAAAACAAAATAATCAGGGGGCAAAAAGACCTTCTCTACCCCCTGGATCCCTCTGCTTGCCTTGGCTTTCAAAGGTCAGTGTTGCAGGAGAGACCTCTGAAGAGGATAAGCCTTGTGCTCTCATCCGCTGTTCAAAGAGGCTCCTCCTTCCATCAGACTGCAGAAAGGGAAAAAAACTGGGCATCAAATAAAGCTAAATAAATTAGCTTTAACAGATACTTTTGCCATGCTTTAACAGATACTTTTTTGCCTGATGACAGTGTCATGGATCAAAAAACGCCTGAAGACATTATGTAAAATATTAATTTGCAGATAGAAGATGTGGCCCCCAAAATTAGTTTTAGAATTAAGTGATATTTGTTGACGAGTCTTTCAAAAAAACAATACTGATTTATAAACTTTCTTTTTAGGGAGTGCTCCTAACAAACCGCAGTAGGGATGCTGGCAAGTACCTTTCAACCTGCCTACGATGCTACTCAGGTTTGCAAGTTTGCCCCTGAGCCTAGGCAAGGTGATATCACATATATCATGCTACCTTGCAGAGATGTCCCAGTAATGTGGCTTTCCAGTGTGTTGCCTCTAGAGTGTAAAGAGTATTAACTATTAACTCGGGCTCGTGGGTTTCCAGTGCTGGAGGCTCCTATTTTCTGTAATTTCCATTTGTCAGTCTGCAGGGTTTTGCAAGCACCAGTTCGTTCTTATTTTTACAGGGAAGGTTGGAATTGCAGTTACTTTGCCAATATACTTTTCCTCCCATTACCTTTCTAACACGCTTGCCAAGGGTAGTCAGAGCAGAGAATTACCACTTTATATCACTTTTTCTGCAGCCTTTTGCAGTAGGTGGGATCCTGCCACGCGCTGGCTTTGCTTTGCACTGAGCTCCCAGCCTTCTCAGTGCCTAGTTAAATGTACCTGAAAGGTTTAAAGCAACTGTAGTATTTAATTCAGGACTGTAGGTTCTCAGACAGGAGCCTCCAAGTCTGGGACTTATTCCAAACCCCAATTTTCTTGCTAACTGGGATTTAAGCGCCTGGCCTGGCACCTCGGAGCAGTGGGTGTTCGTTGTTGGGTCACCTTAGTGGGCCTGTCCTTTCAGTTCATACGGTGAGTTGGTGGCTGCTGATGCTAGTGTGACGTTATGAATCAAACTGGCACTTTTTTTTTTCATATTGATTATGCCCGCACTGTAAAATATAGAAAATTCAGTCATGTACATTATTAATTTGTTCTTTTGCTCATCCCTCCTACTTCTGCCTTTTTAATTGTAGGGTCTGTATTAATAGGCTTCCAAATCTTCTTAGACATATAGACTATAGAACTGTTCTTAAACTTTCTGCCTCCTGGTTTCAATCCTGTTAAATGCTTATTATTTAAGAGAAGACCCTTAAAGTATCATCTGTTGTCATACTGCTTATTGGTGAGGACTCTGCTATGATTTAGGCTGACTTTGACATTTGTGAGATATAATTGGTGGGGAGTTGATAGGTATGAGCGACAGGAAGGGCATCATTTTCACATCAAAATATTACTCTTGTTATTGAGGAAAAACACAGCCTACATAAATAGTGCTTCAATCACTAACAAGGGTGAAATTTATTGAGAACCTTGCATAAGAAACCACTTAAAGAGTGTGTTTACCATGCAGTGAGCCCTATAGATCCCATCTGTGTAGCAAAACCAAATGAATTTCCAATGCAGCGAGTAGCTTGTTGCCATGAACACAACGTCTCTGACCAACGTGGCCATTGGAGCTCTTGGATTTTGCAGCACCGGGCGCCCGGTGGGAAGGAGGGCAGTTGCTGACAGTCTCTTTCAGACGTACAGGGGCTCCTGCAGCTACCAGGCTTTCTCCAACACCGTTATAGTCCATGCAGGGCAACGGAACCAAGGAGTTGAAAATGATTGTGAAAGGTGGATGGTTCCTTGTCCTGAGCAAGGTGATGATGAATTCTCCATCTCTCTTTGACCTGGTCTAGTCTTTAGTTTTCTTGGTAGCATGGTGTGAAGCTGCTTGAGTTTCTTGAGCTGAATAAACTCAAGAAAGCTTTTTATTATTTATTATTAATTTAAAAAATGTTTTGCAAGCCAAAATACAGGACACTTAAAAATAATGCATCAATTCCTAGGAACTTGTGCTAAAGACCATTCCTTAAAAGGTTTTAAATAGCTTTTTCTCCTTTGGGCACCTTGAACCATCTTTGTACTGGAGTTGAAACCTCTCTTAATCTCTCTTTGCATGCATATCCTGCCTTCCTAGAGACTCCCGGGTCTGTCGTCAGTGAACCTAAGTATATAGTACAGACCTTTCTATCTCCTTTGCTTTTGGCATCTTAGCACAAAAGTTGCTCTGGATCTACTGTGTGAACACTTTTAAACTTGCTCTACTGGGTTTGGAGGTCAGTATTTACAAGCTAAAGAGGTAATTCTAAGCAAAAGCAGCAGCTTGCGAGTTCGGGATGGAGGAGTGATGGAGCCTGCAGACACCAATAGCGAGCTGAGTCCACAACTAAGGAGATTAGCAGGAGGCAGCTCCAGAATCCCATTAGCTTCAAAGCCAGGAGTTGACAAAAGTCTTTTGAAGCCGGTTAGCTGTGCTGAAGGGAGGCCATTCAGCAGGGCTATTCAGGTAAAGGGGGGTTTTAAAGTTTGCACAGCGCTGCCCTTTGAATGATGGAGCTGCAAGGGTTGGCTTTGCTGCAAGGGTTGGCTTTGCTGCAAGGGTTGGCTTTGCAGAACCCAGGGGGAAGCGGGGCTCTGCAGGGCTGGTTTTGGTTGCGTTGGGCCTTTCTAGTGGGAAGATTAAAGAGCTGGTTTCTGTGTGAGGAAAAGCATGATCGTGTTGAAGTTGCTTCCCCACGCGCCTGCGAGATCGTTGGGGACAGGAAAAGGGCCTAAGTTGCAGTTTGAATGGAGGTTTTGCAGCACCTCTGTCCAGCTGAAGCATCTTTCGTTCTTCTGAGCCCATCATCTCCCAGCACCTACTCTTGCAGTCAGGCGACCACATCCCGTTTCCCTAGAAAAGCGGCTCCAAAATGTACCCTGCCATTTCTTAGCTCTCATCTGTTCTGTTAATTGTGGCCATGTTAAAGGTCAGTTGTTCCCCTCACTTGCCAGTGCTGGAGCAGCAGTTCACAGAATCACAGAATTGCTACGATTGGAAAAGACCTTTAAGATGATCAAGTCCAACCGTAAACCCTTCACCAGCACAGCTGCTAAACCATGTCCCTGAACGCCTTGTCGGCACGTTTCCTGAACACTGCCAGGGCTGGGGACTCCACCACTTCCCTGGGCAGCCTCTTCCAGCGCTTGGCTACTCTTTCCATGTAGAAATTCCTGACGTCTAACTTGAACCTCCCTGCCGCAAGTGGAGGCCGTTACATCTTTCATGTGACCCTGCCTTGCTGGGGCTCCTTTTGCAGGAGGCTTCAGAGCTAAGAGCAAAAAGCAGCAGAGCAGCGGCTGAACAGTGCAGTTACTGCAGCCCTGTTGCTGTTGCAGTCGTTAGCCCGTGGATTCGAGCAGAAGGGTGACGTGAAGCGTCCAAGCTCTCTCCGGTCCCGGCAGCCCTCTGAGCAGTAACAGCCCGATAGCGTCCCAGCGGGTCTTGGGATATCCTGCCTTCTTCACACACCTCTGCTAATCCTGCTGATTTTCTCTGACTTTCGTTTTATTACAAGCAATTTCGCTTGTATCTCAGCGTATTGACTGTCGTTTGCAGCCCACCGCAATGCTGCACAAACACGTAAAAGAAAAAAATCTCGGTTTATTACCGTTGTCTTTCTCCTTTTCACCAAGGCTTCTCTGCACTGTATCTCTTGCTCGTCTCCCCCTCTCAGCAGGAAGCTTCCATCAGTGTGTGTCTGCGTGCGAGGAAGATGCAAATAGCTGCAAGACTTAAGCTAGCTGTCTTTGGCTCCTATAACTCAGCCTTTGCATGTGTTTTACTGTCTTATTTATTAGCCTGCAGCTAGTACTGAATTACGCGACAGACTACAGTTTATGAATTGTTTGTTCCTCAGCAGGATACAGACACAAATTAAAATTGAAGAGATTTGGCTTGCCTATTTCCTTAAGTCTCTCTTTTTCTTGTGGCAAATGCAAAAAAAAAAATAAAAAATAAAAAAATAAAATAAAATAAAATAAAAAATTACACCCTCTCTTGCTGCTGCCTCTAACTTTTGGTTTGTCTCTTGTGAAGGTTGCTGACAACCTCATATTGCCTTGCAGAGGCTGGTAAACTAGTATTTAGTCTTCTAGAGCAGGCTGCTTACTACGTAGTGATTTGTGAGTATTTTCCACAATTATGAGGTTGAAACTCTTAAGCATAAACACTTCTGTCCTTGTGTTGTTCTACTGCACCTTCCGTCTGCTTAACCCCCTCTCCGTCCCACAGCCTTGCACACAAACCCATGTGTTCTTGAGAACAAAAATCTCATTGCAGGCCAAAATTCTGTAGAAATTTCCAGGTAGCTATGAAAAGTGCTAAACAAGTGTAGTATTCGAATAGTTTTTTAAGGTTTTAAATGGGGAATGTTCATGTGATGCTAGCTTTAAACATGTATACAGAGCTCTGAGAGCACCAGGCTTGATTTTGTGGATGAGCCCTGACAACCAAGTGCCATATTCTTTCTCTGCTGTGTACTAATGAAGACCAAGATGACATTAAAAGCTGTATGGATCAGATGACAAGTGTTGAAAGCACCCAAGGTTTAACTTCACAGTCTCTAATTGAATTGCACACTCACAATAATTAGGAGAAATACACTCTGTCTGTCTAGGATGTAACCTTTTCAACATATGTATGGTCCTCCCCAGAGCTCTGCTAGGTGGATATTATTTAGCTTTAGTTAACACTGCATTTAGCTACGGTGTCTGAGAAAACTTAATCTGTGAAGAAATAATCTTCAAATTGATCATCACTTATTTCTCTGTCTCCTCCCTGGAATCCTGGTGCAGATACTATCTTTGCAGTTGGATTGTTGGTATTTTCTGGGCAAAAAGTAAAATTGGATGCTCCTCATTAAAAGAGTGATAGTTTTAACAGGAACTAGACTGTTGCCTCTTCTAAGAATTACATTCAGAGCAGAGGATCAGAATTTCTGCGTGTTTCAGCCCCAGGTAGAGCAGCTGCACACTTGCAAGGAATTTGTTTATTGTTTCTCATGTAACGAGTCTCACTTGCAGATACACTGTCAGACTGAAAAATAGTTTAATCTAATTTGACCTGCTTCAGTATGCCAGCCATACAATTTACTAGTCATTTTTGCTCACATGCAATAACATACGAATAAAATAGAATAGTTTCAGTGGGTGATTTAAAGTTTTTAAGTGATGCAGAATCCCTAACAACCTTAGGTAAGTGCTTTGAATACCAAATTATTTTCACTGCTTATCTGTGTCTCATTTTAGTCGAATGTTTCTAGCTTCTTCATCTAGCCATCGGATCCCAGGGCTTTCTGCTAATTCTAATAAATCTTCAAGTATTGAATGTTTTGTCCTTGGGCGAGTATGGGAACTTGCGCTGACCGTGATCTTGGCATTGTTTGATTATCTCGTGTAAGTGCCTGAAGTTTCTCCGCAAGATCTTCTGCTCTGAAGCGCCGCTTTCAGCTCTGGTGAAAGCATCTCACGCTGGACTTCCCACCCCTCCCTGGAAGAGCTGCTTTTGTTTCCACAATCAATAGGTTTGCTTCACCTGTGCTCTTTCTATGGGATGCAGAACCTCGATGCACGAGTAAATAACTTTTGCAGGTTTGCTGCAAGCCTCTCCAGCAGGGACAAAGAAAGGAGCTATAAATACTTGGCTGTCTGCTAAAGAAGCAGCGCTTTTTCATGTGGAAGATTTCAGGTGGCAGGAGACTGACTTTGCCTAGGTGATAACCTAGGGGACTCAATACAATATCAGAACCTAGCATATTAAAATTTAGTGAAAGAAACTGTAAGAAAGTGTGCTGGATGCCTCAAGCAAAGGCTGTAAGGAGACTTTTTCTACCAAAGTTGTTGGTTTTTAGCTCAGATAGGTAACTTAAAAATTACTTTTTGTCACGTAGCCTTTTAGTATCTGTTACAAAGAAAATGAGTGTCTTGAAGCCCTCACCCCCAAAGGCATCTCAGTATCACAGGAAAACTTTCCTAGTTGGAACATACAGCTATTTTTTGCATGGGCTTGCACAAAGCTATACCAGTATCCGTGTATGATGAAGGGTGAACTCTTTCCATATTATTTCCTTGGCATGTCAGATATGGGATATTTGGAGGCAGTTTTGCATGCGTTGCACACGTGTCCTGCCCCTAGCCGTGGGCTCAGCGCAGGTGGGGTGGCCCTGGCATCATGTGGTGTTTGATCAACCTGGAATTGGCTCCCCAAAAATGTGGTGGGAGAATAAATGAAATGATGTTGCTTGTGGCCCTCTTACTCTCGGACAGCCATGAGCTCTTTCACCATCATCTCTGCTTCCTGCCTCCGGAGATCCGTGCTGGAGATGGGAATCTCCCCTGGGAGGTGAAGCCTCTGGATCGTGAGGGTGTCAAGGAGATTTCTCAATGTTTCTTGTGCTTCTCGTGGCACTTGTGCACCTTGTGGCCGGTAGGAGTAAAGCACAGAAGGTATTTTATGGGCACTGGCAATCACTCTGTCATCACCAACAGGGTGAACTGGTAGATTTGCCTTAGTGGAAAGTGATGTAATGCTTTATGCTCCTGGAATAAATCAGATGAAAATCTTATTTGGTGCCGCCTCTGCCATCCTTTTCCTTTATGCGGGACTTTTGAGTGGTAGTTTCAATCTTTTCCTCTTTCTTGCAGGCTCTAGAATGCTATTTGGGAAAATACCAAGAGCTATCACGGGTCATTAGAGCTATCATAGTGAACGGCACACCGTGAAGCAGATTGGAATTTCTAGCATTTATTACTTCTTCAAAATGCATTTGGTAGGGAAAGAGAAAAAAATTGATCTTTCAGTGTAATTCTTAGGAATGTCTCGCGGGGAGCAGTCTAAATCAAGAAGTGTGTTGCAGGGCTGAGCATTAAGCTGAAAATAAGCATGTGTCCAGCTGGAGTGAGAGATGGAAAGCGTGTGGTGATCCGGAGCACTTTCTGAAACATGGTGTATAATAACAGACAAAAATGACAGGATAAATATGGAGTGGAAAAGCAAGATTTGCTGAGTTTTGAGGAGGTTTAAACAGGCCGGGAGACCCTCCTGGGGTGTCCTTGCATCCCTAAGGAGAAGCTCAGCAGGAGTCATGCTGGTGACACTGCGCTTAGTGCTATGGCTGGGGAGGGACGGGGCAGATCGTGTAGGGTTTTGGGTCCGGGCATCCTGCGACTCGTTTCAGTCTTTGCCTAGGGTGGGAAGGGAGGCGAAGGGTTCCCCCCACCAGCGTCCTGCCATCGTGGACAGCGCAGATGGGCTCAGGAGGTCCCGCTGCAGACGGAGCCGTCGGACCGGCCCGGGACACGCGATGCAGTGACCAGTTACCTGATTGAAAGCAAAACAAGGGGGGTGACTGGAACGCAAACACGCAAGGAAAGCCTTGGTTGAGCTGAGCAACAAGCTTAAATGGCTTCTCTTAGTTTCTTAAGATTACCACTGAGCTATAAGACATAATCCAACTTCTTGTTTTTCTTAAACACGGATGGATTCAGATGAACTTGCAGACACTTGCTCACCAGAGCAGCCACTGGCTGCGTTTTTGGCATTCAGAGCTCACTGGTGCTCAGTGGAAGCTCTGTTTTCTCCACTGACTTTGGTTCTAGCTCCTCTAGTCTCGGTCAATTGCTGCTTAGCTGTCTTTTGCTTTTGAGTTTGACTTGAAATTTTCAGACAAGGAGCCCCCCAAGCTGGCCCTAAATATTAAATGCCGTTTACTGCAGCGTACGCTGCTGCTCGCTGGTACAGGAGGTAGCAGGTCTTCAGCTGTTGTGTCTAGAAGAGAGTGAAATGGGGCAGAAATGGGGGGAAAGCACCAAGCAGAGGCATTTATTAAAAAAATATGGCTCGGGGCGCAAAATTCAAGCTGTCTTACCCACTGAGTGGCTTGAATTTTCCATGGAAACAGCATATGAATTGGCATATGTGTCACTTCTAGTGCCGGTGACCTCTAAAGCAGAGACATGCGGAACACGCCACTGTGTTTTGATGATTTCCTTATGTGGTTTGCTTAGCTCTCCAAAACCTTAGCAGCCGGAGCACCATCTTAACCTAGTGACAACAGAACTTCCTTTAGAGCTTGTGCCTGTAGCTCCAGGACCTTTGGAGCTGGGGTTTGTTCCTGAGTTTTGACGGAGGAAGAAGCACTCTGGAAAAAATGCCTCCCATTACAGTCCTTCCTGATTGGATCTCTGCTCCAAAAGCAGTAGGACACAGCACTGATGAATCAGATTTCTCCTGAAATACCAGCAGGACATGAAAAAGATGAGAAGCAAATACTTTAGGAATGGATTAGGTACTTGCCAGGGTAAGAGCTGCTGCAATGACACTGCCAGGAACTTAGGGAAGGAAATCCTCCCCCTCAGAGCATGAGCTGAAGGTCGTACCAGAGCACCAAGAAACATCCTTCGGAGTTTTGCTCTTGTGCAGTTGGTGAGGAATCAAAAAGAAGCAAATTATTTCAGTTGGGCTTCATACCCTAAATGAGCAACCTTGAATGCTTACAACGGTGAGTGCTATACTATCCTTATTTTTAAGATTTTTTTAGGTAAATCCATTGTATGTTTTTGTGACGACTCTTCCATTAATACACGCATCTGCTGCTTCTCCTCCTGATTAGCTGCTCTCTAGAGCAGCAACTCAAATGCCAGGCCATAATGTTATCCACTCATTGTCATGTCTGTCCCCATCAACACGTTTTGCTGCAAGAAAGGTGATAATTTTCCTTACATCAATCAAAATTTTGTTAGTAGGATGGCCCCTTGCTTTTTGCAAGGCATATTTATCTTGTTTTCGATGTGAAAAAACAAAGATATGGTAGGCAATGCTGGTAGAACTGAATGGAGAAAATAACTCATAATTGGCGAGTAAGGCAATTGGGTTGCTAGGGTTACTCCCAAATTGTAGAGGTTTATTTACAATTACAGCAGTGCAGTTCCTTGTATGGGGACCACAATGTTGGCATACATTGCTTCAGAGGTGTTTTTGCAGAAAGCAAAGTAGAAAAGCCAGGTTATTTACAAACAATTAGTGAGGTGGTTGTATACAAAATACTGCTCTTTTATTCATGTTCCTCCAGTATATCAGAATTGTGTGGGCATTGCTAAGCCCAAAGAATTTGGTGCCAGGTATTTGCATCTAATGTGCATTTTATCATTTGTGTCTCTTGAATAAACTAATGTCCTAGGCAAATGTAGCATAAATTGAGAGTCGTAAGTTCTGCTTTTATTGGATATGTGAGATATTTGCTAGCCCTGTGTAAACAGATCACAGGTCTCTGCCAGCAACTACAGCTTATGGTGGACAAAGGTGCATGAGATGTGCTCACTATTTTTAAATTGGTTGGTGCCTCTGCAAGCTCGGAATAGTCACTGATGAGGGCAGTAGGTGCTGTCACCTAGGAGTGCCAAGGTCCTGCCGTGCGTGACACTGCATGCATCAGAGTGAGCACTCGTTCTGCTGCAATCGTAAACCTGCACTTGTTAACGTTCCTGAAAAACTACACATGGGGGGACTTGAAGATGAGGTCTGACTCCGACTGGGGCCTGGGAGCTCATGGTGTAAAGTGTGGTAGGGCATTAGGTTCACCTACCCGGAATAACAGCTTCAAAAAATTATGTTAAATGAGTTGTTGTGTATCTTGCTAGGTTCTGCTGCCTGCTTTTCACCGTACGCATTATTATATTTCTGTGTGGAGGCATCTCTTTAAAAACAAACAAGCAATAGAAGCACTTGGTAAAACCCTGCTGAGTTCAATTTTCAGGAAAATTAACAGATGCAGACTGACTTAGAGTAATAAAATTGGGCAGGATGGGGTGTGGTTAATATTGCATGAAATACATATCGAAGAGGAGAAGGAAAGGAAAAATTTTTAGGGATGGGTGTTCCTATCCTCAAGTCATAACAAGTGTTCTTTCCCATCCTCGGGGTTAAGGCAGAACAGCAGATATGGTCATTTACTTCCAGTTTGAGCATGCTGCTTTGGAACTGCCCCTTAGAAATGAATGACATCCCGGGACAGTGAGAAATGCTGCTTTTACTGAGTAGTTACCTAGAAATTTATCTCAAAACTCCTTTTTTTTTTCTTGTCATTTACTTGTATCCATTTGCTTTCACATCTCGTGAGTTCCTTTATTTATTTTTACTTTAATTGGTACCATCTTACGGCTTGCAGAAAAATGAGCCGCTGTGGACGTGTGACGTTGGGAGGATGAAAGGAGAGGCTTCCAAAGTTACTACGGCTGCTTGTTGAACCTCAGACCACAGGGCTGCAAGAACATTTGGATTTTGGATCTTTCCAAGTGAAAACAAGCAGACCATTAGTGCAGGGCCAAAGATATCCCTGTTTGCATCAGTTATGCCAATTAGCATTCTATTTTCCAATTGAACATGAGATTGCAAATTTAATTAGTCAACAAAAGCTTTTCTTGTTCTTTAAAGACAGCCTTAGGGACTGCTGGTTTTACGTAGGTTAAATTTAGTTCATGTTTAACAAGGGTAGCTTGAATGTTGTAGCGAGTTTATTTTGGTGCAAGACGCTTCACTGTTGGATGCTTTAAAAAAAATACTCCTTAAACATAGCTTTTCTGTGGGGGCTTTCAGAAGGAAAAAAATAGTGGTAAATACCACTGCCATCTGTTTCATATGGGAAATTCTGAGCTGTGAATGTACTTTCAAAAGCTGAAAAGCCCATCCAGATTTTTTTTTTTTTTTGGGGGGGGTTAAAAATGAAGCAATTTGTAGAGTTTTTGTTTAATTTTTCATTGATTTGATTGCATAGAACCAGATGTTCTTGTTTTTGTCCCCTCGAAGTCTGCACCAAATCAACATGTGTGTGTGTGTGTGACTCGTGCACGCAGGAAAGATAGGGCTAGCAGAATTTAAGAGCCTGGTCTTGGAGGCTTTGAGGATGCACAGAATCCAATCCTTTCCGTAACACGTAGTGTGGAAATAGCTGCAAACCTGCTACACTGCCTACCAATGAATGAGCTCATTTAGCCAAACAGATTTTCTATGTATAATGCATTTTTTTGCATCTGTCCACTCCCCTCCCTAGTGTATTCACTGTGGACGTAAAACAACTCAGATTCCAGACTTTTTGAGGGAATGTTCAGCACTGTTATGTGCCACAGGAATGGGAGTGCAGGCTATGTACGGACTGGAATAAGCGAATCTTCTGCATTGGTTGGAAATTGCAGATATAATCACGAATGCTTTTATGTATCTGGAAGCAGTGTGTTCCTCTAAAAGCCTGCTAATTTTATTTTAAATAGGGCACGTAAATATCTGAGTCATTCTCTCATACGTCTGCTGAACCTCTATAGAAAATGCGGTCGCTTCAGTATTCAAGGCATCTAACAATACTTATTCATGTGCCACTTGCCTTTATAATAACTAAATAAGAATTTCTGAATAAGCATCATTAAACATATTAGTGCAGAGCATAAACATCCCTTGCGGGGTCCCTGATAAAGAAAGACCTTGTATATTCTCTGGTTCAACTCTTCCTTTAGTGATGTGTCTTCTGAGGAGCTTGTGCGGGCAGATCCGCTTTAGCCTTCGAGTGGGGTGCGCTGAACGGTTTGACACGCAGCACTTCCTCGTGGAAGGATTCCAGTTCCTGCTCCGCAGGAGGGATTGAATAAGGAGTTTTCAGATTGATTTCAGGAGTTCAGTCTCAGCGAACCTTAAACATCTCGCGGCTCCCCTGAGCCTGCAGTTTCCGCTGGTGCTGCTAGGACTGAATTCTCCCAGCTGGAGCCCATCAGGAGCAGTCTTGCACCACTGCAAGGGCTCCAGGTCACATTCCTGGTGTATCTCCAGGTGTGGGTCCTCTGAGCAGCGGCTGCTGCCTCTCTGGAGGCCCCGTCCAAAGCGCTTGGCTTTGTGCTCCCTCTGCAATTCCTCTCATGTGGCTCCTTCACCTCACTGACCTTAATTTCTGGGGACAGGAGAGCGGGCAGCCTCTGCAGCCACCGCCAAAGCCTGTGGCTCTCATCCTACATCTGCTTCCTATTGCAGCTTTGTGCTTCCACTCCAGTTTCTCAGCTTCCATCTGCCAAGCTCTGGTAAAAGCCTATGACTCCCGTTCGACACAGCTGCCCGTGGTCCGGTCCCTGCGGCTGAGCTCAGTGTCACCCCCCCATTTCGTGGGACTTGCTGGTCATGCAGTCATTTTAATTCCTATTCAGCTTCTGAGCCATCTTTTTCTACTAATGCTATATATATTGGTATTTAATGCATACGGAGTAATGAAGTTTCCTCTATCTTACTGCTAGGTAATTCTAGCGTGCTAGGTGTGCTTCTCAGTGTATTAATAAGGAAGGCGCTGGGGTATAGAACAGTTTTCCTCAATTATCCCACTGGCAGGGCAATTAGCGCATCTCCACTGGCCACTGCCTTTGAATCAGGAATACTTTTATTCACAAGCTGTTGCTTATTACTCTCTATGTAGTTCACAGGCAAATAAAATATGCCATCTTTCAGGATTGCATTATGAGTGGAAATAAAAGGAGGTTTAGCAGGGGAAAAAAAAAAGAAAAAGCAGAGCCTAAACAGTAGCCTAATTCTACTGGGAAAAAATAAAATAAATACCTGCTGACAGCTCTTACCTTAATGATGTTCTTGCTTCTGTCAAAACATCAGACGCCCCATCATTTCCATTGGCATTTGCAAGGCTCTTTAAAGAGCAGAATGTTTTGATGGGTGCTCTCTTTAGTCAGAATCCCTTTCCATACCCACTGGTTTACTTGAAAAGGATCCTTTTTCCATCTGCCCCCTCTCAGAACAGCCATGAGTTTGATTAGAGAAGGGTTTGGGAGCAAGAGGAAACGAAGGGTAGACTGGAGATGTAAAATTTACTAAAGTCAAGCCGTTTTCTCCTGTAATATAATTAGGCTGTATGTACTGCTGCTACAGAATATCACTGTGATGATTAAAAAAAGGTATTTATAACCTGGACAGGCTGGCAGTGGGGAGCTGGGATACGGTACCGCCGCGGACGCCTGCGTGTGTTTGAGATGCTGAAAACTCCCGTGCGGAGGTGGCAGCTAGAGCGGAGGAGGTACGAGTGCCCACTTGGAGATAAGTATCTCTCTTCAGCGCTCAGTCCTAAACTCCTGCTGCCCAGTTCTGGCACTCTTTACAAGCCCGCAGGGAGCCTGTAACTCCTCCCGGTGTTATTACCTGGATTAATGTGGGAGAGGGTGGCTGGGATGGGGACTCCGAGTGCAGGTGTTTGCCTGGCCTGGTGAAAGAGGGAGCTGGTTGCCTGTCAGGGGGAAGAAGCCCTTGGAGAGCTGCTGCCTGGGGAGTCTTGGGTCCTAAATCAACCCGAGCTCGTGGAGATGGGCACTGAGGACCCAGCTCATCCTCTAAAGCTCCTTCTTCTGTGCGCCTGGTGCAGGCAGGAGTGTCAGGTTCAAACACAGAGTGTATTAACTAGTAACATGGTTTACTTCATATACTCCTCATCAATAGCAAGCCCCCTAGGATACCAATCTTGTCCGTCCGTGTCTGCTCACGAGGCAGAGAGAGGATGAAAATACAGAGAAATAGGCATGGGTGCCTAAGCAATGAAAATGAGAGCAATTCCCCCGTACCCAGCTGATGGTGATGCCCTCTCCAATTCCCTTTTACCCAGCTGGCAGTGGTTTGCAATTGCTCTGTCAGGTTGTGTCACCCTGGGACGTGGGGACAGGGTGACTCCGTCGCCCATACGCTGGGTGCCATCTGCAGTAGGTGCGTGTTTAGCTGACCCGGTGTGGGACTCTCATTCTGCATTTGGCTCTTGTTATGCCTTGAGCTGCTTCCTGCAGGCAACATATATATATATATATATAATATATATTTGTCTATATAAGTTGTCCATCTCTTTAGACTTGCCCAAATCTACTCTGCACAGGCTGTGCTCCAAGAAGTTGAGGCTTTCACAGTTCACATGGCTTGGAAGGACCAAGCACTTCCTGTAAAAATGATCTGCTTCTCAACTCTTAGGCAAATTTTCTTCCCTGTAGGGGCTGTACAGGGATGTGGAGATCAAATAGCTTGTGATACGTTATCTGCTGCTGTATGGTATGATATACGATGCTTGACCCTGGCTCCCTGAAAGTTTTTGCTTAAAACAGTCATTTGTGAAAGATGCTTTTTACCTCAGTGCTGCAATTTTTCTAAGGTGGCTTTTAAAGAAGTAGCTGGTCACAGGAAATGATTTTGTTCCTGCCTCACCTAGAGAACAGGTTTAGATTGTCCCATTACAACTGCCGTTACCTGTCCTTGGAGCGCATCTGTAGAAGCTTCATTTTCCTTTTGTACCTCTTTAGTGTGAAAACTACCTGTATGGTTTTATTTTTTTCTGTTTTTAACAAGAAAAATAAATACTTTTGGTGTTTTAGACTGTATATGCTTGTAAAATGCACTTGTGTGCCTGCTCTGGAGTTATCTGCAATGTAAATCCTTTTAACATACTTTTCCTTCTTGCTGTCGTTGCAAAATAATTTTCAGCAGCCGTCCCTTTACTGCAAATTTGCAAGACTTTGCAACCTATCTTAAAGGTTAAAGGTTTGGATCCCTCAGGGCAGTGCTTGTGAAAATGTGTATGTAATAAATGGTGTCAGCTTGTAGGCACAAACCTGGAATCTGTCACACTACTAAACACTAAAAATGAGCTGTTGCTGCCATGTCAAATGGATGTTACTGCTGCTCCTCACTGCTTTATCTGTTCAGTATCTGTTTATCTTATTATTTGTGGAAATAAGGCAAGCAGTCCTTGCTTTCTGTAGATAACACTGTATATAAGGACTCTGCATTCTGGAAAACAACCTATTGAACAAGCTGACCCCAAACTGCTTATTACAAACACAAATCCTGGAGTGTTCCTGTCCGTCTCTAATGCAGCGTGGTAAAGGCGAGGAGAAAGCCGTGCTCTTTAGCTATGGTGAGCCCTAGAGAGGTTCACCCATGTGCTCCAGGTTCATGCACCAGGTCTCCTGTGCTTGATGACCCAAGTGTCTCGTACGATGGACATCCTCTGCCTTGCGCAGTGCTGGGGTGGCTGGTGGTGTGCTGAGGGATGGCTAAACTTGGGTTGTGATACCCACGCGCTGCTAGTTGTGAAGTGAAGGAACCTACAAGTCCTTGGGGAAGAAGAAATCTGGCAGTTGG
Source organism: Nothocercus julius (assembly GCA_013398735.1). Taxonomy (NCBI): domain Eukaryota; kingdom Metazoa; phylum Chordata; class Aves; order Tinamiformes; family Tinamidae; genus Nothocercus; species Nothocercus julius. The sequence continues at coordinate 810,394 of VZSV01000200.1, forward strand.
GTAGTTCATATGGCCCAAAGACCAGTTTGAGAATACTTAAAATTCCTTAAAATAGTCTCTGAGAGTTAAGGTGCATATTTAAGTGCTCTGTTTTACACTGGTCTATATTTAATTCTACTGCATAAGTTGTGGCTACATTCTGAGAGGTGATTTTTAGCAAAGAATGCAAGAATCCCGGGAATGCCAATTGATTCCTCATTATATGCAGCTAGTAAGCATTTTTATAAAGTTTACGTACAAGATAATGGTGGCTTTTGATTTATTTCACAATTGTGAGAGACGCAAATGCTGTTGTTATCGATATAAAATACCTCTCAGCGAAAAAATTTTGTGTATAAACATAACCGAGTTTAGTGTCTGGACACTTTTAATGGAATGACAGGGAAAGATTAATTCCCTGTAAGCTGACTTTGCATTGGGACATCTTTCCTGCTCTCTAATTCCAAAGAATTTGGAAGCAAGACAAGCTGCCCGGAGACAAGTAAGCTGACAGTCTGCTGCCTCTTCCACCTTAGCTCATTTTCAGGAGCTTGTTGTCCTGAGAAGGTATTAAGTTGTATATATGCTCATCATTGGGTCTTTGATGTCTGGTTAATATAACTTATTTGGATAATGTTGATGCACAAGCTTAGCATCATAAATCTGCAGTGTAACTTCTCAGGAAAGCAGTGGAATACAATGCAGTGGTAAATTAATCCAGCTAAGTAATTGTACCAGATGAATTTTTTTAAAACCACAACTTTTCTGTGGCTTTCTTGTTTTCATGTGGCTACTGGAGGTTTCTCGAAGGATTTTACTGATGGAAGAACCGTATACTGCTGTCACTAAGCGTTTGAAGGAGGTATTGAGCTTAAAGAATCAAAGAAATGAAGGGACTTGTAACATACCATTCAAGGCAAATGTACTTAAAAGATGCTTGCCAAAGCCATGTGGTTCAAGTTAGCTAATTGTGAATATTAAGGTGTGGATTGTGTTCTGGCTAAGCAATGCTGACACAGCTGTGGGTGCCTGTGACCAAGTGCCATGGGGACATGTAAAGGTTTAGTGAAAGCTGCTTTTGCACCATGCGTTGATAGCTAAACTGTGCTAGCACAAACTAGCGTTAATTCCTCTGTAATTGTTTCGTTTGCTTGTATTGAATGGTGCAAAGAAATAGATATTTTTTATGTTATGCTTTCAAGAAGCTTGGAGACTTTTTTGAGAGTTCTTCTTAACAAGTTGCAGGTGGATGCTCAGATCTTTCTACGTCAAAATTCTTATGCCAGAAGTAGAAGCAGGCTTAAACACAAAGCTGTTCATTATAACAGTAATTATTAAACACATACACAAAGCTGTGAAAATTCTGGCTTCCTGATGATGAAATTCATTATGAAAACATAAAATGGACAGCCTGCTTGTGCGGCACCACAGTCAAGGAGCTGCAGTCCTTGTGAACCCCCCGCGGCTTCGCTAGGTCTGGAATTCTGCCCCGGTCCTGCACTGCAGGGCACTGCTGGCAGATGTGTCTCCTTCACATACCCCTATTCTGGGTCATGTGTGTCAAACCAATGCACGTGCGTATTGTAGAAACGAAACATCTGATTCCAGCAGTTGTATGGTGACAATGGAAATAGTTGGACAAGCAGCTTTTTCTGCAGTTAACTTCATCTGGAGAATTTAAGGATTTAAATGCTATTTCTTGTATTTCATTTTGTGCCTCTTCCATTTGGTTCTGTTACCAAGTTCTTGTTCCTCTTATAAAACATTAGAAGTACACCTGTCTTTAGGAGATGGTATCAAATGTTAATCCTGTGATTTCAACAGGATAACAAGATAGTCTAAAGAGCAAGAAATGGGCTGTAAGGACTAGAAATCAAAATTGATGCCACAGGCAGCTAGGAGTTGTAAGTTAAAATTGCAAGGAATTGTGTAATGGATTGGCAGCTAACACAGTACTTGAAATTCATTTGGCATTTACATGCACGGTAAATTCCAAATGAGCTCCTAAGAACCCAATAAAAAGGGGAAAAAAGAAAAAGTGTGCATGTGTGTGGACTGCCTCTTTCTCCCTCTAACTTATATCCTCTTAGTTCTGCAATATAGTTTGCCTTTGTATGGTCTTTTTAATGGTATGAAGCAGCGATTTACATTCCTAGATCAAACACAGGCATTTCAGACAAGGGATCAGAATAAATGGACTGTTGCTATCGTCGCCGCTGAAGCTTTTGCGTCCCCTGTGAATTCGCCTCAATTTTACTGTCTGCCTTTTGGGGCAGCCCGCTTTTATTTGATGAATATTGGTATATCCCCAGAAAACAGAGGCACGTGTTTTATTAGCAATGAAGCAAACCCGTTGCGTGGCAGATCACGTTCAGACTGGCAGCTTATGACAGATGTGTGTGTAATTCATGTTCACTGCATTCCATATTTTACTCAAACAACTTTCAATAACAGTTATACAAATAAATTAAAGTGCAGCTGTCAAGGAGATCACCAACGGGAGCTGAAGACATAGACATAATATATTAAAGAGCTGATGCCTCCTGGAAATCTTTGAAATCTATTTTACTAGATGAAAGCAGCAGATTTGTTCCTGCTGTTTATCTTTCTTCCCTCGCTTTTAATAAGGAGGATCACTTGTAATTCCAGAGGGTTTTGTTCCCGTTTTGGGACCAGTCCTGTGTTTGCCCCGTTAGTCTCAGCGTACCCTTTCCTGGCTCTTTGAGCACTTTAACTCACCTAGCAGTGCAGCCCGTCACGCTTTGCTTCGCCGCCCTGCTTCCTATGCATGAAGAGTTGTTGTTCAGATGGTCCAGGTGGGATTGGCAGCGGGATTTGTGCCTTTTCCAGTTTATCCAGCAAGTCCTTTTGTCTCCAGGCCCTGGGGAAGCAGCTGGCCTCGCTTGCTCAGCCTGGAAACTCTCGGCTCTGCTCCTGCTGGGATTTCTTAGGGAGCTGAGGCCGGTCCCAGGGCAGTGGTTCCCACCAGGAGCATCCTTTTGTGGTGCTCATCATCTCCCGTTTCCTGATACAGCGGGATTTAATCCAAAAATCCCATTGTGGTGAGGAGCCTTGGCTCCCTGGCCGCTACTTCTCTGGGCTGGTCCTGGCAGTTTTGGACAGCGTTAGTCGGCAGAATGAGGATGCCCTGAAGTTTCTCTGCGCCCAGCTCTGTAGAGCTCTTGTTGTTTAACCATCTCGAGAAAACCCTGCGTGTTTCTTTCCAGCAAATAGTGTTTTTTCTTTTCCCTCCAGCCTGGCTCTAGGCACCTGTTCAACAGACTGAACTCATCAAGCTGTTTTGAATCACGTTCGTTGGACGGTGGAGCTGAGCCAGGGTCCCGCAAAGCAACAAATGGGTTTGGAGCGGGCACGGTGCAGATGCTGCTGGAAAATAGTTCCCTCTGGTGCTGGTTCTTACTAGCTTGCCTATGAAGGATAACAAATTGTCAGCATTTCAGATGACTTGGGGACGGAGGAGAAGAATCATGGTTTATTTGCTTCACAGCAGTAACTCATTTATTCTGGATTCGTACCAGTGTAAACGAGAGAAGAATTAAGAACCAAGCCAAATAATCTCGATATTTCTTAAGTAATTAAGTCTAAAAGGAGCTAAGTGGATGAATGGTGAACAAATACGAGTGAAACGATCAAATGCTATTCATGAAAGCTGAGTATTATATCATAATCTGGATATGCCTGTTCTCGATTTGAGATGTACAACTGCTTTTAAGGATCCCTTGAAATAAGGAGCTCTGTACCAGTGGAGCAAAAAGAGTCTAGTTTAAAAAGCCTTGCAGAGGAATAGATCTCCCTGGTGCAAGTTTTGTGGGTAAAAAATTTGACCTGTAGTATTTTTCTCTTTTAAAGGACATGATTAACTGCAACTATCTACTTCTAGCAATTTTTACTTGCCCTCCAAGTAGGGAATGCAAATTTATAAGTTTGAGAAATAAATGGGTTTTTTTTGTGGCGCTGAAGAAAGATCTCATCAGGCATTAACTGGAGTTTATTTGGAGAACATAGAGTTCCGCTTGTGGAGGCGGAAAATAAATAGAAATAAAATTCAGAGGCTGAATCCTTCACTGCATATAATCAGGTCAGATCCTTTTAAATAATCACGCAAGACTCTTGCACATGTTTTGTGTTGCCGTTCTCACCCACAGCTTCGGTGCTTCAGCAAAACCTTGCAGCACCGTTTCATGTTGAGGAGTATTTGCAATCCGGCTTCGGCAGGTGTGTGACAGGTATTACTGACGGAACGAAAGGTGAATTTTGACCCCATGCCTGATAATTATGTAGCGGGAGAATCACTTTTCTTTTTGTGCAGATGTACGAGTATAAAAATGACAGATTATGCAGTGACTTCTCTGCTTTCAAATTGCCATCGATCTAAATCAGCAGGAGCTCTGCGTATACAAAGTAACTGAAAAATAATCCCTTGTGTGTTGTAACTTCAGTTTACGCATGTAGGGATTGCAGTAGTCAGCGTTCCTCCCGTGATGGTTGTTTTGGGGGTGACGGACCAGCCTTAAGGATCAGGAGTTGGCTTTCCGAACTCTGGCATTTCTTTGCTGAGCTTGCCTGTCCATCAGCGCTTCCACCTGCAGCGTAACAAACCCAAACACTTTCTCTACGGAGTTAAGAAGCCGCATCCTCGTGCAAAGACATGATCAGCCCGTATAGGCGAGAGAAATAATTCGGCATATTTTGATTTGAAACTGCAGCGCAGGAAGAAAATATCTTGTGCTTAGTAGCGCTGGGGACATTCTGCACTCCCGTTCCCCAGTCCTCACGTTTGCTAGGGAGCTTCTTGCTCAGGCTGCAACTAATTAAGCTGTTATGTGAAATGACAGCCTCAGTTTTGTTGTTACGAGTATGCAGTGCTTGCTAACAGGCTGTTAATGCATTAAGGCTACTCCTGTCTGCTGGGAGGACGGCCACCCTTTCCTTGTAGGAGCTGAGTGGTTTTGCTTAAGTGCAGACATTAAAGTAATGCAAATATTTGCAGGTGTGTGTGTGTGTAGAAACGTATCTAAGCCACTTCTCTCAGCTAGTAATAAACTCAACCCCCTGTGGCAGGCAGAGTGCATGGATGGGCTCCTGTTTCCTGATGATGTTTTAGTAGGGATAATGTCACAGGCTGCAGCCCTGCTCAGCTTATGCTGAAGTAAAATAGACAAAATATGTTATAAAAAATTCTTCCTACTGTTGGAGTGTGTTTTGGGTTAACAGAGTTGACTCTTGAGTGTTCTTTGTTACATTTGGAAATAGAAAGCTTGCCTCTGTTATTTAGTGGAGAAAAAAAAAAAGTAATTTGAGTTTGTAATTACCTATATAAGCTTTGTGTCTGGGGAGTAGCTTGATGTCTTTGTGTAGTACCGAGTACCGTATTTCTATGTATATTTTTTGCATATTTTACACTAGGCAGGGAGATTGGTATAGAATTTAAGGGTGAGCGGAAATGGCTATGGAGCTTCAGGTCACTCTTCCTCACGTATATCTTGCTAGACAGGATGATTCCTCTTGCCACCAGAAACAATGATCCTTGCCATGCTGTTATTTTCATAACAGATTAGATTACTCACATAGGTGTATATGGGTACAACCTTAGTGGCAGCAGAACAGTTATTGGCAGCTACTTGGCTGTTTTTTCGGACTTTGTTGCATATTTGTTATGAGTAAAAGTCAAAGTGTAATTAATGTTAGTGATGAAACTCTTGAATGAAGAGTTCAGTGCAAAGCATAGTACAGCTAATGTAGATGTTAGTGTAAATGTTTGGGAATATGTAGAAGGAATATTAAATGTCATTGTTGTCCAATTATTTGGGAGTTTTTTTAGGCTTTTAGGTTTTGCATCGCTGTTTCCTTCCAGCATTGGAAGGAAGGGGAGGAGTTTTAAGAGCTGAATGAAGCAAAGCCCTGATAGCAGCAAAGCCTGTTCTTCCCTTGTGCTCAGCACGTTTCTCTCAGTCTGCCAAAGCAAAAATGTCATTTCCGTCGGGTCCTCGAGAAAAACAAACCAAGCGCCCAAAGTGAGCGCTCAGCACAGCTCCTACCTGGGCACGTGGATGCTGATTCATCCAGGCTCCCTATGGAAACTGTGATCCATTGCTCGGACTGACATCAGGAAGGTCTCTGCGCTGGGGTCCGTCCGCCCGGAGGCTCGGCCAGCTGGGTAGGTCGGTCACGGTAGAGGTCCGTTGATTGAAGGGCCCCACGGAGCTGTCAGGGATGTTCCCGGGGGCTGGGCTAGATGACCTCTAGAGGTCCCTCCCAACCTTAGGCATTCTACGATTCCTGCAGCGCGCGGCACATGGAGCTTCTCTGCGGCGGCAGCCGCGCAGCAGCGCGAGCTCTGAGGGCTCCGACACGTTGACTCTCCTCCTCATTGACCATGTTTTCCACTTTGAGACCATTTTTTTGTTTTAAATGGATCTTAAGAGCCTAAATTTGTATGTCTTCTCTGGCATGCTTTTCTTTGTTGGAGGTCATGGCGTCCACTGGCCAGAACGTGGCACTACATTAATTCTCTGGCCCTGTTACCATCTATTTGTTGTTATTTCTACAATTATAAAACAGCATTTGAGTACTTCCTTCAGTGAGTATGAGGAGTAGCCGTGAATTTTGAGTTCCTAGGAAGAAAATCATGTTGCTCTCCCTGGTCTCCTTGCTTGAAGCTGTCCCAGCTCTGGGTGTGCAACGGGTGAGCGACAAGACAGTTCTGCAGCGGTGCTGAAAGAGCAGAACAGACACTGCTGAGTCGACAATCTCCCCACTCTTGTCATCTTCTGCTTAAACTCCCTTCTAGCTGTGGCTTCCATTCTCCTTGCTGCTCCTCAGCTCTTCCATGCACCTTTAGATGGTGGACAGGGAGGTAAAAGACAGCAGTTTTCTAATTCTCCACTTTGCCTTAAATGGAATGAAAAATCTTGCCTCAGGCTTTTCCTGCAAACCTAGCAGGTTGCTATGGATTAAGCTCCTTAATCAATCCAGACAAGCCATTCCATGCTGCTCATCGTAGTCGATAGCTCCAGTCACTTGCCATTTCAGCATCCTGGACACTAACGATCCCTCATTCTGCAGGCAGAGATGTGCCAGAAAGCAAAAGTTGCTAAATAGCCACTATAGATGAAGCTATAAAATCTCATCGCCTTCATCCTTTCCCACCATCATATGCTTGTAGCGTAGCAACTGATGAAGCTGCTTGAACTTGAGTTGACCTGAAATTACATGTTTCATGGTTTGTGTGTTTACTCCTGCCTTTCTTTTTTTTTGGTGCTTGTTGAGTTTACATACCCGGTCCCCATGAGAGATTAGCAGTTTATTCATGCAGAACACTGAAATAGGTTTAATAACACAGGATACATGAGCTTAAACAGCCCATGGAGTTAGAAACATGAGACAGAGCTGAAGCTGGTCGTGAATAGCGATGGGTGGAGAGGGTCTCCTTTTGGATATGATGTGAGTGCAGTTTTCAGTAGCTTTATTACAGACTCGGTGCAGCTGTAAGAAAGGGCGGGCTCCCATAGCTTGCTGCAAGGTGTAGCCCTACCGAATTTGCTGTTAGAGAAAGTACTGTAGAGTGTAAACATGCAGAGATTATATTAACCTCTGTGGATCTCGCGTGGGGGAAAGGCAGTGAACACAGAGGGGCTGCTTCAAAACCAACAGCAGCCAACCTGGGAGACTGTTGGCACCTGCAAAGCTGCAGCAGTTTCTGGTGGAGACATCGGCAGGTTTTCACAGGGGTTTCTAGGATGCTCCGGTTTTTGTGTGTCTTTTGACAAGGGCCAGCTGATGCTCACTTCCCAGGCTTTGTGCTATTTTCCTAATTACTGCATGTCTCGTGTTAAACGCTGCCTTGGCTTTCTTCTTAGGTCATTTCAAGACTAACATGAAATTTTAGCACATGTATTTCTGACACAGCTGTCATCAAGGCCAAGATCCAAGTAATGAAGGAAGTAGGGGGAAAAAATGACTAATTGTGAGAGAGAGTATATTGCAAATGAGACTAGAGAAAAGGACTTGGTTGAAGAACCCAGGATTTTGTCAACCAGGAGCAGTTGGATGTTGGTTAGAGAAAGTCATGGTACTTTTTTGCTATTTTGCTCAAACACAGAGAAAAGCTCTTTTCTCTGTGTGTATGTGATCCAGCTTGAACAGATGGGACTGAAATGCTCCTGTCTCCAAACAGTTTCGGTGAGAGAAAGAAATTCCTTCTTTGACAAGAATTTTAGCTGTTGAGTTATTAAATCAAAGGGCATCACTGCCACCAGTGCATGTTCTGGCTGCATTTCTGAAAGGACAGGATGAGTTGTGCTCATCTTTTCCAGAGAAAAGCAAAATCATTAACCTTAACTGGGTGGTTTTGGACTGCAGCAGCTGAGTTCTGCTGCCCTCAACGTGAGAGCACTCGGGAGCGTTTGGAGAGCCCAGGGAGCACTACTTGCTGAGCACTATTTTTGCCCACCTTGTTGACTTTGTAGCTTCCACCTCTACTGACGGACTTTTCTGATTCCTCAGTGTTTCGTGCTGAAGTCCAGGCACTGAGAATGCAAGCGTTGACATGTGGAGGCATCTCACCTAAATTTGAATATAAGTCAAAGAAAGGAACAGATTCAGGACAAAACAGTTTCACTTTCTCTGTCTTAAATGTGCCCTTTAAGATGTTCTCTGAAATTGTCTCTGAAATTCACAGTTCTCTGAAATTGTCCATTTCTCTTCGTTGCTGTAAAGGGAACCTGAGATCACTGGTGTGGAATTGTATATGTAGAAGCTGTGCATTGAAAGGCAGAATAGTTCTAAGCTGCTCAAGGGCACTTGAATTCATAGTGCACACAACTTTTATGTTGTTAAGTCCGGCATATTTCATGAAAGAGCTCTGAAAATGGAATGATATATCACAACATTGTCGTTCCATGAGCCTCTTGTTCATGGTGTTGTTTAGTAGCTATTTAGCAGCTGAAGACATCAAGAAATGATATAGGAGAGCCACCTGTTTATTGTCCCCAACCCTAGGGGCCGGTTGCTCTTCTGCCCGTGCGTTGGTTAGGGGAGCACTTCTCCCCATGTGAAGGGAGGTTGTCTTGTAGCACTCCCAGGGTGCAAGTTTTACAAACATGTTTAGCCCCAATACTGGAGATTCCTGCTTATCAATATTGAGCCATTAGGGAGCCACAGGAGAGTCTCTAGTTGTCGTCTTTTTTTCCTCTTCTACAGTACAAGTGATGACTCAAAGAGAAGCATTCAGTTCTAATCTGTGCGAGTTCTTGTAATAAGCTTTACAATTAGAGCACAGAGTCTTCCATCTAATTCGCTTAATTTACGCCGGGAAATGAGATGCTGTTCAACTAATCCGATGCTATTTTCTTCTTTATGAAAGAATGAAAGCATCCTCTGAGAGGCTCTGGAGGGATTCAGGCTAAAGCTTCTGAGACCCAAGTAGTATGAAAGGCTAATGAAATAGAATAGGACGGTAATTCCCACTTGATATCTGCTGCCCCTCTCCTTTAACCTATAACACAATTACATGAAGGGTTGGTAGGAGGTAAGTGGTCTGTACCAAGTCTTTCTGGTCTCAGGGTATATTTGTGCCTTTTTGTTTAATAAGATGACATGAATAGAGATGAACTTTCTTCTTGCAGGGTTTGTCGCGTGTGCCTTGCATGGAGTGTTTTCAGGAATGAGCCATGAGGTTGTCTGGTGCTTTAGAGTAACTCCTATAAGAATTACTGGCTTTAACTCTTAAATCCACACTGCTAGTTGCTTAATTTAGAAGGTGATTTGAAATATATATTTTCACCATTTCTTAAAGGGGAAGTAAGTAGAGAAGATCCTGCATCTCCATCAGGCTGCATCAGGTTCTCCCGTAGTACTTCTGTAGGTATCTGGTGTGTGAGGACACCGTTGTGAGGCATAAAGGGAGAGGCTTCTTCAGTCTTTGACTTGTGGGGTCTTTGGGAAGGCCAGAAGACTCATCTTTTGTCAAATAGTGAGTCTCTGTTGGCTTTGATAATGTTTGCCCTCCCTTGAGATCTGCTCCTCTTGCTTTTCATTGCTGTTGTGCTGGTTCTTAGACCACTTTGTTTCATGCTTGTGCCGTTTCTTTGGGCAGTAAATGGAACCCAGAAGTTCAGACAATCACCAAAAAACAAAATTCAACTGCTGCGTTAATAACAGATAGTGTGGAATGTACTAATAAGTAGTGTCAATATAAATACTGTGATCCAAAGGTCAGCCTGCTTATTGCTGACATGCAGAGCTAGGGAAGGGTAGCTCTTATGTAAAAGCTCTTCAGAGAGTTAAATGAATCTCGAAAAGCCAGCAGTAATTACAAAAAGAGTATACAAAACAGTTCTGAAAAGATGGCAAATTCTGCTAAGAGGACGGAGGTGCAGAAAATCAGAACATTGGCACTTTAGCATGATTCCATTTTTTTTCTGAGAAATCTGCTTCTGCCTTTTTAAATGCAAATTTAACTACCTATGTTCTTAGGAGCTCTTAAATTGTAA